>CM023449.1:252586365-253026365 GCA_013339765.2 Haemaphysalis longicornis | reverse complement strand
ACATAGCTAAACGTTTTTATTAATGTTCCACTTTATAATTGTGTGCAGTCTATTTCTTGGGCGCGTCACCACCAACAGACTTTAATTTCATTTCAGATCATGGCCCATCTACGTTCCTGAATGTATATAGAAGCCAAGGACTTGTTACAAAAATACATGCATATAATTTTAAGTGTACGGAATTAGCTAAAAAGTATGCGTATTATGTTTTCAAAAACATATGTGCAACGGCTGAATCCAGGATCACATGCATCTTGGAAATCATTAGACTCTTAAGTTTCCCCTCGTTCTCAGTTATTTAACTTCTAAAATTTTTCAGGATTGTGAAATCTCAAACAATCTCCATATTTCTGAGTTACATAGACACTATCATGGCTAGGTATAAAAATAAGACTTCTCAATGCAACGTGGGTATTCACTCAATGCAAACTTCATGAGACACAAATTTTGCAGAAGCTGCGAATGAGGTTTCTCAAAATACATAAAATGTTTCTCGCAAATGATATGAACTGAATCTAAATACCTGTTTCCAGACAAGGATTTTAAAAATTTTTGAGTCTGCCTGATTAATTTTAACAATGCGTTTATTTTTCGAAACATCTTCGCCATCCATGCGCATTATCATGGGGTGTCAATGAAGCATTTGTAGCAATTCCGGGCATCTTTTCGTTTACTGATGACAATATTTAGGAAGTTTGAATCGAAATAGCAGTTGCAGGTAACAAATGTCGTTTGTCCAGCGACAAACCGTGTAAGTGATCTAGTTGGTCTGGTCCACGCGCCCAGAAATTTATGTTTGGTGTTCAGTGGAGACATTATGGGAGCAGAAACTTGAGTCGTGGCAGATTTGTCTTGTCGCGCAGCTTAATTACGTGCAATACTTACTTTTATCCCAAGGAATGTCAGACACTCAATAAGATTCATCGGGTGCAACACTATAACAAAGAGCATAGTGTGCACATGAAGCTGACCTTCTCATGTATGTTTTGTTTATAGGGTAGCACGTAACTTTCGATAGCGTAATACATTTCGAAAGTGGCTCATCCTCTGAGGTAGTGATGGAGCCGCCGAGGCCTTCCTCTGCATTGATACATCGCTGAAAAGCAGGCTTAGCAAGACCCACCATTATCATGTTAGTAGGAAGTTCCCATTTCGCCTCGCTCACTCATATTCATTCCCTCATACGAGCACCATAACTATTCATTCTATACAGACCACCCTATATCACTCTCGCAACTAGCTATAGGCAATCGATTAGGGTTTAGGAAGTCAGCAGCAACTCAAAGGGAAACATAATGGCATCAACATAGCCCAGACATTTCAGGCTCCATTATTTAGAGGAGCGTGTAATAGTTAAGTGGGCGTCTAATGTCAACGCACTTCTTTTACCTATATGTACCCAACACATGACTCTATGTAAAGTAACAGGTGAGAAATTTTTCTGCTCTTGATACTCCTTTTGTCTCGGCTAATCCCTCATTTCTGAATGTACAAACAATTTGCGTAGCAAGCACGAAGCATAGAGAAATTTTATTGTTGAATATGATTTTTTTCGTGATTTCAATTAGTGGATATGAAGCGCAGCAACAGAAGGAATCTTAGAGGCCTAAATGCATTTGTGGATGTTTTACATTTCATCTTTCGATCATTTTTGTCTATGAGTGGCCAAACATATACCAATGACAGCGCACGTTCTTTCTATTGCTGAACAATGTCTCTGTGCTTTATTCACTATAACTGTAGTCAGCTATTTCATACAATTAACACATTTAGATACCGAACTGTGTGTTTATATTTTCTGTAGCTCCAGCATTTTACCACAATTGTTTCGGTCTCTTCTGAAGTATTTTTCCCGGCTAAGCAATGCTGTCGCGGTCTAAATCACTAAATGGTGCTAATGTACAAATAACAAAAATTGGCCCCTAGTTTTGCAGTGATACGTTCTACTGGTTACAGTTCTTCGGAACTTGCGAAGGTTAGCAGCAAAGGCTAAGTGTACAGGGTGCATGTTCAAGGCTCTCGCATTCGGATAGTTATGAGCATCAATAAAAAAATCTTGTACCCTTGCTCAATGCCAAGTTAACGGGAACTCCGTGGTAAGCTTTAGGACGAACTAAAAACGAAGCTAAGATATCTGGTTTTCAAATGTTTGCGAGGTGCATCTCTTAAGAAGCCCTAATTCTCAATGGAGAGGTTGAAATGCGGTGAAGAACGCTGAATAAAGTTAGTAGTGATGCTAAGGCCAACAAAATTATTTGGCTATCTGTAGCCATTTGACAGACTTGGGTATATGTTGTCACTGAAAAAAACTTCTAGTATATTTTCTAACTTTTACTAAAAATTATTTTAGTACCAGGCCAACCTATTCTTTTAAAATCGATGACAATAAATATTCTGCGCACCATACATGCATGAACAACAATGGCTCTGGTCTGCCGCCTCATGAAATGAGAGTTGACGGAATTCGTAATTTTATTATGTGAGGAGTTATCATTTAGGAAGTTTTTATTTGCTGATTTGTCCTTGCCAAACCAAACAATCTGTTTTTTTAATCTTGTAAGTAAAGACGTTAGATACATTCGATTTTAATATAGGGTCACTATATTTGTATCTCTTAGAAAAGTTTCATGGGTGAAGCAATACAAATGGCCGGTGAGAAGCATATTTTGTTTGGACACTATGAGTGAAAAAGAATGAACGTTATTGCAGGGTATATACCCTGCGTCGAAAATTGGGCTAGATAGTTTTTAGCGATACGCCTACTGGCGTGGTCGAACAAATTTACATCTGCGATTGAAAAATTAGCGAAACGTTTAATTCCCTACAAATAGATCAACAATGTACCACATTGGGATTTATCGTTTATTATTTCATTCGTTATTTTTACCTGTCATCATATCATCGTTCCAAACAACTTCAATGTGTTTACGGGGCATCACCTTACTGCTGATTTCTTCGAGTGCAGCCTCTAGAAAAACGTGCAGTTTATGATGCCGTAATCCAAAGCAGACGTTTATGTCCGGATATCTAATTGAAAATAAGTGCCACAGCTAGCAATATATGCAGCTTTTTTGAAGAATTTTCTACGCAGTGGGGTCATATTTTCCGTTATCCTTCATTGTACCTCTGCAATATTTACGTTGCCGCTTTTGTGATGAAGGAACTCCGAAGATGCCCGTGTGCCGACATTTCGGTGCGCGTCAAAGATCCCCTCGATGGTTAATTAATCTATGATAATCCCTCCACGACGATGTGGCTCATACCTCAGGTTAAACTCCAATTTGAACTTCTTGAAGCCTTCGATTATACCACACGTTGTTATCTAACAAATGACGATCACAGAATAAGCTCCAATCGGTTAGCCCGCTTACTCTCTCTTTAATCTTCGAGAACAGGCACCAGCATCGACACAAGCTCGCAGCTTGAAGAGATACTACGCCAAGTAATGCATCTTCTTGCGAGCGTGTTTTAGATGGGTGGAAGATACAAACCCGCATTCCTCCCTATTTTAGCAGACCCGTGTTTTCGTTCACCTCTTCTGCAACGGCCGGCTCCGAACACGCGACTCGTAGGCCAGCGGACTGTATGGTACTCCATGCACGCGCACGTTCCCCCCTTTTTCCTGCTCCTTTCATTGAGAAACCTAGCTTGGACTCACCGAAGGGCGGAGTGAAGAATCGCGTCTGATATAAAATTCTGAGCACCGAGGCATGCAGCAGCCAGAGGTATTGCACTCGCAGAGTCCATCCTCGCCCTATACCTGATTCATGAACACCGTCTACATTCTACGCGTACACTGCTCGAGTACATAGGCTGGGGTAAAATATATACGCTTTCCAGAGCCATCTATCTCCCTTGAGTCCTGCAACAGAACGCACAAAAAGAACTGCACAAAACTTAAATGAAAAAAAGTATGAAGACGACAAAGTCCAGTATCGCACAAACCGCATCCTATCTAACTTCCTTGCGAGCCATTTTCCCTTTCCGACAAACGTGATTTCCTCGTCACTCGTGCCCTGTCTGGCCGCGAGATTATCGTTCGCATCATCAAGTACAAATACACCGAGCCCGAAACAAACAACGGCGGTTGCTACTAGCAAATGTGCGCCAGAGACACCAGCGGGTGAGCCAATCGCGAGGGAGCGTAAAAGCAGCCTCCTGGCCAATGGGGAATCAGGGTTGGGTTTCCCGGCAAGTCGCGTATGGCGATGCGGACGCATTGACGCTTTGTTTCTTTTTCTGCTTACCCGCGTTGCCACACGGCTCTGACGGGCGGCTGTCGGCGGTGAGAGCAACCTGCTGGCTGCGAAACAGTCGCCAGTGTTTTCTGATATACGACAGCCCTTAAAGCGCTGTAATCTGAGCTGCGCTTTTAGCGAGGTGATTACAAAAGAATTTGTCCTAATTGGCACGGCGTCGACAAGCTCCCTTTGCGAACCCGTCGTCTGCTTCTTTCTTCTTACTAGGCAGCAGGTATACTACGCTATGCGGAGCGGTTTTGGCGTCGAAGCTTTTGCTCGCACTTTTATCCAGAGTGAAATATGCGCGTTCTCAACTACAATTTAAAATAAACCATGAAAGGTAATCCCTGACTATGAAAAAGGAATGGCGAGCGCGAAAGAAATGATGTCTTGCAGTATTCAGCAAAAGAAAACGTTCCTGAAATTCGCGTGTCGCCAAACGTTAGGCGGACATTCCCGCATACCAGTTAGTGGTTATAAACTCGGCGTACTGCCTTGTTGTTACCTGGCGACTGCCATAGAAAGTAAAGCCGTCTGCCACAAGCTACGGAATACTTCGCGATTTTTCCGAAATAAATGATATCTGTACCAAATGTATGCACACTCAAATCAAACTTTACTCAGTATTTTGTAGCACTTTAAAATGTGGCAAATGTGCACACCAGTGTTACGAATTCCCATTCGACGAGTTTGGTTTTTTTATACTTGTAGTCTGATGAACCAAGCAATAAATAGAGATGGCGCCTCGCATGATTTTCAAGTTAATTAGAAATTTGGTGAATGGAAATAAGGTATTTTAAACTCAAGTTTAGCAAAAAATGAAGTGTGACCAAAAAAGTTTTTTGCAGCAAGAAAAACACTCGCCTCTTTTTAACTTTCATTAAATTTACTCTTTCGCAACGCCGAGGTAACACTCCTTGGCTATGTTGCTGTGCAATAAGGTGCGTGAAATTAAGTCCCAATTCGACGTGATAAGTTCACTGGTGAGGAAATATGGTTTGCCCCATTTCTTTATAAAAATTCTGCAGAAGCTTCTGATTAGGTATTGTTGAATAAATGATTAAGCCTCTGTGCTATGCACCGAGCTTCTTCAATGTAGTCTTCTGTTATTGCCGATTACCCACTCATACACTGCCGAGATATTTTATAGGGGCCTAATACGCATTCGGATACCTTTTTTGAAGTATATATTATTCTGACGCATTCTGATACGCATTCTGCGGGCCTTTTATTGAGTACCTGTCTAGGACTTCACGCATTCATAATGACCGCTATTTATTTACTTATTTATAGATTTATATGAAGTACATACCAACAGCGCTGAGCCTTCTGTGCTGATGATAGGGGACATAAATGTAAGGCATACAAAAAGACCACTCATAGGGAGAGAAATACGTCAGAAATGGGCAAAAATAAATGTGTATATATAAAGGAAAGAGAAGAGTGATCAAGGAAGGCAAACCTTTTTCTGCACAACAAGAGCTCGGAGGTCGTGTGTTGAGTATGCACTAATAACCACGTACAAGCATAAGGAAGGTGGTGCTTTTGCTGCAGAAACACATGAACAGAAGGAAAAGTGAGACCTATCGATTACATGCGCATTCAAAATATCACTTTTCAAGGAGCATTTGAAAAGAACCCTGTCATTGCAAAAAATGTTAATAGAAGGTAAAAACACTGTTAAAGGCATGTTGGCAATATGCTGGGCGGTGCCAGGCTCAGTGATCTGTCAAAATAAACGTAGACATGCGGCCGCAATATCTGCTTGGCACTCACAGGTGAACAGAGTTACAAGGCAAGGGCAGTAAAACTTGGAATGAATAAAGAAAAACCAGGTAACGCCTGGAGCGCCTAATAGATAGTTCATAAATATTTAGAAGCTTGACAAGCCCACTGTGCCCATAATGGCCCATTTGTGAGTACCGACAAAATACAGTTCTAGTGAAGCGCTTCTCAATCCTTTCGATTCAATTGGACGACGAAAGACTTAAACAATTCGATATTGCACTGGCAATGCCTACCTTCGGTAAAATTAGGGTGCGGTAGAGTGAGACGAAGCATGATCGGTCGGTGAATTCCTTGGTGACCCGGGAAATTCCGCCACGCGTACGGAGACAGGACTTGGTCAGGTAGTTCACATGTGAGTTGAAAAGTAGTTTTGCATCCATCATTACACCCAAATCATGCAATACAGCAGCGCATTTTACAGGTTCAGCGAGCAAAAAGTACGAAAAAATGAGCGGGGCAGTCTTACTAGTATATGATATCCCGTTAGTTTTGGAGAGATTAAGCTTTAAATAGTTGCTGTCGCGCCATGCCGATACTGCGTTGATATCCTTTTGGAGCAGGACGGGATCACCCGGTGAAAAGGTAGCGCGATAGAGCTTTATATCATCGGAATACTGTGAGAGCGAACAGTGCCTGATAATAGGGTGGATGTCATTAACAAAAATGTTAAAGAGAAGAGGGCCGAGGGTCGAGCCTTGAGGTGCCCCTGATATCACTGTGAAAGGCCGGGAGGAGACGTCTGCATAACATATACAATTAAACCTGTCTTTTAAGTGACTGCCGAACCGCTGACAGAACTCACTGGATAAGCCGCATGCGGAGAATTCGCAAAGCAATAAATCGTGCTTGACAGAGTCGAAGGCCTTGCTTAAGTCGAATAATACTTTATCTACCTGTTGGTGAGAGAGCACTGGAGGGCCACTCTCGTTTAGAAAATATGCGAGATTTGATTCTACTGACCTTCCGGCAAGAAACCGTGTTGGTTAGATTACAATAATGAAAACATTTCTGCAAGAAGGTAATGTATGACTTTTCGATGACTTTGCAGAAGGGTGACAATAGGGAGATCAGACTCTAGTTTCCGGGGATAGTGGCTCTTCCGGACTTGTGCAAAAGGAACATAGCGCCTAATTTCCAGTCTGTTAGAAGATGTTTCTCGACAAAAGACATACGCATGATGAGACAGAGCAACGGTGCAAAAATAACCAGCACCCTTTCACGATGAAGGAGGCAATGCTGTCGCAACGGGTCGACTTTTTCGAGGCGAGTTTGCTGAAAGCGGTCACGACATAATTCTTGGTGAGGGATATGCAATACTGGCCTATGAAACTGAAAACCCAGTTCTCTGTCGCTGTTGGAAGACGTCGAGTACGTCAAAGAGAAATGACGTGCGAAAGGTTCACATGCGCCTCCCGGGTTCTAGCCCCAAACTTATCACCATGCTGAAGGGTTATGCTATCGCATGCGTGACGTGTGCGGAACTTCATATACGGCCAGAACTCAATTGGGGAGTGTGTAGCAGATTATTCAGTACAGTCGGTAAATGTATTTTTGTCCCAGGCAAGAACCTTTTTCTTTGAGGATCGCCATTCCCTGAAGCTTGCGAGAGAAGATGGGGCATTGTAGGCCTTAAACAAGCGGTGGAATTGACGCTTTTTCATAAGCGCGCCTCGCAGCTCATGTCTGAACCAAAATGGAAACATAGTGGGACGATTTCGCCGCTTTGGGATATGCTGGTCCATAGTATTCTGTCAAATTTTGGTTAGCTCTTGGACGGCCACGTCCACACAGGGCGTGTTACACATGGAGGTCCACTCAGCGTTGTCGAGAGATGGTTAAAGGGACGTATAATCACCGCGAGCAAAGTCGTGACATGGAATAGTCATGCTTCTGTCGCGCACCATGGATAAGTGAGCCGTAACCCCAAAAAGAGCGTGCCCCGCATCAAAGGCCGCAACCCATAGGCAACGGCCATACTTTTCCCTGTTGCAACATAATTTCGGCCATTACAAAAAAACGGTGTATTCTTCCGTAAAGTGGTCGGCAGTGTGGTAAAGTGACCGGGTATCCGTGATGCAGTGCGCATCGTAATTATTCAAAAGAACGTTGTCATGAAAGGGCTTAAATTGCTCGTTCTGAAAGGGTGTTAGCCCTCTTAGCTTAGCCCTCGGGCCAAACTGAGAAACCTTCCAAAAGGGCAGAGCAGGCATTCGCTTGGCCAGACGGAAGCGTCATTCACTGCAGCGAAAGAATTGGCACTGATGCCAATGTGAAAGGATGCGTAGGTTGGGTACTTGCTTTTTAGTTGCGTGCACATAGCGCTATTGTCTGTAACAACAGAGTCCACAAGTACAGTAAGCCCCTTTAAATTCGGCTTCACAGTTATGCACGCGCGCTATGCTGGTATGACATTTCTTCAGAGTCAGCACAAGCGGTCAGATATCGAAGTCAAAATGCTGTAGGGCCTTTTATTAAATACGTCCATAAATCCCCACCTGAAGTGTGTATACAATACACCGAAACAACTTACAGTAGTCTACACTACCATACACAAACGCGTTTCTGGGAAGACATTGCTTTCAGGAGCAGTATAATTGGTCTGATTTCGAAGTGGGAAGATGGTAGAACGTTTTATTAGTAACCTTTTTGCAGGCGGCAAAAGTGTGAAACGTCCAGCATTACAGGCGGGCGATAGGTTTGCCCGTTGAGTTCTCGTAAGAATGTTTAAGAATTCAGAAAAGGCGGCATGTACTAGTGATTAGAAGTTCAAAAGGGCCGAAACCAGAATAACATTGCTTTCCTCTGGTTTATTCCAATGCTAATTCCCAAATAAGCCCCATTATCGCTGCGAATGTTTTTTTTTCTATGAACCTATAATTTACGAGACACCCAAGATTGCTGCCGAAAAATTATGCACCCACTACAGTTGAAAAATATACCCAGTCCGTAACCATATGTGCCTAATGGCTTTAAGGGAACTGTTGTGTTACACTTACGCCACCATCAGGCACCCCTCCGCTATCCACCATCTAGTAGACGTCCACTCTTCCACCGAGACCGGTGCAGCCCGCGACGAATATGCACATGCAACACAACCAACCTACGTTACGCTATAAACAGTTCCTTGTGTGTTGTACTTTCGGCTGGTCTTGTTTCCGTGGCTTTACAGAAAAACGCAAATGTTCGAAACTTGTTGTTGCAGTAGTTTGTCGTGAACTGTAGTCGACATGGTGGGTGAAGATTTTTTTGTCGCCCTGAAAACTACGGAACGAAACCCCGGAGGTGGAGGCACACGGATCCTGAGAAAAGCGCTTAATCGACAAAATCAAGATATAGACCGCCCACAAATATTTTGAGACCAACAAAGTGATTGAAAAATGACCGTAAATAAACATAGGATTTGTCAATGGGCTAGTCATTTTGGGGGCTGTTTCAAGTCGTGATTCAGGCCGCATACGTGGAGTACATTTTCATTGTTTAGACGCTGTTAGCAGATATAAAGTACCCATAATAAAATTCAATTTGCTTCTTTTCTCTGCTTAGTAGCGAATTACAGCTTTAAAAATCACGAGAAGGCACGCGCAGTAGCACTTCGTAGGCGTCATACTGAAGAATGGGTAAGAATGCGAATATGGCAACTAGAAAGTTAACAGAAAGGAAAATTGGAACTACACGCGTTGTATTTGCGCTTAACAACAAACATTTGGTGTCAGTAAAGGAAACAAAAGAAGTCCATAATCCGTACTTTTAATTGCCGTGGTAGGCCCTACTAAACTTTTTTTTTCTTAACTCGCAAGCCAAGGCTATTTTTTTCCTACTGAATAAGCATAGTGTAGCTTGATGAACTCTTGAAAGGACGAAAAAGTTCCTGATAATTTTTAAACATAATTTTTATCGAAAGATGCGTCAATATTGCTAGTCACGCCAGTTAGGATAACAACATAAGAAAAGGCTGTCTAGGAGAACAAAGGTCTGACCTGCGCTATCAACGACGATAAATCTAATAGAATGAATGTTAAGTAATGATAAAGAAACTGCTTAAAATTAAAACATTGCCCCATATGACCAAAGTTATTTGGAAAAATGAGCTCCAAAATTCAAAACATTGCACCGATTGTTTTTCGCATCATAGTTCATTGCACAGAAATGTATGTGAAAAATCAGTAGCAAATTTTCATTACAAATTACTTTATTCAAAAAACATATGAACGATCGCGTAGTTGTTGCAAAACCTTGTTTTGCGAAAAATGTAAATAAAACGTTTCAAACAGCTTCAATGATAAAAAACATGGCAGGCCTAAAATTCCCAAAGATTGTAGCTCCGGCTTCTGTGGGAATAAAAATGTAGAGATATTTGTTTATATACATATGATAGTGATTTCTAGAATCGATGCGGTTTTGTTTGAGTGGCAATATATTGTCAAGTGCAGGGAAACCCATTGGAACGGTAAAGCTAATCATAATGGGAATGTAATTTTTATTCTAACTTGTTTTTGAATGTTTAATGATACCTAAGTAGTACAAAACTAAATACCTGTTGCAGCTTACTCCTTGCAAGAAATGTAAACTAAAGTCTGATCAGGGCGAACAACGTTCATTCGGCATCGGGCATTCTTTTCGTGGCTCTTGTAGGTTTAATAGGAACAATAAATGCTCAGATAACCACCAAAGACAAAGTAAAATAAGAAAAAAAAACGAAACAATGAACGTGGTATGGAAAAAGGATGGATTTCGGGAATGAATTTATTTAGTTTCGTGAAACAAGGGCAAAGGTTTTTGGAAAACTCGCTGTAACTCCAAAATAATCAAGAAAGCGTAAGAGTAGCCACCTTTCTATCTAGCCGTGCACTATACGGGATGGGCACACTCTTTGTGCAAGTAAAACTATAACTATGAATGCTTAGAGATACTTTAGAAATGCACAAACTAAAAAAATGCTAACTTCAGCCCCTGCCAAAGTCAGAAAGCGATGCCAAACCAACGTAAAGAAGAGTAATCCAGCTTGCGGCCGATATATATTTTATAAGAATAATGACCACAAAGACAGCAATAGGAATAGCTGTTAATAAGGATACAGAATAAAGAGAATCAGGAATATTCTACATAGTAATGCATAAAATAAAAATTGTTGATTTCTAGAGCCAATACAATTTAGTTTCAGTGTCTGAATTCCAGGGTTAGGGCTAGAAAACTCGCTATAACTCCATAAATAATCATAATAAAAACACAGTTGTAGAGTTTTGTGAGTGTTAGGCTATGCTAAAATATAAAAACAAAAATTTGGATAAAAACAATGACTTGAGATTGGTCTTCCACTTGAAAAAGCAGGCTATTGATAACAGACCGAAGTGGAGCCTATTTGTTGTACACAGCAGGTTGTTGAGCTAGTTGGTGTTGCATCTTAAAGAAGAAAAACTACCCGTAAACGACAGGTCTAAGAGGAAGGAGACAGGGCGGGCGCTAAGTTGTCAAACTTAGCTCCACGTTTTCATTTAACTGGGTTGACTCCTTTAGTAGTTCTTCGTAGTCTAGTCAAGAGCAAGCTTCTCGAATCGTGTATCGTGCTTTAGCGTCGATGCCGGCTGTTTGTTTCATGCCATGAACAAGGACTTGAATGTCGCTTAATCATGGTTGAAATTTCTTTTTTTCTGAGAACGGACCGTATATCAAATACTTTGCAGAATTTAGTGTCCCTATATAAGGTTGCAGTGTATCGGCACTGTTTTCTCCTATTGTTCCGTGCCGCCGCCATGATCGTTGATCAGTTCGCATCACGTGACATTTGTTTACGCGGCAACGGTTCATGGACCCCGCAATTTTGTTGTTTATGCGTTTTAGTCGGTCAACTCTGGTAAACATTTAGCTAGTACTCCCTGCTCTGCGGCTGCGCGCGACGGACGTCGGTCCAAACGCGAATCAAAGTTTATGCGTGTAAGAAAATTTCTGCAGCAGAACTTTGTCCGAAGATGCCATTTTGCTGCATCTTCCGCAGTGCTGTTAACAAACCATGCGGTAGAAGTTGGCGGCGAGGCCGCAGAAGCAGCAATGTCGCAACACTGATAATCACCAAAATGGCCGCTGTTACTGACTTGCGTGCCTCAGTAATGGTACTCGTATACCTTATCTAGTGACACTAGCAGACCACTTCGAGAAGCGAACAATGCTTTGGCATTCGTTTCGAGGTTACTTTTTGCTTTTTGGCACGAATACGCACGATTTGAGCTAACTCTATAGTATACATATGAGCGGTTCTAAGTATATCATACCAAGCTTAGGTACAAGCGAATAATGGATAACTTTCTGATGAGTTGAATTATTCTATATTTCTGACCAATCTTTAACCAATTAATAGGGTAAACCATAAGAGCCAGACGAACCGGAAGGTTTCCTTTAAATTCCACGTGAATTTTCCGGGTAGTTTTCTGTGGATTTAGTAACCAAGCTTACATCCGCATAGAGAAGGATGGCAGTATACCGAGATATTGCAATGCTGAAAGTCGCAAGCATCCATGGATAGAGAAAAAGGATGAGAAGTAGTCTGACTTTTATATGAACATAACGGGCTCAGCAGCTATATGAAATTTTGTCCACGCACACTTGAACTTACGCCTCACAAGTAACCCATGAGAACGGCATTCTCGCAATGGTGATGAGCTCAGGGTTCATTCAGTCCGTAAATATTGTTCCTTGCAAAAACGTCAATAAGCCTCGAGATAACTTAAACGTCATAGGCTTAGCTCATCTCAAATTACAGCGAACAAGCCCAGAAAACGGTGGACAAACTTTCATGCGTTTGCATTTTGAGTATTCTCCAAGAATAACTGAAATGTGCTCAATAGTGACATTTTGATGGCGGGACGTAGTAGAAGCGACAATGTTGATATGACTGAGTTTTACATGATATTTTTATGTGCAGTTTAAGTTATTAGGCGACTAATTAATCAACCAATAAGGCCTGTAGATATGTCAAGTTAAACGTTTTAACACCGTAATTTATATGAAGCAAATGCTTACAGCATTAATTACCCGTATTTTTCTGAACGATGCTGAAACGTGTCTTTGTCGAGTCTTTTAAGTGCTTTGATGGGGCTGGTGAGTGCAAAGGCCGCCCTGTTGAAAAACGTCTAGCATACGAGGCCTGACCTCCATTGAGAGATTCACCTCTCTTTCTCATGCCCAGGCTTGCATACTCCGGCAAAACTTCCATTTCGGCGGAAAAGGGGTATAACTAACCCAAACTGACCCCCAAAAGAAACTTTGTTTAGAATTCTTCCCTAAATTCAATGAAGTAGATTGGTTAGTGGCTCCCTTAAGCTACCCTAGTGGTTAGTGGTCCCCTTAAACACCGAAATCCCACGGTAGAGTAAACTGTTGTCTTCACACTGTCGTCGGAGTAACAGTTCTTACTATTTTGCAAAAAAGCGGGGTTTTCCCCAGATATATTTAGGTCTGTTTAATTCGGAGGGGCTACAACTACAGTGAAGCTCCATCTTCCTCAGAATATTTCAATAAACTTATTGTGGGCTTGCTCCAATTTCTACTAACTACTTAGGGCTGAAAACCCCGATTTTAAGGCTTCAGGGCCCAGATTTAATGGCTTAAACTATATTAGCTGAAAGCAGCATTAAAGCTTGTAGTCGTTGTTTAAAAAGAACTTACAGCGGATGGAGGGTTAGTACTTAGGCCACCCGGTGTAATGTGTGTGTGTGTTTTTTTGTGGGGCAATGAGCGCACCTTGACAGTCCCCGAAGTACCTCCTTGGCAAGACCAATCCACTGATCCAGTCATTAAAATATACCGTCACACGTTCCCGAGCAAAACATGATTGCTGTGCACGGAACAGAGAACTTAAATCTGTTGTCCCTCTTGGCACAGTCACCATGAATTCCATATTTCCTTCATCGCCACATTCACAGGCACCATTTCATATTTGAGCGAAGGAACCGACACGGTCATTGAGCATGACTTCCTTTTAAACGTCGAAGTAAACGCGTTCTCATTTTGTTATGGAAATCTAAATGACTGAAAAGTCATGACAATAAGTAAGCATTACAAATAGAAACGAGTACAGGCGTGTTGATTCGGCGCGAAGGATAGCGTAATTTCCCGACTGACTTCCGGCACGAAGAGGGGACAGAACGCTTTCAAATTTGCTTTGCGTCATGCAACTTTAACATGTTGGGAAAATATCGTTGACAATCGTCTATAGTTTTCACGATTATTTAAGTGCGGCAGTCCAAATGCGTGTAATAATTTTTTCGAAACTCGTGTTTGATACTGTGGCCGCGCTCCAGCGGCGATGGCGCTGGGGCTGAGCGACAACCAATGAGAGCGGGCCACGCGTCGCCGGTGCGCAAGCAGCCACGAACGCCGCGAGCGTGGAATAAAACTGGGGCCCCGTTTTATTCCACGCTCGTGGCGCAATGAGCCACATAACGTCCGGGTCACCAATTGTAGCAACCTGCGACAGAGAGACTGAGCCGAGACACGTCTGAACGCTATGGCGTGCACCCAAAAACTGGGGCCCCGTTTTATTCCACGCTCGTGGCGTTCGTGGCTGCTTGCGCACCGGCGACGCGTGGCCCGCTCTCATTGGTTGTCGCTCAGCCCCAGCGCCATCGCCGCTGGAGCGCCGCCACAATACTTTACAGCGCAACTGTCTATGGTTAGGATGTGGGATGTAGTTAGTATATATGGTTAGAACGTGGGATGTGAAAAGCAAGACGCAATCTGAGAAAGCGAGCTTACAAATACCAAAGCCAATAAGGTACAGGGCCTTCACGTTTTCATACAACACAGCTTATAGTGTTCCTGAAATGATGTCTTCCCAGCAATACATTTGTGATTACAGGTGAAGCCTACTGTAAGGCTCTCTTTATAAGCTTGGTCAAGTTACAAAAACCAAGCACCGATGAGGTCCTAGCATCTTCATATTCTGATATAATATGCTTGTATTGCCCCTAAAAAGTTATCTACCCCGCCATGCATTTTTGTTTAACAGTGAAGTGTACTTTAAAACATTCAGTCTAAGCTTGGTATTTGCAAGCTGGCTTTTTCACACTGTGCGTTGCACTGTTAGCCTACTCAGAAAAAAATTGGAAATATATTGTCGATGGCACGTTGATACTAGGTGGCGTCCAAAGAGCGTGCCCACGAGGTGGTCTCTAAGCGCAAACGGGAACTGACGATGCATATCGTGAGTCAGAGAATGCGGCCAAGCGCCCTCGGCGCCAATTTGTCGACGTAGAAGAGTTCAAGGGCGCGTACGCCAGGTTCTAAAGACACTTTGTAGATCGTCCTTTCGGCTGGAGCTGCAACGTGTGCGACAGACTATCGTTCGATAACAATCTGACCCCAGAAATGAAAGTCTGACACAGACACTCCTTGGGGGAAGCGCTGCGTTAACACCCTCCAATTAGCGGAGCATCGCTGGACGAAACCTTCACAAAGTGGAATGACCGGGGAATTTTTTCGGCATTGCAATGACTGGAAGAAAGGGCGGATGTAGTAATTGTACTGAACGCATGGTGAGCGCCACCCGGATGTGTGTGTCGCATTGTTTGCCACACAGTTGTAAAGCTAACCAACCAGTTTTTCCATTACATATAACTTGGAAGGCAATGCCTCTGAAAATAGGAGCATAAGCCGGCACGCAGTTCTGGTACTATGGCACTTATTCTTGTACTACACCTTGTTGAGGATATCTTAATAACGGAAGCAGGCCTGCATAGACGTTCTACTCTTAGAAGCACACGTATTCCGCAACTGCAACATCTAACTAGAACAAGTGCACAATGACACAGCCGGGCAAGCAGTGGCGCAATGAGGGACTCTGTTTACTTAAGTCCCAGCTCTGTATAAGTTTAGACTGTCCTGTAAGATTTTTACGCAAGCGTATATAAGTGAGCGCGTCCTAATTGAACCTTGTACGTAGAATACGCCACGTATTTAAGAGTGTTGTTATTCCACGCGAATGCTTAGTCGCTTACATCAATCAAAATTGTACGACCAAGAACTCTGCTTACGCAAAATGATGCGATCGGATTGTATTTGTATGGGCTTGCCACTTGTCTCACACGTGTCACAAGCACACAGGTATGCGTTTAATTATAGGACGCCTTAAGCAAGCCAACCATTAATCGCCCGCACTGCAGCTCTTCTGCATATGTTTACTACACGGCAAGATAACATTGGTATATATTATCTTGTACACGCCCGAAAATATTTCACCCCCGACGAGCAGCATGACTCGTATCACGCCGTCACGAAGAATCAAGTCGCTCTGCAGACTCCACATCCCCAGATGCACGCCGGTTAAACAATTCGCAGATTTTGCTGTCCCAATTTCGAGATTTTTATATTACTGTCGCTTTTTAGGATAAAAGCACCTTCCAAAATATTCTCTAGAGTAACTTTGGATAGAAGGCCGATGCCGACTGACACTATTCTAAATGCGTACGTCGAACACCTTAGCACCGGGAGCTTGGACGTGTGCGCTGTGCTCACCGTGCAGGAGCCGTCCAGCCACCGACCGCTGGCGCCTCGTTCATTCAGATCGTCTCGACGACACTGACAGCTAACAGCTGGAGCGGCAGCCGTGGCCGCAGTGGCAACGGCGGCGACCGCTGCGCAGCTCCACGTTCGCCGGCTCTTCGCCTGTCTCTCGTGCCTCGCGAGGCGTCTTAGCAGGCGGCTTAGCGAGTCAAAAGGGTTCTTTGTGAAAAGCACGGCACACTGCAAGGCAGACGCCTCGATGGTTAGTGCTTTACCGGCGTCAACAGTTCCTCCCCGTCGACGGCGGCATGTCTGTCACCAGCTATTCATATTAGAGACATGGATGCAGGACGTGAGCCGACAATGAAAGGCGGCAGCATGCTGTGCGGAACGCACGACGTTCGTAATGTACGCGTACAAGAGTGCCGGTCGCACTGGGCTAGACAGCTTCGTGAGAAAATAAACTTGGGATGAAAATTTGCCTCTGTTGAAAGTGTTAGTGAACAGCTCTGTTCATTCAGCTAATACCAAGTCCCCTAACTCGGGAGTTCTGAAATTTATATAGAATTTATGAATGAAACAGTGCAAACCATTGATAAAAAGTGGTCGAGCTTTTCTGCTAGTATTGTTGCCTTTATTTCGCTTTGCAGTAAATACTTATGAAGATGAGTGCACACGCAGGCATCCCGCATAAAAATGACGACGTATTTGACAGGAGCCTCACAAAATAATATAAAAATATATCGGCAGAATTAGGAAGCGCTTATGCATGGTCTAGCATTTGGTACTTCGGTGTGAGTTCACAAATCAGGTTGTATGCAAGTCGGGTTTTTCTTTTGGCGGTTACTTTTTGTAGTGCCAAACTAGCGATCTGTACCACTAAAGCGTGACTTCAGGCAAGGCACCAGGTAATTACCAATCGTAATAGGAGACAGTTTGTAACCCTTAGACGTTGTCTTTAGATTCTTCATCGATCTTTGTTGCCACGGTTTAATTCCATTGGGAAGGATGGTATATAGTTCATCATCATTTCCTCTTTGATAACCACGTGCAACTTTGTTTTCTGTGTTAATACAGAAAAGGGACATGTTAATTTTGAAAGTTACACATCCCGTTTGAAAATGCGGCATTGAAGGGTTTTTCGCTAAACTTGGTATTTTATTTTTCAACCGCAAATATAACCACATAGCATGTTTTGCGAAAACGGGCGCGCAGCATTTTTGGGCGAAATACTGCACCCAGTTTTGGGCAAACAAAAACGCGATATGAAAAATTACCCTTTCAAGAGAGTAGAATCACACAGAACGGACGTATTTTATACCGTTAAGAAAACAAAATGCAGATGGTGCCTCTTTGTTAAGGACATAAATTATAGGCAGAGTTTTCTGATTCTTCTACCTAGCGGGCTTTCAAGTAATGTTTTCGCTAACGGTTTTTCTCTACTAAACAAGTGGTGGCTATTGTGCAGATGGGTTATTGCGGAACGACTACGAAACTTAGTGCTCGCTGAGTGAAAATGCACGCACTGAAGGACGTATATGGTATACGTAGCTAGAGAGATGTTTGAGACATTCAGAATGGGGAATATACATGAAGTGTTACTCTATGCAATACTGCCAACTGTACGATGCTGAAGTGGCCGCTGTAATAAACGCACGCTCTAGACTATATAAAAAATAGGGCCAAACAACAAGCTGCATGAGCCGAAAAAACGCAATCTAGCAAATAGATTTATGAGTGACAAAGTTTACAAAATGTTTACAAAGTTATACGTAGAATGTCTGCGCAAACTCTGTATTATGTTGTATTATACTATACTGTATTCAATTTCTAGCTTTCAAACCCACAATTCTGAAATTCGTTCGGCGCTTTTGCTTGAACCAGAATCTTAAAAACCATTTACGACCTATAACTGTTGCGACTAGCATTGCGAAACGGAAATATTATCGTTAGATTTTTGAGGATCGTGATGACAACATAAAAGTTGCTCTATTAAGAATATGGAGCTGCTCATACTTCCTTAACATTTCATTCGACGGGACACGTTGCTGCCATCACTAAAGGATTGGTGCTCAAATAAAGTAGTAGATTTAAAATTACTCGCTTACTGCGTCATATTGAGAGTCCAAAGGGCCTGAGACTTGGGCGAACAGCCGAGAACCGACACTGCACACTATGTGGACGCCATCGTGAAGAAACCGGGAGTTTGGAATCACTTATAAAACCTAGTAAACTTTACCATTGTGTTTGGAAATGGGCTAACCCTATGCAGTGTAACGTCATAGACATGGACCCTGTTCTTGCGTGGAATGATAAAAATGGATGGAGTGTAACACACCTGAACTATCAGTGCGCTCTACGAAAACAGCGAGAGATCGACTTGTACAGATTTCTTTGACAGTTTCGGCAGTTGCTCAAGAAATTGTGCTGCTTCCCGGGCACTCATAGGGTTCGCCTCCGATTGATGATAATTGCCCTTACTCTATTGCACTGTAGCCGCTCGTTAACCAACTTAGTGCACGAAAATCGCAAACAATTTTTATTTGAAATTTAAGTAGTTCTACCTACAAGCCAATTAAGTCATTTGTGTATTTCAATCATTTGGTCGCCATCTGCCAACGGTTGAAATATAGGTGTTGCTTAACCAGTTGAGAACAGGACTGAAGCTCGTGAGACAGCTTTTCGTCTGCTTTCTTCAAAACACAATTTATTTATATTGAAGTTCGCGCTAAGGTATTTATGAGCTCTATTACGATGAGGCGAGCTTTCAAAGCGAAGCTATCTTGGTCTCACTGATGGCGGTGTCGTCACCAAAATGCACTGCGGGACAGCAAACTTTACACAGTGGGAGGGCACATGATAATGGTGATGATGAAACAAGAAAACAAAAGCGCTTCGCGTGGTCGGTAATCAAGCCTTGGTCCCTCGCGTTATGATGCCGACATCTATCGATGGCGCCATAATCGCATTCGGGTCGCTCAGCATTCACATTGGATTCGTTGCGCGGCGTCGACTTTTGGCTTTGGCTGTGTTGAAGTGAAAACGGATGTATATGACGATGCTCTAACGACGACGATGGGTGGGAGTGCGGAAGGTGCTCAGCTTTCTCGCGGGGGACTCCTTTGCTGTCGGCTGATTTATAAACGTTGTGCCTACGCGGAGAAGTTCGCACTTTGATCGTTGACGCTTGGACTTTGATTGCAGCGGCATTGAATTGGCATTTCGCCATTTTCATTTTCGCACGCAAAAAGCTTCGCGTTTAGTCATCGTTTAGACGGAGAGGAGCGTTTTGACTGAAACAACGGCTCCTATTGTCTTCCCGTTTCTTTGAATATTTCTAGCGATTTCAGTCATGCATGGAGAGGTCAAACTACACATGATCTGCAGTAGTAAACTACTTATATATCTATTACTGTAGATTCGCTACCTGATTAGTGTATCAAGGGTGTCATTGTCAGGTTTCTATCGACCTTTTTATCATAAGCGATTCGAAATTGTGCATGTATCGAAATAAAAAGATTGCTTATGGTGGTACTGGAGGTAGCAGATACACCATAAATGTACAGGTTACATTTTGCAGGGATTAATGTTGAATAATTTAACCAATTGTTCTAAGGCCAGAGTGATTCTGAGTCGTTTTAAAACTTCGAAAATGCCTTCACTCAGTATAGCTTTATAGCTTCGGAGGCACTGCTTCTCTGCACAAGTAAAATAAGTGTACGTGTTCGTTTGACTAAAAGAAAAAAACGCTCCAGTTACTCCAAAGTATAAAAAAGTTGGCTACTCCTCAGTGTGCCATATTCTGCTGGAACCTCAATGAGATAGATATAGAATATTTTTTACGTTCAACAGCAAACTAGTCATGTAGATTTTTGTCTAATGTCGCGATATAATTACGAGGAAGCGGTTTGTCTAAGCATTTCGCGGCAGCTGTTCGCACCAAACCCCGAACAATCTAAATGTCCACAAGTAACTCAGCCTCCAGTTGATGGGGTCACAGTGTTTTTATATCAGACTGATACTGAATGTCGTTCATCCGCATACACACAAGTAAACACACTCCTAATGGACGCGTTCATAACATGGGACTTCTTACCCGGATTATTTTCTTGTGTGTGGAGACATATACTGTGTTGCGTGTTTTCGAAGGACCGACTTATCGTGTGGTACGAACTGCATCCACCCCATTTTTACCAGCCGTATTTACCATAAATAGATAGCTCGGTGCCAGTGCTTCATTCGCCAGGCTACGCCGACACATTTATGGGTCTGAACAATGCCAGTAAGGCGACAACACTCTTTGGTGTAACCTTCGAATTGCCGTCTACAGGACTGTCATAACGCGCACTCAGTTCCTTAGCTCCTCTTTACTTTTCATTTATATTCAGGAAATTAATTTGGGGTGTTGGTGTGCCTGTTAAGACATTTCAGGCCGGGAACAAATCGATGACCTTGTTTATTGCAAGCTGTCTGTCCAATGTGAATTTGTCCGTTTGCAAACGCTAATGATTTTGTTGAACAAACATGATTAAGCACACAATGTTGTTGAACGTACACACATGCTAATGACTTCCTGAAATACACCCGGCTACCTCACGACCTGAATAGAGACATTTCAGGAATCCGTTTACACTGACGAAGAAAATTCAGAATGCATTTGGAAATTAATCGGTTTTGTTGTTGGAGACAGTCAGTGTTTTTCAGTAGCTTTAAAAGTTTTGTAGCTATTTCTGATGCATATATATTATGCAATGAGTAAAATATATGTACAAAAAGTACAAAAACAGGGTTTCCGAAAGCTCACCGCTCATGTCCGTATGTACGTACGTCACCTTTTATGTTGTTTTCAGTTACTAGAAGGCTGCTGAGCCACCGGCTACCTTTGTTTGTTCAAGCGGTTGGCCGTTTATTTATTAATCGCGCGCCTCTTCCCATGGGCCACACAGGGGCGAAGAAACGAGTGAAAACGTCATTAAATTGCCTTCAGGCCAGCTCTTGCATGAGGAGCTCAGTTGTTGATTCTCCCCGCTTTTCGGCGTATCCTCGTAGAGTACGGGAGACTAAAGCCTCCTTTCCACTGACTTTTTTTTTTGCTGCACATTTTCTTCAAGAACGAAGAGGGACGCGTGCTTCTACCACTCACAAAGCGTTTTTTGGCTCTGACAAAACCCCAGATTGGCTCCTCAGTGGTCCAGGCGTCTAACCAATAGCCTTCGAGCTGGTGCTCTTGGCGCGCGCAAGTATGATAGAGCAGGGTCCGATCACCCTTCCTTCTTTGAGCGCTGTTGCTTTTGGTTATTATTATTTGCGGATAACGCTTGAGCAAAGCTTACTTGCACCCTCCGGTCTCGCTTTCCCACAGGAAAGTCCCCATGAGAAAAAAGGGGATTCGCATTTTCCCGAGATGAAAGAACGCAGGTAGGGTGCAATCATCCGGGGACCACTCAACGCCCACAAACTCGCAGCATGGGAAGGACCAAAGCCCGCCGCGTGGTCTTCTGGAAAAATTTCTTGCGAACACACGTGAGAGGGCCACAAATCTTGCCACGGAACCAACACAACCAGAGGCGTGTATTGTACGCGCGTTGCCTTGTTATTTTTGAGATTTTTGCGCGAGGAGACAGAGACTGCTTGCGGGCACGCCTTCACAAAAGGCAAGCGCGTCAATTGTCTTGAATACCCCAGAAGTGGCGCGCCTAGCACACCCGGCAAGGGTTGGCGGCGCTGAGTGCAGGCTCGTCGTAAATGTCATCACCTCTGGTGTTGAGCTTGGACTGGTCGCAGCCGCCAAATTCTGAGGATGAACATCTGTCCTCTCGGTATTCGCCCACTGCTCTCTTTTATCTCAGGTTCTGTTCTTTTGCTGAATGTGCTGTGTGTGGAGCTGTGAAGCGAAAAAAAACTGTTTTGTTCGCCATTTTTGTGTAATTTCCTTTCTCCCCTTCTTGTGACGCAGCTTGCGACTTCAGCGCCGCTTCTGAGCACCGCAGGTGATTGGTCAAATGATGCGTTATCATGTGCTGTATTCTATAGGACGTGGCGCACCCATACTTTCGTTTCGTTGCGGTTTTCCTATAGGTAGAACTTTGAACTTTGCTGCGCGTCTGCTGTCAGTGAAACCCCTCGCTCTCAGGCCAAACTTAGACCAGAAAGGACTGCTGGAACCCTCACAATTCGAACTGCTCTGAATTGCCTTTGAGTTTGAATCTCTTTTCGAAACTTTTTTTCACACCCTCGATACAACCCATTCACTGCAGGTTACGGTTATTGCGAAAAGCTTTAGAAGAACCTCCATGTTGAATGGTAGCACACCAACACACCCAGTTTGGAAGGGTAACAATGCTAGCTTACAATAACAACTAAAACAGCAAATAAGCCAGTCAGTGCTGAAACTGAATAGAACGCGGAAAAATAAGATAACGTTGACAGACGAATTAGCGCTCGCATTCATAGCTCTTTATCGTAACCACATCTTATAGCAGTAGGACTAGTCATCGATTACCAATAACGAGGTGGAGACAGCCGCCTTCGACAGCCGATTGGGAAATAAATGCACCTAAGCCGTGTTTACGTTCTAAGAATACGAAGCGATGCGTCGTCTTGCTGTTACAATCGTTCTAGCCTCAATACACACTCGTTGCTGTTTTACTACTCTGTGCGAGAGCTCCTACACCGGCGAAAACGCATACTGTCCCAGGAGCATGTCAGTAAAACACTGTATACAACTAAACAGACACGGAACGATTGTGTATACCGTGAGCAACACCCAATGAAAAACACGACGGCCACAGGCACGCAGTCAGTATCCTTAACGGGACCCGTAACCACAAGCGAGGCATCATGCAGCGTCCTGGGTCGTTATATGACGCTTTGCAGCGAGGGAAATATTTATTGCCAGGCCAGATAATGGACGGCAAATCAAGCTCCCTTTTCTATTCTTGCCCAAATGTATATAACCGCACATGACGGTGTCCGGAAGAGAACGAAGAGCACAGATTTCCTCCACCGAAGCAAAAGTGGCAAGCTCGTGTTGCCCGGAGAGGCTAGAAGATGTGTAAGTGCCACGGAGAGCACGTATACGTGTATGTGTTTTCAGGCATGGCAAAGAGGTGCGAGCGGGTGCACTTTATCACGCATATGAGGCTCGTTAATCAACGTCCGTGCCTGCTGCGGGAATTCTGTTATTATGGCGCGACCGGGCCGAGGAAGAAGCAAAAGAATATAAATTTCCCATAGCGCACATACGGCCCTTCCCGCCTCACCGTTGGACAGCGGAGTTCCCGATGGCGGCGCTGCTGCCCCGCCACGAATCGTTAAACTTGGCCTCGTCACAGCGATCTCCGTGAAGCGAGCTTCTCCTCCTCACATCCACGCAGTGAACGCTGCAAAATAAAACACGTGGCGATTGTAACACAATGTCGTGCGCGCTGGTATGACAATAACGCTTGCGCATCGACTGAGCACGCAGCGGTCACACGCGCAGAGCTCAGGGTCAGTGGCCGTATACGAGTTCCGGGTCCGGCGTGAAGCTCGTGCTCCACCACTGAGTCCGCCGTTAAGTCACCGGAACCCATAACCTGCACCGAAGGCACCGAGGGCCTTCGAATTTCGCTCCCTATAATACCTAATCTGCGGCAAAGAGAGACCGATTCACGAGACAATAGCTGTTGGCAATATCAGCTCGTTAAAGATAAGCGAAGGTAAAGTGTATGTAGAGTCATTGGCGTATAGACACAGCCGGCATCGTAAAACTTTTCTCATTACACAGGCGGGACGAGGCTTGTATAGGCTTGGGCACCCCACTGTCTCCTGCTCTATTTTCCCTTTTGGAGCGACGTAAACGAGATATTGAGGCGGCCGTGGCCTCCTAGGTGCGGACGCTTCGGAAGCTGCGATAGATCCGATAGATATTTCTTATAACCGAACGTAAAAAGTTTCATTGCTTCATTTCAGATTTAGAACTGTGCCTGGGTGGTCAAAAAAGCGATCATTTCGGCAGCGTGAGCCTTTATTGCTTCTCGGCTGTCGTTAGACTATGGTTGTAACGGGCTGCGCACGGTGCCGTGAAGGATCGAGTAAACGCGAAGAAAGGGAACACAAGGGAACGCACTGGAAATAAGGTCTGCTTGTAACTCACCAAAGCATGTGGACATTGTTAATGTAAAAAAAGGTAATTCGTCGCAGCATCGGACTATAGGAACGACCGTTCTTTCTACCACTTTCATATTTATATAAGGTAAAGGTGACTGCTTTGGTAGAAGCACAATTTAGTAGGGACATCTCGTTATACGACCAGTCATCTGAGCCATCTTCTCCGAATTTTGGCTTTTTATAACACAAAGTGATTTATACACAAAATCATGCACACAGTGCGTGTATCTGGTCGATATAATGTCACAGTTGATATCGTAACCGAACGCACCTGTTTGGGGGCAGTTATGTCGGCAGTAACTTTACTCGCGCTGTGTTTACGTGTGCGTTGTCTAAAAACACAGAAAGGTGAGCGATGCGCAACGCCATTGTTCAGATTCCCGTCCCGCATTTACCGCATATATTTCAGACACACTCGATGTAGTGCTGATGTTTACACAATGTGGAACAGTGATAGCCGCTCCGTGTCTGTATACAGTAGGACCTCGCTTATATCTTTTTCATTGGACCAGGGAAGAAGAAAACAGTGGTCGGGAAACGTATACACGAACTTGCCGTCCGTACCGTAAAGACATGGTGCTGAATTATAAAAAAAGACATATACCACGGTTCAAACACTGCTTCTGGGCCAGTGCAATGACATTGCACTTCTACAGTTGTTAGATCGCCTTGTGGCTGCCCTCATGGCCGCTGTGGCTCACGTAACTTCGTACAACGTCCAGTTCAATTGGGTTATATACAATTAAGTGCAACGTTGACCGTGGCCGTCCAACTATTTCGCGAGTCGCAATTCTTCCTGAGTTGGTTCCTTCTTGACTGCCCGCAGAACGTCATGTTTGTCTTTAACCGAGAGGGCGTTTTTTTTTTCGCCGCCATCAATGGCCATGGCGGAGCCAAAAAAAAAAGTCTGAGACATACCACACTGCCTAGCAGAAAACACGTGCAACAATGACTGCGCACGGGCACGGTCACGAGTGCGCGTTCCCGCGCGAATAGGGTAGCGGCAGCTGTGACAGTGACAATTATGATGATGCTTACAGGTGATGTGCTGTGCACTCTTGCTTCCGGGATATCGATGGTGCGCCAATACCCTTCGTTGGGGACTACAGTACAGAGTTTTTCATTTTTGTCGAGCACTTTTATCAGCTTAGTTATATTTTTTGATAATTTCTGCCTCATAATAGTAACGCACAAAGCAGATATGTCGTGCTACAACGATGCACTAAGTGTTATTTTAATGCATGGCCATTAAGGGTAACAGAGTGGAGGAGGCAAGCGGGGCCGGGGGCAGCAGATAGCGAGATGAGCAGATGAGATCAAGAAGTTTGCGGGGATAAATTGGTCGCAGCTAGCACAGGACGGGGTTAATTTGAGATCCATGGGATTGGCCTTTGCCCCGTACTAGGGGTAGATATGCTGCTGCTGCTGATGGTGATTATGGGCACTCTAATGGGACCGCGGTACCATGACGGAGTATCCAGGAAAGCGTAATATACAGTGAGTAACGTCTCAGCAGAGTTGTACAGTACATGCAAATGTGTCTTAATGTGTCCGTATGTGTCCAAAAGTTTGTTGTTAAATTGATGCGTGGTTGTAACCTTGTCCATCCATGGAGATTTTAGAATTGAAACATGATCGAGTTGGCTGCAGATTGAACGAGTACCGGAGGCAGGACACGAGACTGAAGGTGACTTCAAGTAATGCCTTTTTATACAATTGCCAAAAATACGTACATTGGTCCCAAACAAACCGTACGCAATATACATAACATTACACTTGCCCTTTTTGGTAACCTATGGCATCGCATGCAGCCTGATAATCAATTACACTTTCTGTGAGAGCAGTAGGCAGCACGCTTACAAACTGACCATTCAACCCACACAAGATGTTCCCGGTATTTGGAAGCAATGGCACATCCATCCCAATCGGACACACAGCCTTAGGGTATACTATAAACACCTGGTGACCTTCAACTGATGCGCGGACGTTACAAGAATACCACATAAATCGTTCGTTAAACCATCTGCCAGCTTGAAACGAAAAGCGCAGAAACCGAACGAAACGAGAAGCCACGACACAGATGCGCCTCAATTCGTGCATCTGCGTGGTCATTCCACCATCTTGTGGCCAGTTTCAACGCTATTCTCTTCAAGATGCAAAGCACGAGCTAGCTTCGCAGATTTTTTTCAAGCAACTGCCAGTTTGGCCAACGTGCTTTCAGCAAATCGAGGGGACCGCGTCCGCCACGGGCACGCACTGCACATGCTGTAAACCGCGTGCTATGGTGGGTAGTTCAAATATTGTCTCGTGGCATTAGCAAAGTTGTAGTTTTTTTTCTCGCGTCTAATTATCGCTGTCAGAATGGGAATGAGCAGAAATGGCACAGAGTAACAAAATTACGTACACGAACGTCGTTTCTTTCAATTGTCTCGTTTTTTGCGCTGTTTTTTTCTTGCATGTACCAACCTTCCTAACTACAAACCTCGTGGAAATTATCGTTGCTCTGTAAGTGTGGGAATGCTCATACTAAGGACAAATATTTGCCCTACAAACCATAATACGCGGTTTGTAGCACGCGTAGCGGCCGTGCTGTACTTCACCCCCTGACTTCTGGAAATAAATATACAACAGCTAAGCAACAATGGGTTTAAACAATCTATTAAGGGAGAACTTTACAAACATCCGCACAGCAGTCCAAAGTAACGTTGCAGTTAGCTGTAGAGGCTAGTAGGACCGACTTTGCTGAATGCGTCGTTATTGTCAGACACTGTGAAAGGCCAAACTATGAAATAATAAAGGCCGACAAAATACTGCGGCTTGGTGACCTGTGCCTAAGTGTACCGTTTATTTCAGACACCAAACATGAGGCTGGCTGTGATTGAGTCGCGTAGCCAGAAATATTTTTCCGGGTATGTCATACCGCGCCGGTAAAAAAAGGAAAGAGACCCCATGCCCCAAGCCAGTTTGTGTCATTTTTCGGCTTTAATAAACCCACACTATTCTTATGTTTGTATTTACATTATAATATATTGATGCGGATGTGTGCGAATACCATGGGCGAAAAAAGGTGAAAGAAACAGGGAGGGAGGAAGGCGGCGCTTAGAAAATTTTGGGGGTGTTTTGACACCGAACCCCCTTCTTTGGCTACGCCACTTCTATGATGTGTTACTGGTATCCAATAAGTGGAAAGTGTGGTATTGCCAAAATATCTGCTTTCTTTGTGTCCATTGAATACATTTCTGGTTGTTTCGTCCATCGCAATTAGTTAAAATGAATGCCTGTCACATGTTCGTATTTCGGTTTTCGCCTTATCGCTGTGCAATCCCGTCAACACCGCAATTGCTGCGAGCGGTCCATGGCGATGACAGTTCTCCGTTTTCGTCCATTTATTACTTTTTGTTGACGGTGCATTAAAGCGTCCGACAAATCTTCATTCTATGCGGGTGCAAGAGGATCTGTGTTGGAATTGCATTTATTTGTTACGATTGCACACTTCTGAAGGTAAATGAACGTGAACGGGGGGGGGGGGGGGGGGGGGAAGCACACATGCATGTTGTGTCAGGAACTAGGACTATATAGGATTGAAATTTGAGTCGGAAAGTCTTTTGAATAACTTCACACCTGGTCTTACGTGTTTGCGTGGATTTCCGGACCATTCATTGTGAGAATATATATTCGTGTGTAGCATTCAAGCCAGCATATCGGGGGGTAAACCGTGTGCGCGGCGTATTTCGAAAAGTTAGCGCTTGGGCGTGCGGTCGGGCTATACGCAGTATCTTTGACCGCAATATCAGTCCAGCCTTGGTTATTTGCGCAGCCACACGCAATTTCAGGTTGCTCATAAGCTTTCTATAGCTTGTTCTTCCAATGCTACATTATGGCGCAATAATATTAACTCTATGAAATGCGCACGTTGCTGATTTTAGTTACAAAGGAAAATAATTTGGAATGAGGGAGGCTGCAGAAAACTATTCATGGCTAAAGTTAAACCATGACTCTAAAAACATATTAGTAATTTGGACTTCAGAATACAGAATGGTTCATACGTAAATCGCCTTTATAACCTGTTGAACAATAAACAAAATTTTATTGACAAATATTTTTCGATAATCAGACTTGTAAAATTGCGCTTGCCCTGTAGTGCGCCGAGTACAAATGCGCGAAAAGAGCGGAATCATTGTGTATGAATAATATGTTCATCTAGAGTTGAAATATCTATCTTCTCAGTTTTTTGTCCACTTCTTATGCGTGAAGGTCATCCAAATAGGAGCATAACACGTAACTATGACACCGGCTCTACAGATATGTTGCGTGCATTGTGCAAGAAAGCATAACGATTGGCAAAACTTGGCTTCATCATGCTTTGAATTGCGCTTAAGTAAACTGTTGCCAGTGTTCTCGTCCTGAGGTAAACTTATAGAATACAATGCTTTATTACAATAACTTCAACTTTTCTTGCACTGAAGTCTCAATTTATGTTACATGCTTAGATTAAGCGGACTTTACGTGGGGACTTTATTTAAATTCAAAATGAAATCACAACAATATTATACTGGGACAATTATACAGAAATGAAATCTTCATGAAACATGAAATGCTGGATCGAAACAAACTGTGGTCTTCAGCCATTCTCGCTTTCAATGTATTTTCCTTGGATCTTACGAAAGGAATGCAAATCGGCAAAGGATAATTTTTTCTTTGCGTACTACAAGTTCCTTTGGACATGTTACTTGGCCAAAAAATAAAATATGCCATGGAGATT
Organism: Haemaphysalis longicornis; assembly: GCA_013339765.2. Taxonomy (NCBI): domain Eukaryota; kingdom Metazoa; phylum Arthropoda; class Arachnida; order Ixodida; family Ixodidae; genus Haemaphysalis; species Haemaphysalis longicornis. Next base: position 252,996,929 of record CM023449.1, on the reverse strand, counting down.
GCTGATGCCATACAGAAAAATCAGGTAGTTCGGGAATCCGTAGGCTTCACGTTGATATCTTATAAGTAGGGTCCACAAATTTTGAGCTCTAACCGTTCCAGAAAGTTGGGCACTTACTTACCCACTGAGGGATAGTTTCATCATCATCAATAGCCTATTTAGGTCCACTGCAGCACGAAGTCCACTGCAGCACATGTTACTTGGCCAAAAAATTGGTCCCAAACAAACCATACGCAATATCCATAACATTACACTTGCCCTTTTTGGTAACCTATGGCATCGCATGCACCCTGATATTCAATTACATTTTCTGTGAGAGCAGTAGGCAGCACGCTTACAAACTGGCCATTCAACCCACACAAGATGTTCCCGGTATTTGGAAGCAATGGCACATCCATCCCAATCGGACACACAGCCTTAGGGTATACTATAAACACCTGGTGACCTTCAACTGATGCGCGGACGTTACAAGAATACCACATAAATCGTTCGTTAAACCATCTGCCAGCTTGAAACGAAAAGCGCAGAAACCGAACGAAACGAGAAGCCACGACACAGATGCGCCTCAATTCGTGCATCTGCGTGGTCATTCCACCATCTTGTGGCCAGTTTCAACGCTATTCTCTTCAAGATGCAAAGCACGAGCTAGCTTCGCAGATTTTTTTCAAGCAACTGCCAGTTTGGCCAACGTGCTTTCAGCAAATCGAGGGGACCGCGTCCGCCACGGGCACGCACTGCACATGCTGTAAACCGCGTCTATGGTGGGTAGTTCAAATATTGTCTCGTGGCATTAGCAAAGTTCTGGCGTCTATTATCACTGACAGAATGGGATATTAGCAGAAATGGCACAGAGTAACAAAATTACGTACACGAACGTCGTTTCTTTCACTTGTCTCTTTTTTTGCGTTACACATTTCCCATTTGACCAGGAAACGATTGATTGATATAGCAACAGTACTCCATGTTATGTATTTTTGCTTCTCTTTGAGCTGCACATACCATAAATGACTGTATGCAGGGTGAAAACACAAAATCCAGCTGCTATGCTGTTTCTCTTTTTGAGGCAGTATGAACCGAAGATAATGCGCTAACAATCAGAAACATATAGGTGAAGCGCTGGAGTCGAATTTTACCACACGTATTAGTCATCTAGAACCTTGTCATTCAGTGGTGGTTTGCAAACAATTTTTTCAATGACTAACTGGGCTTTTTTATTCCATGCTTCAGTGCTTCGTGACCACCGAATGGTCACTTCTGTGAGCCCTTTCAACGTATCTAGAAATATTTTACTAATGAATAAAATAAAGGTTTGGGTTGAAGCACTAAACTTTGATAATTGTGGACGCATTATGTAAAGCAGGTATATCTTTTTAACCTCCTTCATTATGAAAAGTTTGTTCCGAAGCCTTGATTTTGTATCATCTCGTATATGGTGCTTAGCACAACGTCTCGGTTTTGGAGGGTCAATTGCTTGTTGCCAGTCATTAAATCATTGAATGAGTTTATTCTGTCTGCATCATCTTTGTCAGAAACGTACTAAAGCTGTGGTTAACGAATTTCAGGTCGAATAATTCGAGTATAGCAATGATCTCAAAATCTTGTTTGCTTCTCTGAACACTGAAATAGATGAAGGTGATATACATAGAGAGAAGGAAGGTCAGTGCAGGGTGGCTATATATTAAAGTGGAAAGAAAACGTATAGAAAAGGGAGAAATAGCAACACAGGAGCACTCAGGAAATTGAACACGGTGTTGATTCTAGTCAGACAATTGCGCGCAAGTCCTGAAAAGGTGCATTCAGGAATTCGTATACAGGCATCCGTTTAAGCGGGCGCCTAACTCAAAGGCACAAACATAACGCAGATCTCTACCAAAAACAATGCCGGCCCTGTACGTCGTTCTCAATTTATACATTTATATAAGTTACATACATTTGTGTATATCGGTTTCTATAACCAGAATAAATGAGCTGGCATCGCTCGCCTCCATTACAGTCCCTAAAAATGAATATTTTTATAGAGTACTCGGACAGTGATAATGTACACCCACCCAATTTTTTACCAATATCATGGGAGCGTCGACCGTTCCGTCGATCAGCGCCGTATGATGGAGCGATACGACAAACTCGGCGAGAATAACCGCATGCGCATTAATCAAAGGCCGCTGCTATCGTCTTCTGCTGGGCTGTTCCAAAAGCAGACAACCACCCCCGATTTTTTTATTCGCTTATCACACTGCCCTCCAACCTGCCGTTAACGGGGCGAAGAGGGCAAGTGAAAGTGATTGGTAACAGCAGTGCGGGGTGGCTGTGTGCTCTCGGAACAGCCTAGCAGACGACGGCAGCCGCGGCCTTCGCTTAGTGCGCATGCGGTTACTCTCGCCGAGTTTGTCGTATCACCCCATCATACGGCGCTGATCGACGGAACGGTCGATGCTCCCATGATACTGGTACAAAATTGGGCGGTTGTACAAAGAAACAAATATATTATACATGAAGTTAATAGCTCCAGTTGGCTGACGAGAAACATTAAACTCTACATTTCAATTTCACATTTTTTTACGAGCCACGGATAGTGAGTTATTGAAGAACATCCTCTGAATATTCTGCGTTCTTGCAATCATAATGGCTGAACTACCTGAAGGAAACAAGAAGAGCTTGTTTGATGCAGCAAAAGACACACAATATATCTGAAATGTCTCCTGAGTTTTCATTAGCACTAAACGTAAATAGAATTGGAGCACCGAAGTTGAAACTTTCTCATTCAACGAGAATGCGAGACTTGTGCGATCACGGGGATTCTATGTTTATAAATGCGTTTCCGCGTCCAAACGCCTTGTTTCCGGATTTATTCTTCTACTTCACCTTATATGTTGCTGTAATGTTTTGCTACTCAAGTCCAACTACATGAAAAGTCCAGCCTGTTGTGCTACTGTTACCACTTGACAAAGTTATGTTTTACATAACGGTTGAATTGTACAACAGAAGCTCAACATGTACGATACAAATTAGGAGTGGGCGTCAGTTAAAAAATTTATCCCGATCATTCGGCTGACTTTAATCAGTTAATTGATCGAATAATTGGTAGAGTTGGTGTAGGAAGAAAATTGACCAAATATAATATTCTAACAATACTCATAATACATTAATAATAATAAATATGATCAATATGATAGTCTGCATATTCACAGAAATCTCAGGTGGGGTAAGTAGAGATCCTCATCCCGGTAATGATGCGGACGCGACGTTTATCACCGCGTTGGTCACTCACACTTTTCTAGAATCAGGAAGGTCAGCACTTGCCGTAATTGCAGGGGGGGGGGGGGGCGAATAATCGCACTTTCCTCACTAGAGAAAAAGTTCATACCACGCCCAACCATGTAATTTCCCGCTCACCATTTTTTGTACCGTGTATATTTGCATTTCTTTATTCGAAAGTTTGCCCTGTGGCATAAGGATACAGGAGTTCATAGGTGCACTAGATTGATTGATTGATTGTAGGAGTTTAACGCACAGACGCAACGCAGGCGATGAGGCGCGCCGTAGTGGAGGGCTCCGGATTAATTTTGACCACCTGGGGATCTTTAACGTGCGCCGAAATCTCGTACACACGGGCGTTTTTTCAGAGGTGAACTAGCACGTTGACTTCGTGTATAATGTACAAAAGTTGTCGATGAAATTGTATTAAGACTCGCCATTTTCCCGTCTGTCCTAGATATAAGCTTTTGGTTTTAACCACTGTCACCTCTGAGCATACTAGCAGCGTTTCCTGCTGTGACGTCAGGTTGGTTATTTGAACACGAATACGATCCTCAACACACTTGCGCACAATTTCAGCGTGCCATTCTTGTTTCTGTTTGCTCACATGACATCAACTGAATAACCGGTTAAAGAGGTAATGGCGATTAAAGCATTATCGATAATTCTGAATGTTAATCGCGATCAATCGTCCACCCCCCAATACAAATTTATCTAAAACGATGCGGATGCCATATTGTTTTTTCAGGGCATCTGCGAGGGCAGAATTAAACGGAAAGCCGATGAAAAGCTGTATGACTGAGTAGAAGTTCCCACAAAAAAATAATATATCGCATGAGTAAGATCCAAGTGCACCTTTAGTGGATGAGCACCCGCAGTAAATAGAAAATTTATTTTAAGAAACATCTTGGTGAAACTATCTTCTACTGCCATTTAAAATGAACTTTTAAACATGTGCTTTTTGCTGAACAAACCTGTTATTGTAAAGACACCGTAGCTTAGCCTCGTCCAGTATAACTGTGTTAATGCACATTGGGCATGCAGGGAGTTGTTGCACTTTACTTCGCAAAAATTCGGATAATGGCCTTATGTTTACAATGTGCTGAGATGACATCAAGAATTTGTGCTCCAGCTGCATCGCGCTGTATTTTTGAAGAACCGGAAGTTAGTGAAGCGTAAAATTTCGGGTAGCAATAGGCTTCCGTGCGTTTTATGATTTTTTAGGTTAAAACCACGGCCGCTCGATGGAAACTAGACCTAGTTTCCATCGAGCGGCCGTGTTAAAACAATGAAATACTGAAGTCTGGTTTTTAAGATGTTTCGTGTGTCACAAACAGACAAGCAGAACACAAAAATGCCCCCAAATCGAGATAAGCATTTGATGGTCAATTCATAGCTTATTCATTCTTGCATTCGTCTACAGAACGGTAAATTTTATGCAGGAACAAAGCGGGACTGAAGTCAATAGCGACCAGACAACGCATATAATTGCAAAAATGCAACAGACCTTGACACTTACAGCTACATAACATATCAAATCTGTTGTAGCCTAATTTGTCTTGAAACGGGCACGCCATTGAGGTATTGTTCTGTCTTGGGGCATGGGTTTAGTTTAAATTTATTTTCAGTCCCCCATACCAGACAATTTTTCAAAAAAAGTAGAGGCAGAAAATATGCGAAGTACGTTTTGGTCAATCCGCTGAAGCACCTGCAGTGCAGCAGTTAAACGCTTAGAAGCTGCAAGGTTGTTGTCCTGATGAGCTTATCAAGTGACCAATTGCAATGTACATAGTAATTTTGGCAGAACACATCTACTTCAAAGAAGCTTTCGTATATAATCTCACTCCATGAAGATCTTTAGGACAAACAAAAATCAGCAGGCTTAGTAAAGAAACGAGCAGTTGTATTATAGAAAGCTCGAAAACCAGATACCGCTTTTACTGAAAAGCCTGACTACAAAAACTTTTAGAGATATGCTTCAAGCTCACAAAATGTTATTGCAGATAAAGCGCCAGCACGATAACCATTGTTTTATTCTCCCCTTGTAGGAAACCACACATAAATAGTTCAGTATATTCGTTGAAATACGACAAGCTCGAGCACAAACTTTGGGCTATATTCGCACGAGAATGTAAACCTTACTTGTGCCCATGCAACGTTATAGGAAATTATTCATGGTAAAATATCTTTGAAAGGAAGGATATAACTTGCGGTAAAACAGCCATGGTTTTTAATTGCACAGGTTGAAACATCTTAAAATCATTTTGTGATCAATACTCTCTAGCAGTATCAGCCGGATCACGACAAAAACATTTAATCTTGTGTACGTGATGCTTTTCCGGCCTAAGGTATGTTTTTAGGGGCGAAGCTCCTAAAGCCATGGGTCTGTCCATCCCTTGTGTCTCGTGGTACGTGACCGCCGCATACTTTCGGAGATGTCGCAAAGTGGGCCGCGTTGCACGCGCAAAGAAACCGGCTGCAACCGGCAGCGCGAAACTCGGCACCGGGAGCGCGGAGCTTGTCTGTGTTCGCCAACGGAGGCGCGAGCGCACGTGCACTGCGAGGGGGAGATCACGCAAGAGATCACGCCACGAACGCAGGCAGTCGTTCTCGGAGATCGAACGAGACGCAAGGAACTTTGCTCGTTTCCTCTCGTCTTGTTCGGGCACAAGTTCGCCCTAAATAAAAGTTCTTTCTTTACCGTTGTGTCCCATCCTACGTGACAAATTGTGGTGGAGGTGCGGGGTAGTCCTCGATGGCGCGGGGGTCTTTCACCAGTTCTGGGCCTGGGAGCATTGACTCCGAAAAGAAAAGTTGATTTGTACAATGTACGCACACAGACTTACGTCTTTCTTAATGATGTATGGGCGAACTTTCACGGGAGAGTTACGGTTACCGATGATCTCCCCCTCTCGAGCTTCGCCCCACTTATCATCATTAATTCCGTCGATATGGCGTGATTTTTTTACCTCTTCAGAAGTCTTGATATTTACAGTAAATTACTTTTGTCTCCACCTGACGAAAAATTTAAGAGACGCTTCAAGTGTTTAATAAAAACACGTAATTAAATTTTCCGTTATCGAAAGTACCTGAAATATGCCGGTCACATCAGCCATAACTGCATTTTCGACCCCATGAAGAGAAAATGAAATGATACACATTGTGGCTGTATATGCCAGCTGTGCAATCAACTTGGAACTTCTCGCCGTCACCAGTATTAGGTATCTTAACCTCAAATCAAAATGTCTGTATTTCAGATGGTCGCATTGCAACTGAAAGCCCATACAATCAAAACGTATTCAGGATTCAAAACAGCCGCATCAAGAGTTCTCTTAAAAGTAATTCACTGGTTGAAACGTTACGAGTTTTTGAGACACTAATAACAATGGACAATCAAGTTTTAAGGAAACCAAAAATTGAGTTTTCCAAACATCTGTGACTTTTTCAATGCTCTAACATTTAAACGAAAAAAAGTAAAAGTAACTCTTCTTCACTGGAATTCTGAATGTCTGCGGATTTTTAAACGTTCGAAATGAGATTGGAATTATTGAACATCAGTTTCAATTTGGGCAACATACTTCAAGCGAGCGTGATCAGAGATTTTAAACCACGAATCTTTTTGAGGTGTGGGGATTCTACCAGCATAACCACCAACAAACTCTTTTCGACGTGCGTACACGTAATTACCCTATTCTATCGCCATATCCCTTTTACTGCTTAGTCTCTAGTAAGTCTGCCCTCACTGTCACTGGTACCAGCTCCTTTGCGCAATGCATGTTAGTTACTGGTGCAGCCGGAAAAAACTCCGCCTATCCCGACGGATTCCTAAGCGTTGCAGACTGTCAGTAATATTTTGTACGGCGCCATTAGTTGACCTGGAGAAGGAATGTTTGATTGGAACTATTACATCCCAGATTTCATAACTTTGCAGTCTGACTTTTCAAAACCCGGCCTGATGACCTGTTTGCTTTACTCGCGTAAGCAAGCGGGTTTAGGCTTACTTCAGCCTCAAACAAGATGCAATTCAAGACGAACTGTCATTGTAAGATGGGAACATGAAGAAATCCACCTGCTTGCGGAAAGCCCATTTAATTACCTCCTACTAACCCGATGGCTATACCTGGCTCTGAAGTGTAATGAATATACTGGGCTTAAGTATCTTCGGGGGGATGCAATAGCGATAAAACACGGCTACTTTATTATGAGCACACAAAGTAAAGAGGTTGTGGCAGCTGGAAAAAATGTGAGCTCATGTGATTTAATTGTCTGTATATTTGGATCACAGGGTGCCTTCCCACATAAAGTATATTTTTAAATTCTTAGGAACTTGCCAGCCCAATTAATTTTATGCTACATGTAATATTGCAGCTTGCAGTTGTAGAACCCGGAGCACGCCAAACTTGTGATTAAAACAAAACGACACTACGCTATGCTTTTGTGAATGGGATATTTTTGTTTTGATTTTTGGCATCAGGAACATGATCAAAGACTCAAATACCCGAATATTCAATGTTATTTTTTTGTCTTTAATGTGTAATTCCGCTTTTTTTAATCCTTTCTGTTCTACCGGTGCCCACAGGCTGTTTTTGTTGGAAGTCTTTATTTATACCGTGCCTTATTCTTGTGCACATGCACTTTTGTATTGATTTTGTTGTCAGATATCTGCTGGCGCAGCGTTCATTCTGGTATATGTAAAACTTACAGTGCATTTCGTCTGCTTAGTATTTGGAGCCGCATATTCAGTAATATAGAAATCAATTCCTGGTTCAAGCTTAGCCAATTCGCAGGAGTAAGCTCATAAATTCGTATTTTTCATGTGCATTCCCTTCAGGCTGCTCAAAATTTGTTGCTGTCGGTCTTTATCACATATGTGCAAAATATTTTTCACATGAACTTTTTATATAGCTAGGATTCTATGGATTTGTAAGATTTTAGCTCAGTACACAAAAATTATGAACAACGCGAACTTTATTACACTACATAGCAACCAAAATGTTTTTGCTCCCACAGCTCGGACACATTTGCAATGTTCACTCGATTCCGTGCATTGCCTTCGCGTAAGTGCATGCCGTGATGTTACGATAAACAATGTGCAAACAGGACAGCTGTGCTTTTGGGGACGCAGAGTGCCGCGTTGATTGTTTTGTTCACACCAAATACACATTTATAACTTCATGAGTAACTTTGACTTGATTATGTGTGTGTGCATGAACTGACCGTAACATTTATAAAGGACCTAAAATATTTTACTTTGAAAATATACATTGTATTTTTTTTAATGTGTTTTATGGAAGAACAAGTTTTCCTCGGAGAGGTGTTAATGTTTGAAACAATGAAAAAAAGCTTTCAGAATATGGCTTACCCATGCAAATGTACTGAGCAAACAAACTGGTGAAACTTAGATGTGCTAGCAATCGAGGCTCCCATTTTATAGCCGATTTAATGCGCGACCATTTATTTGTTCAAGCAATTCGAAATGTAGCTGGTGTATGCATCGACAACTACGTACATTGGAAAATCATGTGTAGTACTACGGCTGAATGATTTGTTAACGAAATATTGAGAATTTGCCCCTTGTTTGTTGAAATGATATACATTTGACGTACCTCAAAGAATGATGCCCACAGTTGCTTACATTCCAATTGCCATTCGGGACTGTAGCCCGTGGTGGCTCGGTGTTGGAGGGTTTGTATCCACGTTCTTAGTGTATGTGTTATTTCCCTGAGAGTTCCATGAAAATTGTCACTTATGCCACACCAGTGATACAGCAATAAACCTCTGTGAATAAACTGACACTGATTATTTGCTTTTAACCTGCATGAATACGACTTTTTTGATTACTTATTTTTTCTTCTATTCACGAGGCCCTGATGGTAAGACAAGCAAGGTGAGTGCTCCAGGAAACTGAAAAAAATGACCTACATCAAGCCAAGTTGTCCACAAAGTGGTCCGTGACAAGCACCGTGTTTTTATCATTGACGAGCTTTGGGGTTGCATGCATGATGGTCATTTGGCGCAAGTGTTTGACCCAAGAATTCCACAAATCCACCGAATTTACCTCACCCACCGGAAATTTGGTGTTTTAAAACGAGCGACACTTTCCGCGTGGCGGATTTCCACCGCAGCTATGTATTATACTAGCTCATTTGTAACCTTTATTAGCATTTCGTGTTTCGTAGTAAGCACTGTTTACAATACCGAAGGAATTAGGGGGTATTTAAGGTTGTACGTGGCGTGTTAGTAAAAAAGCAGTATTTCACCTGCTCGAAAGTTATTTGTATCCATTTTAACTTGGTGTGCGATGTTCTCGGAACTGATTATAATGTATTTGTGTGTTTATATACAGGTTAAATAGCTGCTGTTATTGAATATTTTGTCTTGATAAAGATTACAATAAGAGGTAAAGTACGCTAAAATAAAGTCGTCGCAACTGTGAGATTTCTAGTTCAAAATAACATTATGAATTTGACGATTAAGTGATGATTGGGAGCAGAAGTTGTAACTAAGTTTTACATTTAACTTTTCCTAAGATGTTGAGGATGCATTTTTTTCGCTTTAGAGAAGACGAATTTCACGCAAAACTGAGAGTATAGATATTCCACGTAGCAACGTTTGCCTCCTGTGTGGCCTATTTGCGTTTACGAGGTAAGCACATTAAATAAACAAAGGGTATTAGGATACGCATCAGAAATAATTACCAACAAACTCTGCCTTGTGTGGAAGTCTTTCTGCTTTAGTTCGGTTGCTCATAACTCTATGTAGGTTTGGATACAGAAAGTAGGTTTGTAGGTTTGAATACAGCATGAGAACCTTCACCTAAGCTAAGAAAGAAAAAACGGTTGTGGTTGGAAGAGTCATACAAAGGCCGAACATCTAGTAAACGAATATTCGAAAAACAGCTAAAATTACCAGATGCAAAATGTAAAAATCACAACGCAGGCGCACTTGCAATGTTGACAAGGGAAGGAAAAAATGCATGAGGTAGTGAGCGTAATTAAAATAAATTCTAACAGTGGTACGCAAAACTGTAAGAACCTGAAAAAATTGGGTTATATCCCACTTGGGTTGTCACAATGTTGGGTGAAGCCATTGGAAGTTATATCCTCGAAAGCCCTACAGAAAAATTTCAGTGAAAATGAAACACACAAGCAAAAAATGTCCACAATGCAGTAGCAGTTTTGAGGTTTGCTATTTGCTTTTCTTGACTTTTTTATTGAAGTCGTAAGTTGCTCCGAACTCCAGCACCAGTATTTGAAAAACCGTTGCCCACAAACTTTAGTAATACACCAGTAGGTAAAGACAACTTATGATTTTGGTATAGAGATATAAATGGAATAGTGATGGAAAAACGATATAGATGGAAATATAAACGAGTATAGATGGAAATAAAAGCACGTTAAAAATCATCTTAGTGCTCTACGGTGGGGAACATAACAATCATCATGTGGTGTCGCCGTTAGATGCTCCACCAACTGGGTCCTCCTAGTAACATAGTCTGTCTGAGAGGATCGAAAAGATGTTGCTGGTATATGTGGGTATCTGAAGAACAGAGTCTGCCTTGCACCAAAGTGTCCGGCACTAGGGTACCACAGCAATAAAAATGGCACATATCTAGAAGGAATACATTCAAACTCACAATGAAATTAAATTATACTTCTGAAACATACTAAGTAGCGGTAAAAGCTTCAAAAAATGGCATGTCAATGTAATTCTTGTATAGAATCTAATCTCAATGACTTCATTTGGTGTATTTATATATTTGTTCATAATACAATTAAGACGAGTGCACGACACGCCAAAGGAGAGTGCGCGCACATCATGGTACAAACAAAAGAAATAACAAAATCGCAGAAATGGTATAGCTAAAACCCCGTAAATATGCAACGAAAAGCTATAACTAATGCCGAAAGCAATACCAAGGGCACAAAAATTGTCTTTAGATTACTTTAAAACCCATAATGAATAGACAAACAAAGCTAAAACAAACGAACCGAATTAGTAACAAACCCTGAATAGATATTCATGACACATTCTAAGGGACTGAAATTTATTAAAGACGTGAAAATGTGTGTCTACTATTATAGTAGAGTAGGCAATAAAAAAGAACCGTAAAAATGCAGTAAAACAAACAGGAAATAAAAACTCATATGGGATTATGGAAGCAGGCTCTCAGAGCAGACCTAAAGTAAATGATTGTCCGATTTCATATATAGCGGCTTTTGAAAACGATTTTAGTCGTTTATGGGCTGGTTACGAAAAAAGGAGCAGAACGCCTTCGAGCTACAACACGCAATTTCAGGTTTATGACGTTTATCTAAACGACGTGATATGAACCTGGGACTAGAAAATAGCACATTGAGAAGTAAGTCGAGGTAAAAGATTGTTCAAAGCAGGTTCAAACGTTAAAGCTGACGGCTTAATGAAGCATCGTGTAAAAACGGGGGTTCCCCGCTGCACAAAGCTTAGTTGGCTAGTGTCATGCATTTTATTAATTTCTTGTGCTGTGTAAACTCAGTCGTGCAAATACTCCGTATATGTACTTTATGTAAATAAAGACGTAAAACCTATTCCAAGAATTGTCGTCGTCGTCATCATCTGTGCGGGGTCAAGAGGCACCACCGCAAGCCAGCGTGAAGAACCATCCAACCTTTACAAATCATTAACGCGAAAAGGCCTGCAGTCATTAGTGCATTTTATTACAGCCCTACCAGTATCATTTTTCGCAGTGTCGCTCGCTTGTAGCGAAAAGGTCCAAGCATGCGGAGAAAAAAGAATACGATTTTCAAAAGGCATGTAATAACCTATCATTGTTACAGAATGGTCACGTCAGCTCTGTCCTGGGGTTTTGGTATTTAATTGGAAATTCGGGAGACGGTGCAAGACGTTAGCTCGTTGCTTCAGATAAAACTTCCTCATCAATGCAAATAGGTGTGAGCTAAAAATGCGTATATAGTGGGTTGCGTACACACTTCGGTTCAATCAGACATGGAAACAACCTTTTACAGAGTAACGTAGGCATGCTGTGAGGTTCCCGAAGATTCAAATTATTCTCGTGCGCCTAACTAAGACATTTTTTGAGGCAAGAAAATAAAACTGAGCAAAGCCGACTGTTCCGAACCTGGAACAAGGAAACCTTACCGACGCATCCGGATTAGATGCGCTTCAGTTCGTAACTTATTCTTAAGGTTCAGAATAGAAACAAAAAAGAATATTGCGTGAGATTTTCAAGGAAGCCTCTCATGTGTGTGCCATAACAGCCGTCCTTATAAAGCTTTTTATATTATTATTCTAAAATAAATCATGCCATTACCGAGAACCACACCTTCGATCTCACATATTGGATTCCACACTATATTTTTGCATGCGTGCGTCAAGCAGACACCAAAATTGTACCAAACCGGGAACCATTGTGTAGTGTAATATTATTCTCAGCCATGTAATGTACCACTTGCAGCCATTTAGTTCTATATGGTGCAGGATTGATCCATATACAAAAGGCCTTTGAGAGCAAACTTGACTATATGCTTACGGCATATTCGGAGGATACTAAATGCTTTGTTATATTCCTTCACTGTGGTTGTGTACTTTACGCGATAATTGGTGACGAACACCATCTCCATTTTGTTGTGTTCACAATAAAATGCTGAAAGCAGATGTTTACCTTTCTTTATGATTACTTTTACTAGCAAATTCCAAATGTTTTACTGGTTGAGTATTAGAAGCCTCCTCTCGGTCGTCATGTTAGTGTGGAAATTATCATTTCCGTGGATATTTAGCGCTAAAAACTGAGCTTATTTACTTGAAAAACAAAGTGATTACCAGAGCTTAACGTCTACTTTAAGACACTGAAAAAACAGAAAAGCAGCCATCGGAATTGATGTTAAGACTCAAACAAAACTTCCCACGAGCTCTGCACAAAACATCCGCGGTTAATAACTGACAAAAAAGCAACGATAGTGTTACCGTTTACCCAAAAAGTATTCTTCATTAGAGCTTTAACTGTTTACCAACAAACAGCGTCGTAATATGGCTAGAATTTCCACAATCCTTAAGTAGCGTGGGCGAGAAAGTACGGGCCCAGGAATTACTTTTAGCTAACGAAAAAAAAAAACGTGAAGCATGAAGCATACCGCGTACAACAGACCGACCAGAAAAGAATGTTGAGCCCAGATATTTCTTTTTGCTGGACACATAATTATAGGTAACCTGCTATAGCAATTGCTCGAAAAAACACAATGTCATTACATTGATGCGAAAGAAGGGCTGACAACAAAAGTATTTGTTGTCAATTTTTGGTGTGGGGGAGGGGGCTTCTGTCATCTTTACATTCGCATACTTAACACCTTGAATAATCAGTTACAGTCGTCATTGACTCTCGACGGACCAACTTCCGGACATTCAAATGTACCGTGCATGGTTCCCTGGCGAAGGGACAATGACGAAGATAATAATTGCGGCAGCATTGGTGTTGATAATAATCCTGTTGTGATTAAAAAAATAAGGTCAATTTTACCTGGAAAAAATCCCAGTAGCGACACAAAATGCCTGCAGACAAACCTTCCACTGTTGTCAGGGGACATAACCAATATAATGTACCTCTCTCACCTTTAACGCTACAGCTTTGATTGAATTCTTTGATACCAAACTTATAAGAACTATTATACAAACGCGAAAGAATGGGTAGTAGGATAATTAAAAGCACTGTTTTTATTTTTATTTCAAAAGAGTGCGTTCTTACATGTTCAATACGGTAATAGAAATATTACACTCAAAGTTCTAAAATAAAGTCAAGTTAAGGTAGCAGTCAGGAATTTCAAATTGGAGAAACTATCCTCAGAACGATCGCTTCGACGGTGTTATCATAAGACACCAACTATGACGGGAATAACAAAAACCCAAGAAGGCAGAACATTGAGGTAAAAAAAAGAAGGTATCTATTTTTTTGTTTTAAAACAAACGTAACATACAAGGTACCCTTAAAACACAAAATAGAATTATTTTAGACCATGGCCATCCGAACATTCAAGTGGGACGAGTTCTTTGATCTTCAAAATAACCCCTCTGATGGCGTTGATATCAGATACCAAAGTTGACGAAAATAACAAGAAAGAACCACAAGAGGACATCGAGTTAGGTTCATTTAAAAAAGATAGTTTTTTTATATATATTAAGTGAGGGTATGACGATTACTCTCGTCGATAGAAAAAGATTATCTTGAACTAATAACTGTCAAACTGTCAACATTTCCCGGCGAGTTAAAAGCTTTATTTTGTTCATTTTGTTGCATTGCGACCCCGGAGAAAACTACTTGACTGCTCATACATAAATAACGAGTGATACGGGAGGAAAGGCAGCAGATGGAGCTTTTCAGTTGGTGCGGTGGCGGGTCGTACAATGGGATGGCTCCTGATGATTACAAACCACTTAAGGTTTACAAACTGGCCCCGATATCTCACGAGGTTTTTTCGTTTCGCTTCCATCACAAGTACGATATCATCTGCGGTCATCGGACCGGGAACTTTCCGTTCAGCGGCAGTACGCATAACTTGAAAAACCACCTTGATGGGTCATGAATGGTTTTCGCGCAGACGAATAACAAAATTCGAATAAAATTACAACGAGCATGCTGGTCGCTTCCAAATAGCAGAAATCATTTTAACGTTAGGTAGTATATGACAAATCGGAGTGTGCTCGGCAGTTGTTCGTTCGCCGAGGCAGAATTTATGCTTTTTGATCTCGCAGGGAGGGGTTCACGATCTAAAGGCTCACTAACATGACCTCTATTGTTTTCAACCTTAATGTCCAAAAAACGAGTGTTTTCTTATGCCATCTTCCTATCACACCTCTAGCTTTCTTGTTCAAAATTAAGGCCTCTCAGGAACCTTCACGCCGCAAAATTTCAAGACTGTGTTTGTTTCATAAATTTTATCATGCATTGCACCTAAACCATGTTATCATTCCAGCTCATCGTCTTTCATGCCGTATTAGCCATTCGAAAGCGGTTTATCCACCCCGTGCGCATACCACTGCCCATCACTCTTCATTTTTTGTGCAAACATCAATAGAATGGAACGATCTTCCTGCTGACATCGTGCACCACTCCAGCATCGCCCATTTCAAAGAAGCCACCGAACAAATCATCTGTTTGTGAACTGTCTACCCCCTCATGTAACACCCCTTGACTGGGGCCCTTGAGGTATTATAAATAAATAAAAAAATAAATTAATTAAACCACTCGCGGAAAACGATATTTGGCATAAAGGACGAAGTCGACGAGGAGATGAAAACATTGAAATACTTTCCAGGATTCTGATGATTTTTTTTCTGTAATTCGCTGTCAGTACTTACTCCTCATGCATATTTATGGGATAGTTTTAATGGCTCTGGAGCTTGGTCGCGCAATGTGCTAGACTTGAAACTGCACACAAAGCAAGGTTTCGCCACCAATATTAGCCGCGAGAAAATATTTTGCATTCCGCTATATATCTACAGAGTAATCACTATTGAAATGACTGCCATGAGCCGGAAAGCTGCCCCTGAATTATGCAGCGTGAATTAAATGTGACCTGCAACTGATACGTCGAGCAAACATTTTCAGCCCATGCTCAGTCGCTAAGTTATACCCGGGAGCCCCAGAATGATTCGGCGGAAACATTGGTATCAAAGTGGTATACAGGCCTATCGTAAATATTAATTTAGAGACGTTGCCAAAAAAGTCTATATATGCATGGCTCAGGCAGTCATTAATAGACACGATCGACTCAACAAATAAAATCTTCGCGGCAACGTGTGCTTGTTTTTTTTTCTTTCACAACTTGTTAAAATAATCATAGCATATTTGTTTCTGCACATGGCAGTGCCAAAAGAAATTGTGGCAAAGTAAATTTAATTTAGATCATTTGCGCTTAACAAATAAAAGCAAATAAAACAAAAACAAAAACAAGTAAAAGCTTACTCAAAATTCGAGTTCCAGCGGCAATGCTTTGTAGATGCCTAATTCTGCGATTTTAGTTTGTTGGTGCACAAGACACTGAATATTCGCCCGGCGTGAATATGTTCTTTCATACACGAACGTAATAGGATGTCGTTCTCACAAAAATATGCCATAACTGGGCCTTCTGCTTCTGGTGGTGCATACAAAAGCTCACAAAAACACTACGCATAATATATAATATTTGTAACTAGCACCTCCTAGTTTTAGAATACCCAGTTTTCATGTATATTTCCCGAAATGCATAATTCAAATATTTCCCATTCGGCAAATGTTCCGAATGTGCATATCGCAAGGCGGTTCTTCCAGACGCGGCTCAAAGGAGAATGCGTTCTGAAAAAAGCTATAGCCCTGTTAACGAACAGAACTTCCTTCGTGAAGGCGTAAAAGCAAAATGGCAGATATTAGAATGTACTGTTCACAGTGAACCTTGCACGAGCTAACGCCCGCGTTGGCAATGTAGAACTCCCACTTGACAAAGACACTGAGCAAAACAGTAAAATTCCCATGTGCTTCAGATTCCTACGCACCCCGAGCTCAGGTTGTATGATCCGTAGCCCTCCAACTACGCAGTACAACCCACAGTTCTGTCGTGCTAAGCCATAAATTAATGTTTTACATCAGCACCTGGTGACGCTCATGTAGATGAGTTCGACAGAATTTGGAAGTAAACTTAGTTCCTGTTAAATAAAAGCCTACGGCCGGGGCTTATTTTTTACCGCTGGGACAGTGCTTACCTGATAATTTTTTTATGGTTAAAAATTACTTTTTTTAACAGTCGCTCAAAACATACACTGCATGACGCATTTAGTGACCAAAGCGGTACAGCTGTCGAAGTTTAATATTTAAAAGTAAATGAAACTGGGGTTTTGAGAGCAGAAGCTGCATCTCAGGGAGCTGAGGATGATGCATCAGTTTTGTACATCTGTTTTTTGAGTCTAGGGTGCTCAGTGCGCCGTTCAACAGTACACAAGGTTAATCCCTACCGCTGCCATGCCTTCAAACATCGCCCATAGTGCTGAATACTGCTGAAGTTGTGGCCGAAGTAAAGTTTTTTACGTGTCCTTTTGAGTTTGCGTCACCTCTTTATACTGTCTTTGTATTCATCAGCTCCTGTTACTTTTCTCGTATTTTTATGCAGACACAAACAAATTCAACACACCTTTGTTTGCAATTTTCTTTCGGGAAGCGGCGCCGTATGAGTACGACTACGCTCTAAAATCATGTATACTCGCTGCCGCAAGAAAGGTCGAGTAAACACGTTGCTGCATAAAACGATCATCAGAGTCGCTCGTGTTGTCAGGGGTGCTCGTGTCTTACGTGTTGTAACGGTGCCCCTCGTGATAGGTTTAAAGTTTCTAACTCAGCAAACTAAGCGGTCAAAACATTACTCTGTGATTTGAAGTTTTACACTCGAAGTAACATAAAAATGGTGTTTGAAAAGACGACATGACCGTGTTATGTGTTATTGCTATCAACTGTACGCAGGCGCTGTTCTCGGGCCATCACCATGATCACCACCATTTCTGTGTTCTATAAAATGGCTACAGATAAGCGATGATTTGCCAATCCTTCCTCAGTCATTTTAGAAGAGTAAAATTGTGAACGTGGTAAATTTGCATAGTACGAAATGGCAAGGGCTTAAAGCTTGAAGCGATACAGCAAGGAGAACGCCGACAATTGTAGGGCGTACAGCTTGAAAGAAACAAATAAATAGTAATAATAACTAAAAACCAATCATGTACATCATTCCGAGGATAGGAATACGCGCAGTGCTACGTGTTTGAGACGTTTGGGGTACGTTTGATGGCATGAAAATTACGCCCACCCACAAGCGTGCATACCCGCACACTAGCATGCAAACGCATGTGCGCGCATAATACATAAACGCAAGCGCAACTCTAACCGGATTTTCACATCATTCCCAACTTCCTTTCAGATAGCCCTCTCACTGTTTTTAGAGCTCTTGGCTTTACAAAGTGCTATACCAAGCAAGATAAAAGAACCGGATCAAGATTTCTGAGGACCCTTGCTAGCCGTGTGCGTTGCCATCAATAAACCATAGTTTTTGTGGTCTGGATAGAAGGTAATTGTGCATTGTTTTGATCTTTGTTTCGTTCTTCCAGCATGGTTGAGATGGACGCATTTTCAGAAGTATAAGACTATTTTGTTAGACAAGTACTTTACATGTGAGTGTACCTTTCAAAAAACATGCCCACTTGTAACTATCAGCGCCAGTCGCAGGAGGATACTCATCCCATTCGGTCTCTTGCAGTTATAAATAAAAAAATATTGCTATGAGTGCTGTTTATGTTGTTTAGCTATATTCCCCTGTAAGGCATTGCACCCCTCTTGTCTCAAAACACACGTGATGCTGTCACAGCCACCCAAACATCATGTTTTAGTCATGACATATGAAATATCAAGTAAAATCGTCAAGGGCGAGTTTCTCTTGCATGCCAGGTTAAAATTCCCGGAGTGTCCACGAGGCTTGTTTGTTTTTCAAGGACGCGTCGTTGTATATAGCCAGGCGAACTGTTTCACCAGCGCACTGTTGCAAAGTCAAAGGCTGAAGCAGATACTTACTTTTCTCATCAGCAAAAAGCAGAAGCCTACAGCGTGCGAATGCTTGGAAAAGGAATTCTTAGCAACTTCCAAAGAAAGAAGGACACAGCCAGGATTATCAGATTTTAATCTTCAAGGATACATCTGAAATGAAGGGTAAATACATTTGTTCGGCCCCCTGCGTCTTTATTGTCTAGCACGTATGTGTGTAGTACATCATAGGAAGTTGGAACCACGACAAGGTTTAACAAGCGAGCAATTCAGTTCAAGCTTTGGCGATAAAACAAGAGTCAGAATAGAGAAAAGCAGACAGTAGGCATACCCGTGGGAGTAGGCAGTGTTGTTGACAAGTGCGAAGCGTGTCTAACTATCCCCCTTGCAACAAGTGTAAGCTCCCACTAGTCATGGACCATTTCCACGAACAGAAGAAGCAGCATGTAACAAGAATATGCTTGTTATCTCCCAGTAGGGCACTTTCTCATCGCCAGCTTACCAATGTGCTCCTTCAACTCAACAAAGAGCAGGCGCCCGAAGGATGGCCTCCTACAAGGAAGAGAATAATTGTGTCAGAGGTAAGCAACTTGCAAGAACAACAGACTTTGTTTTGTTTATGTGCTCTTTCATGTTGAACCACGTGAAGTTGCCATACTGCAGTGCTTGAGAGAATGAAACCTTTTTTACCGGTCACATGACTGCTTTCGAGTCAAGTTGGCTTCACGGTTTGAACAAGAACTCGTTCCCATGCCAGAACGCAGGCAGGTGGAACGAAAACAAGCATGTGATCCCTAGTGGACATATCACGTGCGAGTGAATTCTTCCCAGCAATGTATCACCAGAAGCTGTCTTAGGTCTCCCTGACCGCTTCAATTGATGAAAGTTGCTGCCCTTAGCGTGAAAAGTTATAATTACAAAAAATACAGCCCTAAGGAGCATGCCTCGTAATCGAGGAGCAAAGGTTGTTCGGTCAACATTAAAAATACCGAGAAAGAGTCAAGCTGAGCAATAAAATTTACGTTTTAAAATGCAACTTAAGCACGTTGTTTGGTGGAAACCCTTTCCCAAAAATTTCCAGCTCAAAACACAAGCAGAATACACCATACTTATTTCTATGCTTTCAATTTGGCTGTATAAACAAAACAATAACAATAATAAAGCATTGAGCAGCATTACTATTGTTTGATTTCTTCCGTCTATTGCGAAACGTTTTCCTATCCGCCGTAATTAGCTTTTCCCCGTGCAGTTTCCAACCTTCTTATGGCGCCAGCTATCAAAATATATTGTATTGTATTGCACTGTACCTATTGTATTTTATTGTACCATATTTTATTGCAGTAGCAACATATCGCATGCCATGAGATTGATCTTTTCATCTT
Source organism: Haemaphysalis longicornis (assembly GCA_013339765.2). NCBI lineage: Eukaryota > Metazoa > Arthropoda > Arachnida > Ixodida > Ixodidae > Haemaphysalis > Haemaphysalis longicornis. The sequence continues at coordinate 252,976,745 of CM023449.1, read as the reverse complement.
AATTCCTAATTAACTAATTTGACTGATGTCGACTTTTCACCAATAGTTGAATTTATGAGCGATTAGCATAAGTGTCATGAATTTGAGAACATGGCAATCGGTGAATTTATTTTAATTGGCTTGTAAGTTAATACAGATAAGCTTTTTAAAAACGTGCGAGTTTCCAAGCCATTCCTTGTTTAAACAACTAAATGCCCTATGTAATAGATCGCGTGTAATAAAAATATTTCTCATACCATCAGAGCTGCTAAAGTGTAGACCGACTTTATGACTGTCGTTCTGTGAACATGATTAAAGTACAACATGGACATCACTCGCAACCATAACGTTACGTCGGTGATGATGCAGTAGCTTTTTGCACAAATCGTACAAAACAATAAGATTAAGTATTAAGTTACGCGGTCTCGTAAATCGTAGGTAGGCTTTTGTAGAAAGTCAAGAACAAAATATTATCAATGTTGGGGATATTACACATCGCTATAAGTGAGTTTTAACGAGCTTGCTTATATCTTTCTACTTCACTGCAAATTTTACTCGCTAAATCTTGAGAAAATGTCAATATCTTTCGAATAACCAAATGGTAAAGTCCCCAATAAACGTGAATAACGCCGTAACAAGGCCGCATGGTTCGGCAAGCATGCTTTAAACACGTTGATCCAAGTTATGTCATGTTATAATGGGTATGCAGCCTATTCGTGTCGTTTCCGTGTTTTGTGCACAACATTTATGTTTAGTTTACTCAAACTTAATCTACAGTGCATTAAAGTGGAGCCGTAGCGCATTTTATCTTTTTAGCGGTGTCCGGGAGGTTAAGCGGTCGTCTTTTAAAATATTTTTTTCTCTCCTGCAACATGAAATGCTCTTGGCTATCCCTAACCAGGTAACTTACCAAATAATTGATTACTTAATTACTTATTATCAATGTTTTCAATCGCAGCAGCACCAGTAATATTGTAGTAGTGCAGCGTCAGTGGCAGTGGTAGTAGAAGTTGTTGTAGTTGTAGTAGCAGGAGTAGTAGGAGTAGTAAAAGCACTGATTTTTAAAGTTATTATTACATTCAATCTTTCAAAGCCTAAAACACACCCAGTTATAACCAACAAATTCCATGACCGGCTGCTCCACCGAGTCGAAAATGTACCCATGTACACGAAATTGCCTAAATAACACCATAGGCGGGCGTCGAGCGTACAATTTCTGATGTAAACAACCAGGCTGTAGGGAGCACAGTTTATTCATCCCGCAATTCCTTCCCAAAAAATGTGATGCTATCCTAAAACGTCCTCCACGGGAAAGATATTATTAACCTCGCTACGCATTACGTACACACAAAAACAAAATAAAAGGAAATCGAAAGCGCTCTATGCAACGCGCCATGCCAAACATCTACGTCATATCATAAACAATGAAACGAAGGAAAAACGATTCGAAAGATTGTATAAACAAAGCCGCTGGTCGTCTCTTCCGAACGCTCATTGAGTGAAAATGGCTTAGAGAAGCTATCTTTCCTCAAATAGTTTTGCTAAGCGAGCAAGGCGGCGCACTCTATGTAAGTATAATAAGAACTGCATTTCCCCTGTGTCTGTCGTCGTGTTTCAACGCATGGTATCACGTTTACCTCTAGTCTCCTATTGGCGCAATGATCGACCTACAAAGAATGCTTTGGGAATAAACGTAATTTGAATTGTTTTACAGATTACCCAACAGTCCCCAAGACTTTCAACGAAATTTCCAGATATTTTTAAATATGTTACTTTGACACTTCCGCTTATATTGTGACAGGGCACTGCTACCCACTTTTGCGAATTCAAAAAATTTGGAATAAAATCACGCAGAGAATAGTATACCACGCGGAAGGATTGGCCTAGCAAATAAAGTAACTTCCCGAAGATGCATTCCCTTCACAGAAAGTTTACTCATATTGACTAAGCGAGATTGAGATTCATTTTCTCCCTGATGTAGTTACCAGCACGTAATACTTGTCTCGGAAGAAGTATTTTAAAGTACCGAAAGCGTAAAAGCTTCACGAAATGTATTCAAAACAATAAAATGAATTCAAGAAAGCTCATCCGCGACCTAATTCTATGGGATGCTTTTAAATAAAACACGCACCCGCGCACGCGCACAAATAAAAACTTGTTAGTGTGACTGCACTTGAGCAAATAAAATGTGGGAGATAAATGTCAATACATCAACCTAGAAGCAGAAAAAAATTTACGAAATGGTGTTCCATGACTGAAAAACTGTGTTACATGAGTAAAAAACTAACACTTGCATTACGTTGATGGGCGGTGAAGCAATAACCAAGTTCCTTAGCACTTAAAAAAAAAACGTTCTGTAAATGCTTGAGCTTCATTTAAAAGTTGGTTCCTATGTCGTTTATAATCATCACTTGTCTAATTTTTTGCTTTATTACCCCGGGAGATTGTGTCCGGTTGCACGTTTTTGGCTTGTTTGTATTGCCGGCGCTTCTTTGCTCTATGAGCCTGGGGATTCGCTTGAGGGGTGTCGTTTTGTTACGACTACGTTGCATACACACCGATGACTCTTAAGTGAGTAAATTAGGCACGTTTGCTTACTAAACGTTTAATGTCGAGACACGAATAATCTGGCTTCAATAAGCCTTGTGCACAACCCTGATAAAACGGCATGAATCCAAGCAGAAATAACGTCACCGGTATTTCACACACCTGCATCCGCACGCACGAATAAATGTGGCGTAAAAAGCCATAAATGAATGGGTTTACAGGCAGTGGCTATTGCGAAATGACTCGTTTGTTTTATGAACATGGTATGCTTTAAAAGAAAAAGTATTGAAGCTCATTATACACCGTTAGGACCCTTCTTAGAACAAGGGAATGGTCTGCTCACGCGATAGTATTGTTTGTACATTTTTTTCCTGAACCAAGCTAAAATTTAAGCTAGCCGCGGACTGAAAGTACGCCAGACAAAGTAGGGGAGTCAAAAACAAACTAAAACGCATCAGACCGTGTTGTAGGGGGGCGCTTCTTTTCATTTTGTTCGTCATCATTTTTTTAGCTCGTATTTTTTTGCCCCTTTCATGCCTTAATATCTTTTCAGTTGAATGCTATGCAGCTTGCTCACTCGCCTGAGAAAAATGCCCGCGTCGTCGACGGCCGATCGGGTTCTCCATTCAGCTGCTCCCGCCGCTCTTCGACGCGGGCATCTCCTCCTTCCGGCGCCATGTTGGATGGCGTCCTGCCTCCCGGCTCTCCTCTTCCTCTTCCCGTTCCGGACCCGCATCCCGAGTGGAGGGAGCTACGGGACGAGTGCGCGCCGGCGTCGATCTGCGCGGCGCCTCCTGTTCGTATACTGAATGTATCCTGAGTAAGTAATTTTCCGGTATACCTTCAGTATACGTAACAGGCGACCCGTATAGGACGATGGACCTGGTTGTGCAGATGCCGGCGCCATGGTGCGGGGTGGTAATTTCCTACATGGCAAGTAAGTAAAAAGACAAGCAAAGGTCATACCCGTCTCGCGGCATACGAGGGTCACGATATCACGAGAAGTCTGCCTTGGGCCTAGACCATCTATACCTGCATACGCGGAGGAACGAATCTGTCTTGTTATATGGGATCGATTCCGGATCAATATACGCCCGCGGGTGTATTGGCTCCGCTAGGTTCATCTTACTCTCGCTATCGTCCCCAGGTCACCGTGAATACGCTTCCTCGAAGCACGACGTTCCGGCTGACTGGAGTGGCAGGCCTCCGCACGGCGTTGCATGATTTACGGCGGACGTAGTAAGCCCAGTCAGGCGCCAGGACGTGTCTGATAGAAGAGGCATGCGAAGCGGTGCGTATACAACAGGGGCGCCATTTGTCCGGCGCGCTCCTACACCGTCCCATCACATGCAGGGCATGATTTCGGCCAAACGTACGTTACGGGCGCTGCGTGAACGAAGGGCAGGGAGCGTCCAAAAGCAACACAGAAATTACGGCCATGCGTAACTCACCCGTGGTCGTCTCCTCCAGCGACCGGCGTTGTTTTGCTGCCTGCAGCGCGTTCTCGTCGTTCTCCGCGGGGAGAGTGGGCGTTCTGGTTCGCGACCGGTGTCCAGCGTCCTTCCTCGCCCTCGCCCGAAGGTCTTGCAGTTGACGAGGCCTGCGCCGCGGCCCCCCTCAGCGCGAAGGGAAAACGAACCAGCTTGCGCTGACCGCACCGGCCGTGCTGGCCACATTGGCGCCGATGGCTGCGTCGACGCGGCCGTGTAAGCAAACAGCGCCGTCTGCGGCGAGCGCCAGTTTTCTGGCTCGAGTCGCGGCCGCGCTCGCCGGGTACTGAGTGGCTAAGTCGGGCAGTCTGCGGAAGGCCAAAAACAGCGCGTTGCCGGCCGCCATCGCAGGCGGGAAAACTCGGCGAGCTCGGATGCCCTGATGGGCAGCCCGAAAGAGCCGCAACAAATGCTCGCCTCTACTCGGGCTTTAATCTGCCTTTCTTATCCCCCGGCTCATAAAAGCGCCCGGCCTCTCCCCCTCGGGCGCGTGGCTCGACCTCCTCGCAGAGTCCCTCGGTGCGCGGCCGGCCTCTCCCGGGTGATCCTCCTCTCCCGACGCTCACCCTCCTCAGCGGCCACCGCCGCTGCCGCTTTTGACTGCACTCGCGGTGACGTCACACGCACTGGGAACCTACGAGCTACAGAGGAGGTGCGCGTTCAGAACAAAAGGGGACGCCACAAAGGAGAAAGCATCTCCTTTGTTTTGGCCCGGTGATCGCGAACGGCGAGGTCTATTGTTTTTGCGAACCGACCGCCGGTGTAATTAGGGCTCGTAAAGAACCACCGGCTATTCATGGGATCGAAGTAGATGCTTCGAACACGCCGATGCTTCGTGCAGCAGCACACAATAGTTTTTGTTCGTTTAAATTGGGCCATTGTTTCGCTAGAGGAGATCGATCATAGTTTTTGCTAACAGCAATCTAAAACTCAGGAAGGCCGGGAAAAGAAACAAAAGAGATTAGAGAGAGGTGGGTACCGAAAAAGACAGGTTGAAATAAAAAAAAGGTAGCAGGCATACGTGTCTTTGTAACACAATATGGTTTCTAGCTGCAAGAAAACAGAAGGTACAAATCCGAATAGCGAGCCGTTTAGAAAAATAAAGGAAAGTACTCCGGTGTTTTCTTGCTTGGTTCTTTGGAGGACGCATTATTCTCCTTTTTGACTTTTCGTTATCGAACAATCGATTGTTTCTGTAGCGCCCATAGGCGGCGTGGTCGGTGGGCGCTTCTGTGCTTCTTTTGTTGCGCGGGGAGCTTTGGTTGCCGCAGGCAACCGTGCCTGTGCAGGCGCGGTAGCCTATGAGCGGCCAAAGGCCGGACCCTTCCCACCGCCCCTCCCAACCAGGGGCGGCCAATGGCGCCGCTCGGATGCCGCCATTTTTGCATGAGTAAAGAGAAGAGCCCGCCGAGGTGCGCATAGTGGGACGAACCAGACGCCGGGAGCCGCTCGATTCCCTGCGGCTGTCAGCTTGCTTGGCTCGCTGAGAGAGGGCGGTTCAAGACTCTCCTAACGCTCGGCCTTCTCGCTCCGGCATGCCACCACCGCCGTCCAAGAGAAACACACGCTGCTTTGTGCCAATCATTTTGTTTTCGGGACCAAAGAACTTTCTCGAGTCCTCTCACCGCTTACGTACCGGGGAGCTTGAAAGCACGGCACGCATCTCTGCATTAAACCGGCTTCTTAAGTGGCCTGATATTTGGAATCAGTAAAATCCTAAAACTTCTCTGTCAGCATATTGCTTCCTATTCGATTTAAGGCGCTCCTTTATGCTTACGTGCGCGGAAAGTGCTGCGGCAGTCGACACTTCTGTTGTGCACTGCTTGCCTAAAGTTATTTCGGGCGTTCGCCGAGCGAGCATAAAAGCGCGAGGCAAACCGCTGACACATGGAAAGACGCTGCACATTTTTGGACGCAGTGAGCGTGTACTGATCACTACAGCTTCCCTTTTTACGTAGCTCCAGAGACGCGCCCCGCAAATGCTTACGTCTGTGAGTTGCATTGTGGCAGGCAGAAGCGAAAAAAAAGACAGTGTCGGAAAGGGGGGAGGGGGCAGCAAAAACGATTTACGCGGGATGGGGAAAAGGATTCTCTGAATCAGATATTTTACCTCCGAGGTGACATTAGAGATGGACAACCAGAAACATTTCAAAGATTTATAAAATAGCCACTAACGACTGTGCACATTCCTCCTCGACGACTTCATTTCCCGAATCAAGGAAATTGGCAAAGGAAATTGGAAATTGGCCTTTTGAACTGCTGCTTGCTGAAGCTATTTTTTTGTCAAAAGTATACATTCAAATCCTTACAGAGAGAAAGTACAAGTTATCGTTGTTCGAAAGATTAGACAGTTCATAACGGACTACAACGTGGTTCTGCGGGAAATGATGTTTGCATTACACTGAAATTATCTATAGGCGCAGGTTGGAAATAACTCGCTCGCTACCTACCTAACCCCTATTACTACAGCACCCGTGTAACACCTTTTTGGGAGCAGTAACAAAACTGGCGGTCAATAGGCGTATACAACTTCTCAATAAACGCATTCCAGCATTAATAGTAATAGCAGAGCTTGTCCTGTTCACTTCCTTCTTTGTGTCCCTGTTATTTAGCATTGTACCCCAAGATGCAAGTGCACTAACTATAGCCAACTCGCCACCTTGCTATATTAGGAACGTTTAACGTGGTGAAACGCATGTGTTAAAATTGCCAAAGGTGCCGTGATAGATTCCACGCGTGCTTAAGAAGATAGACCCCAACCTCCGACCATATAGGGCAAGTATAGGGGAACCTGACTCCAAGTGATGCGTTCGTGTTCCAGTGAGAAAACAAGCGACCCGAATTGCAAATATTTTTTTCAGTGTTGTCAGCGTACGGCCTCCAATTTGCTTGATAAAAGTGTGGTAGCAGTATTAAGTCTCGCAACGATTCAATTTTTCAGATGGATATTCTTTCGTTACTCGAGCTGCACGGTCATTTTTGTACCATGCTGTATATGCCTGAGAACGGGTTTGACTGCAAGTGTAACAAAATTGTCGAAGGTTCCTTTAGCTGGAGTGAGCTGAGCCTTCTCTATTTTTTTTCTACAAAATTAACTGGAATTATACTCAGCTCCCTCAGATATCCAATGTTTCTCGCGTGCATTGGGGTCTTGTCCTTTTGCTTGTCTATGTAAGTGACGGCTGGGTTGCGAACTATAAAATGACTCATCGTTTTTACGCTGCGCAGATTCAAAATAGGCTGAACTTTGTAGGCACTTTCTTTACTTTGTAAGATGTAACTCATTGTTACTAAACATGAGAGCTTATGGCGATGTGACTTGCTTAGATTTCTGCCTTTTCTGAGGTGTTGAACTTGCCATGGTCTGTTCTTGCTGAAATAGGATGTTTTAACTTCATAGGATTATAATACAGAGACCATAGTGGCGCATGAATAGCTTCGTACGCCTTTTGTTGAGCAAAATGCCACTGCACGCGAGCAGTCATGCGTACAGCGATGCGGATGAGGATGCTAAGGCACCCTAGGTCTACAGCGAAGGTGGTTGCATTCACTCATAAGAGCTACAAATGACGCAAGCATTAGTTATAATTGCCAGTGGCGATACTAAGGTTTAGAAATGATCGAAGTGTCATCGAGGATAAAAGCGAGCTGCAATAAATCATAGGTTCAGCTTTTGGCGCTGAATGAGGGGACAAAACAGACGCACGTGAATAGCTTTTTCGAAAGCGTTGTATGGAAACTGTGCAGGAGCACGTGAGGATAGTACGACCTTCACAGTTCATTCGGGTTTTCTCAATGACCGAAGTTAATGTATACGCGAAGGTTCACAGCCGCATGGCCCAGTCAAAAGACTAGAAGCCGTTGATTTATACCAATTTAACTATGCTTGTCCCTGAAAGCGCTCTACGCAAGTAACTTACAGTTGGAGATAATCGTTATTAGTAGTGTGAACAATGTGATATTTCCAAGCAAGGTCACACGTAAGTGCAGACACGGGTATATCGCGGCTATAGGTACAAATCGTGTACAAAAAACACAATTTATTACGTAATGAAGAAAAATTGGTCCTCACCTGAAGCACACGTCAGCATGATTTTGTGCACGCGCGCAAGGCTTATGAGTGACGTCTTGCTCCTTAAGAAGATATCATTACTCTATAGATTTTATAGACGTCAGTTTAAGTGAAACACTAGATTATGTCCCTACCTCAGTTTTCAGAGACGCCAGTGCATCCATAAAAGAAAAACTACGTTTACAATAATTCAATCCGTGGTAGCTGATTGTCGAATATATGTTTCGTGCTTTAAAATTGTTTGTAGAAGATAACTGAAGCGGACTAAACTCGTAGAATGCCCATCAAGCCGCGGCACATTTTCGAGATTCCCTCTACTAGCCCAATAACAATGTGAATATGCCTCTTGGCATTTCGAATGTGATTCTCCAAATTTAAAAAAAAGCCAATGAAGATAAACTAGTTCAATATAGTCGGATAAAAGTAAAACTAAGCCACTGAAACAGTGGCCACTTTGTACTTCAGTAGGCTTGAAACATTTTACTAGACCCAAATGGTTGCGGTTATGTGCCTAACTATACCCTGAAGCAATAATTATTTGAATCAAGCTCGATAGCTCTAGGATATAGAGGGCATAATTTTCGTAATCTATAAAAATAGGCGGTACGTTATATCCATTATTTAGTAACAACGTCTACAGAAGATTGCATTATAGGCCCCGTAATTCTCTAATCTAATGGCGATAGCCTTTAATGACTCTCCTTCCTTATCATACATTCGCGGTGTGATATTGGTGGATGGAGTTGAAACACATCACTAAATATAAATAATTGATAAGTCCGAGTTACATTTAGCTTTTTAGGCTACTTATGTGACAGATGGTAAAGCTTGGCACGCTTCCTACATTTCTCACTATATTTCTAACGTACAGAGCATATAATTTTTTACAGGTGTAGTGATTAGGTGCGCTACCTAAAGAAATTTTTTAGCCAGCATTATAAACAGGCGCACATCTATGAGTCAGAATACAGGCGCACATCATGGAATAACACTTACTATGACACACGTCTTTTCTCAGTCGTGCATCACAGAAAACTCGTGTTTTGATGACAGTGCAATGGGGGAAGTTTATTTTAGGTAGCACTGTACCTAACTAACTTCCAAAACATTATGCTGTCGCGTCTTCTTTAGATATGACGCCGATTGTGTATCTTATTTACCTACTTGGTTCAGGGTTTGGATGGGCTAAAATTCACTGGAAACCTTTATTCTTGCTGGCTATATGTTTGTTCTGTTATCCGGAGTACCAAAAAAGTCAATCGCTGAAATTCATCGTTGTTTGCTCTCTTTCGCAATATTCATAATTATAACTATCTTAGTGCTGAGAGCATTCTCTATAGCACCTGCCTCCTCTTTAACTCATGCCGCCTACGCAGTATATGTGTTCCAAGGTTCTGATATACCTTACCAGAATAACGATTGTCCGTACATCTAAAACACACCGCGATGTGACCCACTGTAAGAAATAGTAATAGATATACCAAACCCCGTCCATTTGGGAGCATGAATTTCAGCCGAATCTGGGAATAATTATCCGTCAAATATGTACCTAGGTCAAATCCGCTCCAATTTCAGTCATTTATTGTGTTTACGGAATATCAGTTATTTGTTAACGCTCTATAATTTACTTCTTAAGTATTTCACCGAACCTCTTTCTGAAGCGAGCATGTCACAGCCAACGGACGGCAATCCGTTCAATTAATGAGTTATTCCCACTAAGTAAAAGAGCGGGCTTTAATTATGATGAGCTGTAGTGAAAAATATCCCATAAACACACTTATCTGTTTATTTCCACGCTCACTTTAATTACTGCAGATCAGCTTTCTGTGGTTGCATGCTGGCTGCAGCTTTCCCCAGAAGCGCCGCACAGTACATAAAGACGCATTGGCTATGGTGCTCGGGTCAACTTCCAACTTCAACTTTCAGCACCTTCGTGAGTGAGTATAAAATGAAATTAAGGCGCGTTTAGTGCCGAGATGGTTCCCCACCAGCAGCACGAACACCCCGCCCTGCGGCGGCCAGAGGAAAACGCGTCGCCGCAGCATTTTTTTCGCGGAATAGTGGCTAATATGCGCCGTCGTTAGCTATACTTACACCGTGTCCGTACACGACACAATATAGTAAAGCAAAGCTTGCGGTCTTTTCCTAAATGAGTCCTGAAGTTCTCCTTAGCCCTGGATGACGTGTCGACGCCGTCTGTTTATATTGTTTCCCCCTTTTTTTTTTTGATGGGCCTTCCACGAATGAATTTAATATGAAGTCAAACGCGCGTAGATTTTGCCAACCGGATAACCTCAGATTTGGAATGCTGGCTGGTCCACAAGAAAACATCATCCCGGATAGCTGACAGGTTACGCTAGATAGATGCCACGATACCAGGAAGGCTCTTTGCGACACAAACAGCACTTCTAAGCAGAGATTGGTGTGGCCAGCCTGGTGTAGTATAGTAGGTTGCAACGTCCAAGATTGATCAGTACAGATTGAGTTTGAGGTAAATGCTTTTTCTGTTCCTTGCGCTCATGTCACCCCACTTTGATATATGAGCTTGAATTAAGGGTTAACAAAAGGTTTTATGGTGTTCTCATAGTGCCTATAAATGCCTATTTTGTCCTTTGTGCGTACGTTACGCCAAATGTCTATAACTGTATATTTTCAAAATCGGCGCCTATATGAAGCCTATTTAGCCTCAAGTTTCTCTTTCGAGTGCAGTTTGAGATAATTATTTATTTTACTCGAAACGTTGACTATGCTGAGCGCTATGTTGTTCAACCTTGGAAAACAACGGCAGCAGTGAAATGGAATGCACATTATCAGTCACAAGAGGCACAATTTTCAATAAAAATATTGGAGGTAGTGGTACTTCACTATGGTTTTCACTATTTTCCCATTATTTCTTAGACTGCATTCCACGCGCTCTCCAAACAGATTTCTTAAAACAGGTGCAGTCACATCCTCGTTACTAGAAACATACACAACTCCTACTCTAATTTCAACGTAACGGTAGAGCATGGAACACGCCTTTATTAGCAGACTATGCACTCCTATGGAAAGCCAATGCAGAAACATCACTGCGCAGTTGCATTTCCTTACGCCTTAAAATTCACACTGCCGAAGCGCTCTCAAATACGCTTTTCCATCAAAACTCTGTTCGGCTGCTTCACACCTTTCGAAAACTGCTCTTATAATATGTGGAAGTGTATTTGGCAGTGTTTGGACGTCTTTCTTGTACAATTCAGATAACATCATTGTGTATGAGAAAATTTTCAGAGTTACATCTAATAGTACTCACGTAAGAAAATGTTAATTTCTTAATAAATCGTCGTCCCCTCTGCGTTTAATATCTTTGTCTGTTTTTGTTGTGTCGTAATTTAAATGTTTCAGGTAGACATAAAGCAGCGCTTTTTTATCAGTACTTTCAGCTCTCATTTTTTATTAATTCTTTTTATTTAAACATTACTGCGGGCCACGAACAGGCCCAAGCAGTCGTGGGAGTGTTGCAGTATATTTAGACCAAATATACAGTGTGAAGTGTGAAAAAAATTAGGAGTCAAACATATGAACAGTACACTTCAAAATATTATTGGATGAAAAGAATTAAGGCGGAAGGTTATTCCAGTCGGTTATAGTGTGGGGAAAATGAATACTTAAAAAGAGTTAGTGCGCGATGAGATAGGCGCGAACTTAGCAGAATGATAATGTTTCGTGACACGCCATGATAACGGCGGGATTAAAACTGATGAATCAAGTCATGTGAATTTCCTTGTGCTAAACGTAAAAAAAATTAACCTGGCTGTCTTCGAGATTTTAGTGTGGGGATTTTGTGAATTTTTATTTGTTCGGTTGGTGAGCCAAGACGGCGGTGTCGACTGTGTGTAAAACGGACGACTACCTTTTTAAAACTTTTTTGAAGATTGCTCATGTCTTTTTTTTAGTATGCGAGTTCCAAAGTACGCATAGGTATTCTAAGCATGGTCGTATTATGGTGTTATAGGACAGAAGCTTAATCTTGGCAGGTGAGCGTTTTAGTTTATGCCTCAGTAACCCCAGTTTTCGCCCAGATGACGGGCATACTTTACTGATGACCGTAGACCAAGTTGAGTTAGTATTTATTGTAACCCTGAGATATTTAAAACTCTCACTTTGAATCGCGTACTTATATTCATATGGTTGTTTGTGTTGGTAATCTGCATGAATAAGGGTTTGCCAGCGTTTATTTTTCTGTCCCAACGGTCGCACAAATTGCTTATTTCTTCCAAGGCTGTCCCTTAGAACTTGCTGATTGTTAAGGGAATAATTAGGGCTGGACAACAAGCAATCGTCCCGGAATAATCTAGTTTTAACACCTTCTTTGATACATTTTGTTAAATAGTCAGTTTGAACAGAAAAAGTAGCAGTCCAAGAACACTACCGTGCGGTACGCCGGAATTTACAGGAAGACATTGTGAATGACAATGATTTATGTTGACCAACTTCACGCGGGAGTGCAAATAAGATTTTAACCATTTTGTAACGGTGGACGGAAAACTCAGTAAATTAAGCTTAAAAATTATTTTTAGTGAGAAATTATATCGAAAGGTGTAGTGAAATCTAAAAGGACTACATCCATTTGGCCAGAATTGTCAATTGAAGTAGCGAATGAATGGGCGGAAGCAATTGCCATGGTAGTGGTAGAAACCCCCTTAAGGAACCCGTGCTAAAATGGCGACAAGATGTTTCGCTCTTCTAAAAAGTGTATCACATAGTTCGATATGATGCACTCCATGAGTTTACAACATGACGATATTAGTGATATGGGCCTATAATTTGTTATAATGGCAATATGTCCATTTTTATACTCTAATATCACCCGGGCGATGCGCCATTCAGCCGAGGTAATGCCTTGGGAAAGGGGTGAACGAAAAACCCGACTAGAAAGCGTGCGAGTGACTCGGTGTAGCGACGTAGAAATGCGTTGGCAATGTTCAATGTTACCTGGACCACATGATGAATTAGTTTTGATATTAAGAGGCATAAAAAGCATGGTATTTTTTTTCACGCTTGTTTTACTATATGCGGTGCTCGAGAAAGCGACAGTGGCCACTGAACGTGCGCGAATGTGGGCAGTGCGCTCATTGAATTAAGCCAATTGATTGTCATTATTTCAGCAGTTGTATGGGACCAATCAACGGCTATGTTCAACTATTGACGCCTTCGTGCCATCATAAACAGTAACTTTTTTTTGTTATCTTGTCGCAGATGCAAGTCGCGCGCGTCTTTGTTGAAACTATTTGTGTTTATCGAAACATTTATGGCGCCTATATCTTAAACTTTGGAGGCCTAAACCTTGTTTTGCTTCCTATTTTCGGCTCCTAAAACGCCCTTTCTTAATGCCTAAAAATCCGGCATCCACTGTCCAGCCTGGCTCTCGGCCCTTAATCCCCAGCAGCTGTACAGTCATTAGGCCTACGATACAGCACAGAGTGCTAAAAATCTTTAAGTCTGGACAGACCGCCTCTGGAATTTCTGAATTTGAACTTCGCAACTTTGAAAGCGCGAACTCCATCTAGCCGGGGAAGCTTATAGCTGGGGTACTAATGGAGCTCTAGGACATTAACTTAGCTATCATAGGGTTAAGCGAGGCCAGAAGAATAGGATAAAGCTCCAAAAAGTTGAGTAGCAGGCATATTGTACATGTGCTACTGAGAACATAAACAGTAGAAGGAGCACGGGGGTGGAATTTTTTATTCACAGTGAGATAGCAGAGAACGTGGAAGACTAATTCGGTATTAACGAAAGAAAATGATACAAATTAAAAATAGCACATGCCTACGATGATAAATGAAAAACGAAACAACCCAGTTCCCGATTGTGAGGAAGGCATTTCACGCAATAAGTATATGTAGGTGAAAAGCAAATGGGAGAATGGTCACTGGGATAGAAATTCTGAAGTATGCAGTCGCAACGTCCAAGGAGATACATTGATTGGATTAGCGGAGAAAATTAACCTGATGTTAGTGAAGACACTTTTCGTCAAGTGGAGGAATATATCAAATAGGCAGGGAAAAGTCCTAAAGGTGTAACAGCAGCAACAAAAAAGAAACTGCATTTATTCTAAGTGACAATCCAGGGATTGTACAGGACGTTGAGGTGGTGGGAAAGATTTGGACCAGCAGCCATAGGATGATAAGGGGAACGAACAGGGTGAATCTCAAAAGAAATAAAGGAAGGGAAACCAGCGATAAGTAGGGAACCCAGCATACAAAGAGTGATGGCCAGAGCACAATATTTTAAAATAGCCCATTGGAAAAATTTCGCGCTTTTAATCAGGGACAACGAGTGCAGCATCGACTTATTAATCGCAGTCAGCAGTAGCTGTGGGAGAAGCGGAATGTACGAAAAAACCAAACAAGAAAACTACTTCAGAAAACGAATGAAGGGATTGCGAAACGTTATAACATTAATTGATCAGTTACAGTGGACGAAATTGAATTTGCACAGCACTAGAAATTAACACAAGCAAAGCTAATCCCATTCTTGCCTACAGCATGACAATGACTGAGGAAACGTGGAAGCTATATAGGAGGAAGCATAAAAACAACAAAGAACCTAGCGATACACACTAAAAAAACACGGTAGCAGTACGAACCGAAGATGAGATTAAAAAATTAGCAGAACGATTCTATACCCCGCTAGTACGCTAGCTATGTTCGGCCAGGAGACACTAGATAGCCTACAAGCTGAGCTTGCAAAGTCGCACTGTTAACAAAAGGAAAGTATAAAACGCACTCAAGGGCAGGGAAATAGTAAAAACACCAGGTGACAATGGCAAACCCATAGATCTCCTAAATAGGGGAGAAAATATTGCACGGAAATGCTTGCTAAACTGTTTTTACAATGCTCATGATATTAAAGGTGCCCATAGCCTCAAAAACCATAGCCATAGTCGCGTAGATGATTGCACCACTAATCTAAGACTTCTGTCGCTGTTTCTGGTATCTGAATACACCTTAACTGGAAGACTGGAAGAAAGGCCACTGGCTCTTGCAATCACCAGCATAGGTCTTCTAACTGTGCTTGTACAATGGTACAAAATGCTTTACTTACATGGTTTTAGATAATTCCGAATAAGGAAAAATAAAACACTGTTACATCGGCTTTACTTCTATAAGTAGCTATGTAAAACTTTGAATTTGACCACTTTCATTAAGTGCGCTTTTAAGAGGTTCGATATCTCTGGAGGTGACAATTTATCACCCGGCAGCATAATTGGGATTCACAAGAATAGATATGCCAAGAAGCGTCATAATTTACAACCAATCGGCCTACCGGTTGCATATAAATCTATCTCGGTAAGGGTTAACCACATGAACGACAGCCTAGATTGTAAACAACCGACGGACCAAACTGGGTTTAGTAAAGGATACTCAGCAATAGGTCATACTATTGCCATCAATCAAGCAATAAAAAAATCTGCGAAGCATAACAAACACTTTTACATGGCAATTACAGACTACGAAAATATATATATTCTTGAATAGACACCGCAGCAGTACCGAAAGCTTAAACGACCAGGGTATAGAGGAGACTTACATAAGACTTTTGGATGACATCTATAAGGGATACACCACCAGGATAATTCTCCACAAAGAAATTTGAAAGTTCCCCTTCCGGAAAGAAGCAAGAGCGGGAGTTACCAACTCACCAGAATTGTTCACAGCAAGTCTGGAAGGGGTATTAAAAATATTGGCGTATAGAAGGCAGGGCAGCGCTTATGCCGGAATACTTGACGTTTCCGGACAACATAGCCTTGTTCTGCGAGTGTACACCGTCAGAAGGCTTGGCAGTAGAAATACAGGTACACATAATTACGTCTAGCGTAATGCTAAATAAACAAACTGGAAGCCCCTCATTGGCGTAGGTAACGACATCGTAGAACAATTCGAACAATATAACCGCTTTAGATAGATTTTCAGTGGTGATCCAAACAACGAGAAAGAAATCCGGCGCCGAATAGGTATAGTATGCATTGGGTGCACTTGACAAGCACTTCAAAATCATGAAACATAGGCTGCCCTTATCCCCACAAACAGTAGTGTAGAATCAGTGAGTAAACTAAAAGAAGCTCGAATCGGGCGAACCGGGCTAGTATCGAGGGGTGTTAGGAGGGACGTTTAAGGACAGGAAACGAACTTCCTGGGAAAAGAACAGACTCAGGTGGGAGATATACCACAGTGCGAATTAAGAAAATAGAATTGACTTTGGCTGGCCATGTTGTGAGACAAAACGAAGACTACTGCACTACCAGACTAGCACAGTGGTTGCAGACAGACGGGACTAGAAATAGAAGACCCTTAACTCGATGGATGGAGAGATGAATTAATAAAATTCGGGGGTAGGGAACGGAAACGAACAGCTCCAGAGAGGAGTGGTTGGAGGTAAATAGGACAGGCCTTCGACGATGAATCATAGCTGATAAATTAGGCACATGGTGATCATGATGACGGCGGTGGTGATGATGAATAGTTATTTTTATCGAATGACCTAGCCTAACAGCTTTCTTGTACTTCCCTTTACTCTGTAACGGTTTGTACTTTCAGGGAACGCTAAAAAATAGCAGAAAGTTAATTATTGTTACCCATGTAAAAATGTCTAGTTACCTGATGATAAAGGATTAATGCAAATTAATTTGTCAGCAAAGAGCAATTGTGTCTACCGCCTGAATCGTTTTTCATCGTTTAGTTGTAAACGATGAATAATTGTGTTCAAATAGCACACTCCGCTCGCATGTTCATCTGGTGATTATCTTTTCTGTCTTGTTTCAAATTCATATCTTTGACGACGTATGCTTTATGGACCATACGAAGTGTAACACAAGTATTCACATACGTACTCAAAACAAGATATGTTGGCTACAATTAAGAGCTATTAGCTATCTCAAAATACATACATCGTCAAAAAATGGGGCTAAGGATAACGTGAAAAGAACACTTATTAAGAGTCGTCTCTGAAAATACTATGAGACAATTGATGGCGATAGTGCAGCACAAGGGCTTGTCCCTGTGCAGTAATTTCAGCATCTAGATGCCGCATAGAAGAGGCAAAGTGCACAAAATAAATAAAACCATACTGCGCGGTGACTTGGACGTGGAATGCGCAAGTCATAGCATCGAGAAATCGGCATTGTGTGCTTCCATGCGAGTAGAAATCTGCTTCGACGAAAACGTGTAGCTTTTTGTAACGCTAAACATGTGCAAGTCACTTGAAAACAGACTTTTTCAACACCGCATAATGACCTTTGTGACAGTTTTTGTGATCGCTAACGAAATTCCGTTGACATGTGGCAGCGTGGGTCAGGCGAACGTGGGCCAGCCAGGGCGCTTCCTTAATGCAAGAAGATAGCCACGTGAATAAGCCAGTAGACTGCGATGTTCACTGGAATCAGCAATTCGATGCGGTGAAAACAAGTTGAAAAATAAATTTTTTGGAGAAGCGAACCCCAACTTTCCACAGATACAAGCAGTCATCGGAAAATAAACACCTAAGAACCCTGGTTGACTGAGAGGCAACCACATGAATGGCCCATGGATCACACTGCTAAAAGCATCCTGTACTCCGTAGACAAGCTCGCATACCATCCTTTGCGAGAATTTATTGTTTCACCAGAAACGTTGATCTTCTTCCGACGTTTAGAACGACGTAATGAATTCATTTTTGTTTTATATTGGTTTACTATGTATTTTCTTAAGATCTCGGTCTAAAACGCTTAATTTTTAGTCAAACGACATTGTGGGTGCAATCCATAATCTCTTTTGCTTATCGAACACGCTGACGCTAAAAGGATGTGTCTGACCATGACTTCACTGCGTGTGAGCGTATGCATGAGCACAGAGGCTGAAGCAAGGCGTAGTCTTCGTAAAAGTTTACCTTACAGAAGCCAGACACGTGGAACCAATGAACGCTTAGTCAGAAATCCAGCACCTTTACTCTGCGCTCAGCGGATGATAACAATGTTTGCCTTCGAAGAGCCCGCATTCCGCTAGCCCCCAGTTACGAAATCGTGCGAAAGAAACGGAGCAGAATCCAACCAACGGCCATGCGCAAACTTCGGGAAGACGCATCACTCTCTCTTCTACATTCGTCGTACAACTCCCGTGCACATTACGATATCACCAAGACTCATTTAGATCAATTAAAATTTCAATGTTTTAAATTTCATAAAGGGAAGAAAAATAAATCAAGCAGTCACCAGTATCGTTTTTGTGTTCCCCCCATACTGTAATTCCAAATCCCAATACTGTAATACTAACACTATGTATCGTGTCACCGTCGCATTTGAACTGTATTACAAGAGCTAATACTAGTATACTAGTTAATACTAGTAATACTGAGTTAACCCTGAGCAAATACTAGTAATGTAGCTCGCTTGCGGGCAAGCCGCATTATGTTTTTTTTTTTTTTTTCTCTGCTGAATTGCAATTGCTTTATTGCCGCCCTTCCCGCACGACTAGCAGCGCGGAAACGCATTGGGTACGCGCTCAGGCAGTTGTCACCACATTCTCACATCACTGTGAACATACTTTCCCGGCTCGTTAAGGATATCTTGCCTTCTTTCTCCAACGCTCAAACCTTTCTTTAGTTTTGTTTTTCCTGTGCGCTGCGCTATCTCGCGCCTGATTGGCGAATACGTGTCCTGCAGGCGAATGAAACCTGTTATGCTTTCCTCTAGGGCGTGGGGCACACGTTCGAAATATATATAAAAAACAACAAGGGCATCACCGCGTGACGCAAACCAACATCTGGATGGCCGTAGGTATATAGACAGGTAAAACCGGCCATTGGGGTCCCCACCCGGCTGTATTTCGATCGTGCACGCTTGCAGCGCCATTGAATGCAAGCGGGAAGTCTCGTCACCTTCATCTTTCCGATTTAGTTCGTTTGAGTTTAAGTGGGCTAAAGTGCGACAATATAGTCATAAACGCACGATAATTGGAGGGAAAAAATTCTTGAACAGGTTATGCCCAAATATTAGGAACTGCTTCAGAAGTTTTAGCCGGAAAGAACTGGCGCGGAGTATGAGAACGACAGATGTCCGAGTTCAAAATTTTGGCTTGAACCACTTGGTAAATCTTTGAAACACTGAACTAGCGAAAGCTTAGCTTAGAGAAGTAGGGCTTTCGTTTTATGCTGTGGCTGCGCGGTTCAAGAAGCGAGCAGTCGTGCGGTCATTAAGGGGTAATGAATCAAGAAAAAAGAAGACTGTGACGTCTAGGTCAAGGTGCACCCTGTTCCGAGCTTCCATCTAGGATGGTTAACATTGGGGTAATATAATGTATTAAACACAGCTGGACCATCTTCTGTAGAATGAGAAAAAAAGGAACGCTGCCAATATCACTTATAAATTGATTTACTGCCTCACATTCGCGTAATGTTTTCTTCTTGTTCAACCATGTTAACAAGTATGAAGATTGTCACCAGACTTAGGCGTTTAGGTTTGGCTGCGGGTGTATAAGACTGTCGCGCAGATTCAGTTTCACTTTGGCCGGGTGGCTGAATCCCGTCACAGGCACACAGATAAACCGACATACAGACAGACCAAAATTTCTGCGTTTAAGTAGCCCAGAAACACTATCGTCTTTTTAATAGGTAACCATTGCATGACCTTTCTGCTGCTTATACCTCTAATGATGGATAGAATGATACTTACTTACTTAATGTGCTTTAGAAAATAGGTAGCCGTAAGCCGAGGAATTAAATCGCCAACTGCAATAATAGCATTCTCACAAAACGAAACCAGTTTAGGTTTACACGAGGTTATACTGAGGCATACTAGTACACGACATTGAACTGTAGGCTTTATTAGGTATCAAATCTATGATATGAACATAAATAAAATGATTTGTGTGTACAGTTCAATGACTGTTCACCAAAATACATACAATAGAGGATTTGTGACAAAGGCAAGGAGGTTTAGATTGCTTAAAAAAGAAAGTACAGGCAGCCCCAGAAAGTAAACTGGAGCACGCTTCGTGAAATTAAAATAATTTCAGATTTTGTGCGGCTGCCAGCATACATCGTAAGATATGCGGCTCTGATTTTATTTTATAATGACTTTCCTTGAAAAGTCACTTTAGAGACTTGCTCTCTAGGCACATGGCGGAAAAATCCCTTCATTCCAACCACGCCTACTCCGTTACCTTTTGGGAGCACCTCTACGTGAGGTCTTAGTTGTAATTTCTACCGATCTTGTATTTTTGGTTCTAGTGCCTGCAACTTGTGACTTGTAACTTGTGTGCAACTTGTAAGAGCTGCTTAGTCTGGAAAAATGTATGTTGTTGTCACAGTACGAAGGTTTCAACTACGTGAGGTGGGAAACTTCACTTCTTTGATAGCCTACTTGTCCGGCGTCGGAAATTTAGGAATGGGTTGTGCAGACCCATATCCTGAAACAAGTCATTTACAAAATACCTTTCTTGTTGTGAAAACGAACCGATTTATTTCAAAAAGTAGATATAAAGTTTATATATAGGATTCTATGCAAATGTCCATAACCCCGTGTACAACCACTTGAATCGCATGCATTAGCTTTTCTTTGTTTCATTCAGATAGTAAACTGACACTTTTGTGGATGCCTCCATTAGGTGCTTCTTCGGAAAAGCTTATAACGGGAAAGCTTAATCATACGTACTCTGGCACACGCCCATTTACAATTGTGCTGTAAAGAAGGGCTTGGTTTTGAAAACTGGTCGTGGGCTTTACTGCAACAATTAGCTTAAGGTTAGCAAACATAGCGGCATCAAATGCGTTCGTGAAAAGATGGGTTTATGCAAAGGTACTCCGCGAATGTGATGATTAGCTTTCCGCATTTTGACAGCAGGTAATTTCTGCATGCACGAATTTTCGGGGATTTGCGAAAACCGAGGGCCAAAAATAGTTGCAGTTGTGCTCGGTTCTTCCATTAAGTATTACGACACTTTTTACATTGAATTCAAATTAAAATACTTTTTACGTCCTAACAGAGCCACATTCAGTTTCAAGCGTGTCAGTGCAAACTTGTGCTCGGTAAATATAAATAAAATAACTGCATATGCCGGCTTTACAGATCTGGCTTGAGCACTGCACCAAATTAACCGAAGAGCATTGTACTTCTCGTTCCTACACGGAATAGTTTTCAGGTAGCTCGTCGTAGGACCCTTCTTCGTGGAGAGCTGATCCTCATACAAAAGTTACCCGTAGCTTGAAGAAATCAAGAAACTTAAATTATAACCAATTTTGCGCCTGCCCAAAATATCTGTCATGTCATCTCCCACTTGGCTGTGCCTAACGTGCCTATCGCAGGACAAGGATTGTATTGGCTTTACTTTAATAGCTATACTTGTACGAATACCAACTGTTCCGCTCAGTTACACAGTTAGGTCGGACGCCAAGATACGGAAGAAGCAATATATTTGCATGTATATCCGACGGTATTTTCATAATTTCGCTTAGGCATCAGAAAAGAACTGAACTGTACTAGCCGAAGCTCTAAAATTTCAAGCTGGTCATTTCGACTACGCTGCACAGCATTTGAGAGCTGTCGAATATCCAATTTAATTCACTTTTACTGATGTTGAAGAAACAAAGAAAACTTCACTGGCACATGGGCTAACTTAGGGTAAAACGTCTGTGTGTGGAGTTATATCTCCAGAAGTTTAGCGCTCCTTTTGTAAAAAAAATAAGCGTTATTTTGCATTTCTCCTAGGCAACTGTTAGGACATCAGAATTGCTACTTTCTGCAGAAGTAACAATACTGCAGAATTGTTACTGCTGAAGTGGAGAAGAAACAGTTCTTCTGCTCATCCGCCCTAGCGGAAGTGGAGAAGAATTGAAGGCAGGCGCAGTACTGTACTGCATGATTAATGCGCCTTGTCTGTGCGGGCTGTTCGTAAGTGTATGCAAATTTGCCGCGTGCGCAAGATACCTTGCGTAATGGCATTATCGTGCTCGTGCTTATTTTCTACACGCGGTCGCTTCGACGACAAAAGAAGGGTTTTGTATGATTTAAATCAATTTTTAAGCGGCAGTCAAACTTACAGAATAGGTATTGCATATTGTGCAGCGAGAGGAAAGTCTTAAATGCATAAAAGCTGAAGTCAAACGGCTCAAATGGCCATTTCACGAAGACTGATACAAAAAAGGGTCTTTGTTTACAGGCAGTGGCATTTTCCATTATTAAGCTGATAGCAAGCACATAAGGAATCAAGACGAGCTGAAGTCGTTGTAAGTATATACGAATGGGAGCGTGGCAAACGGACCCACCGAAACGATATCTCAGGGAATAACAAACAGGAAGTACCGCCCTACAAACAACCCAACCCGAGTCTGATCCAAGTTTTTGAACATCTTTTCTGCGTTATTTGCGTTTTTGCAGCGATCTACAAGGACAGGTGAGATACCCGCTTATTAGCCAAAACGTTATAACACAGCAGAACGTACTTAAAAATTAAATTAAATAACTTAAAAATAGTTTCCTCAAGGTAAATGTGAATAGTAGCAGTCAAGGTGGGGGAGGGGGGAAGGGGTCGGTTCCGTTTTGGTTACATTTGGCCTTCTCTTTCTTTTTTTAACCACCCTTTCAGGGTCAACCGAAGCAACGTGAGCTTGGCGTCATTTGCGCTGCTATTCAACTCGACGAGCGCGACGATAAGCGCCGATATGGCTCGGAATACTCACCCCATCCCATCTCTAAAAGTATTAAAAGGCCATTAGGTGAGGAAGTCGATACGCTGGGCCGAATGACAAGATAGGCCAACGTAAACCGGAACTGGGCTATTTATACGTCTTGATACTGCTGTCCGCTGTACATCCTGTGGAGCTTCTGCATTTCCCTTAGCACATACAGCCCCGCTGTACCTAGCATGGTCACTGATCCCGGCTCTTTTTAGTTTCGAAGTACAGTTTCTAGAATTTTAGGGCATTATATAAGAAGTAGTCGCAGTGCTGAGTACAGGGGCAAAAGCGGAGAGGCGACTTTTGAATGTTCAACTAGAGCCCTATTTTTCCATGGCACCTAAACGTAAGCGAGAAGGTTGCATGATAGTTGTTATGGTTCCTATTCGAGTATATACGTTTTTTTTAAGATAGACACCATTATCCAAAGTTGTCGCATGGCTTTAAGAATTGCACTTGCCGTGAAGTGAAAGAGAACGCTTGAAAAGTATCGTTCAATTGACAAACTCCTCTTGCAATATGCATGTGCCTTCTACATGCACTGAGCTCTCGTATCCGCTGCAGTATTATTTTGAAATACCTTTTCATAATCAACAAAGCTTCACCAGCCGGAAATGGAACCTCAATTTTGTGCGGGAAAGCCGAGTGATATAGAAGGTATACCATCACGGCAAATAAATAGCTGAAGTCTCCGAAGAAAGAAAATAAAAACGGCTCGATATTTGTAGTGGTTCCCTTTTCTGGTTATACTGAAATATCCAGCTATGCCGTTTAATTACGTCGTTGCAACAGGAAATCATTGGGGACAGTTGACGATAATAGCCGCCTCGTCTTTCAGAAAACGAGCTGCTACCTAATTTGTACACTTAACCCATTTGAAATCCATTTGCTGAAAAAAAGTCGACTCTCGATAATTCGAATTCCCTTAATTGCAATTTTAGGTTCATTGGAACTGAGGTTCTGGTCGTGTAAATTTTACATCCAATTTAAGTGGAAGAGATCGCTCGATAATTCGAAGTTAAGACAGAATATATCGGTTAATTGGCAGTTATTTTGAATAAAAGCATCGACCTGACCGTCATCTCTCGATAAAATTCAAAATTTTTAAGCGCCAGAACGCCGTTGTGCTCTGCACCATGTCGGCACCAGCGCAAATGAGGCAGCGCGCAGATGATAAAGCGGCAAGTCAGACGACAGTAGCGACAGCGTACGCATCTGTCTCTTTTTACGTCCTAAACCTTCGTTCCGCAGAGCAGTTTGCCCGGTGGGCGCTTCAGGCTTCGAATTTCGCGATAAGTCTGAACTATCACAGAAAACTGGGGAACACTCGAATTGGTGACGAATGCCGAGACCCTGAACAAAATAAACATGGAAAGAGCGTTGCGGACTAAAGACAATGCGTTATTGGGCCTTCTCTTTAACTGGAAGTCCGGTTAATTTGAAGTTTCTTGCAGTCCCCGTGAACTTCCGGATTGACTATGCTTGATTATGATATTTAGCGCGCCGACGATACACAGGCGATGAGGCGCGCAGTAGTGCAGAGCTCCGGTATAATCACTACCTGAGGATCTTTAACGTGGGGCGAAATCGCAAACACACGGGCGTTTTCGCTTTTCGCCTCCATCAAAAAAGCTGCAGCCGCTTCCTGGAATCGAACCCGCGACCCTGGGCTCACCAGCACAACCCGTGGACGTCGTAATTAACTGCGAGACGGCCGTAATTCTTTCCGATGGCTGCTTTCTTTGCTGCAATTTGTACCCTATGAATTGTAAATAAGAGTTGAAGCTAATACTTTTCTTGCTCTAGTGCTTCCGAGGCACAAGATACTTAAAAATGAGTCAGTCTTGCTCCATGTCCATCAAGCCTTGTATGTTTTTTGTGCAAATGTTGTAAACGTATACCATAGTATACCTTGATCCGTTTCGATGTATATTCACAGAGAAGGACGTTCTTATATTCATGAATTGCGACGAAAGCACGAAGTAGGAAATACAGGGTCTGACTTTTTAAACTAAGCAACAGTCATTAACGGCACATTATGATGTTCAGAAACCCCTTGTACACACTTAGGGCGCGAAGAATAAATGCAAGAAAAATTTATTCCATCTTCCCGGGCTAATTACCCAAACCTTTCCGGCACCCGTGACATGCATTGTTTCTGATAACATTATAATGTGCGAACAGCCGAATGGCGCGGAAAAGCACTTTTCGTTCATTGGTTAGATTGGTGATTACCATCTTGAAACTAGCATCACGAGTCCCCCTGCGACTAAAGATCATAGAATCGTCCGTTACCAAATGTAAGAAGCCCGTGGAGCTTACCTAAGAATCTCGAGCGTGAGCGGCAGTCGGCGTCTCTTGGCGAGGTTGACGCTCACATCTGGTGACAGGGCCCGTTCTGCCGGTGGCGTTCGTGTCGGAATCGTCGAAGGCTCTGCGGAACCCCCGAAAACGTCACCAAATTACTTTACTGTTTTCCGCGCGAGGGAAAAGGCAATTTTTTAACAGCTGCATGCGTCACGAACAGGGGAGGAGGGACCCCAAAAAAATCACCAGTCCCGATGCTTTTTCGCCCACTCTATAGGCAGGCTTGCCGATCCGCACGGGACGTCCTATATTCGTATCGAAGCTAGTTTCCCGTTTGGTGCGGCCCTCCTCGTTCCTCGACTCCCATGCTTTTAGCGGCGCGACACCATTGCGTTTCGTTTTTACGGTTTTACGGTCCCAGAGCTGTGGGGCTTCAAAGTGCCGGAGAAAGAAGGTAGACTGGCGCAGTTGTCACCGGTAGTTTTTCATTTAGAGTTACTGGAACCGGAATTATCGTCGCCCCGTACGCTTTAGGCAATGTGAAAGCATCAGAAAGACTTGGGGGAGATGCCAGCTCCCATTGGAGGCGTTAATAATGCAGGCACTTTTTTCAGAGATAGCAGTCGCACTGTACGCCTAAGACAGCTTGAAAAGCCTGAGCGGTACTTTAGCTGCAAACATTCCTTCTAACAGTTATGCAGCCGATCAAATTTAATGAGTCAGCCTATGAAACAGTGCTTTTGATATGAGTTCAAACCCAACGAAGCATAAAGAGAAAATAATCACTTTTCTCCTAAAATATACGGCCGCAGGAAAATTTATTCACTTGCGCTTTATTAGGGATCTTTAATTATGAATCCAAGAGAGAAATAGGGCATCTTCTGGACATCTGTTTGACTTGATCTGCGGGCGCCGCTGGTGTAGCCACAGGGATTACCTGGGAAATTCACTAGCCAAAATACTGGACACAATTACCTTTATGATAATATAACGCGCCCAGTTTCCTATTTTGAGGAGCCATTGATTTCGGAGCGAGTTTTCTTAACACGTGTTTTTAAAATTTAGAGCTGGCAATAGACGTTTTCTGGGGAACCAATCAACTCTATAAAAAACGAAATTCAGCTTTCGACTCGACATGAGCCTCCAAGCAATCAATCGAGCATGCCTGCAGAAAAAAAGCACGCGAGCATTCGCTTGAGCGAGCACGGGGTACAGAATGCCCAGTGCAAGTAACCATGAGCCGCGCAATTAGGTGGGCATACATTATGAAACGCGCCTTCATGGCACTGGCTCCAAAGCAATGTTGGAGATACAGCTTGGATAGCGGTGGGCGAAACCACGATTAGCTCACTCGTAGGCAAAGTTGGCGTTTTCTTGGACGCGGGACTTTCACTGCAGCCGACGCTCAGAGGGCAAGACACGTCCCCAAATCTTACACCTAGAAGCTAACTGAAGGACGAAGTGTCCCCACTGGCTAAAGTAAGATGAAAGCTAGAACATTTTTTACCAAATAGGATCATCCAGAACAGTCCGTATTTACGAAATCCAGCGTTTTCTTTCTATTCACAGCCAAAAGATGTCCGGTGATGGAAACTCTTCACATTTAGTATTAATTATTCCATGCTTGAAGAATTCAACAACATTCAAGTTTTGTGATATAAATTCCTTCAGACCACTGTCACGCCCACAACGAAACCGTGGCGCAGTGGTAAAATTCTCGCTTCAGAAAGCATGTGTCATGTGAGCGATTTTTTCTATTACCCATTCATAAATTTCATTTTGTAGATAGCTGAAAATGTACAAGCGTATACACGGAAGCACTCGCGCGAGCACGCATCATACTCAAGATTATAATAGGGGCGAGGACTCAACTAAATATTACATGCCTGATCGAGACTATACATGTAGTCTATGGTCGCAAGTGCTCGTCTTGGATCATCACCCTCATAGGCCTTAATTTAGATAGGCTATGAAACAAAGGAAACAAAATGATGTATAACAATGTGCATTTTGTTCGAGCGTTAGTATTAAATCTCTTCATAAATAAAATGCACAAATACTATATTCAGTTTTACGCTACTCCGACATAAGCCATTAATGCCCCACCATACTTTCACATACATCGCCCTTCCCTGAAGTCAGGCCAAAGGGAGCTTAAGAGTCAAGACAATCTAAGCCTTTTGCCAATCTCGCCAGCACCATTCACCCGAAGGTATACCGTTGGATTGACTGCCTCAAATAAGGCAGGAGTCTATACTCCGAGTATAAGTGTTTGAAATGAAGAAAACTCCTCCACACCTCTCCTTTTTATTCGCAGAACCAGAAAACATCTGCGTTATCCACGCAACCATCCAGCACGAATTTACCGTCGTTCTGAAGGAAAAGATATAGCGCAGGTGGGCCAAAAGATACGCAAAGTTGACGGGACACGGACGAGCACCATGGCCCACCTACTTTGCGTGTCCTTCATCTCTCCTGCCCTTAGTTTTTCCAGAATTGCCACCCCCCCCCTCCCAATTTCCGTTTAGGCAGTTTCAACCTGCCAATAAAGGCATTTTCATTGCAATAGAGAAATTTCAGTCTGGGGGCCTAAATGAGGTGTTCAGCACCTCGGCAGTTTTTTTTTTCTCGGCATTTGCATTTCAGCATTTGTTTCAAGCATTGGAATCATAGGCTTTGCGCTGAACAGAATGAAATAAAACGCATGCTTGTCTTTTAAGTAGTGCATGAAACAGATAGTTTTCAAACTGCGATTAAGCCATTTCTGAAGTGACTTCCTTCATAAAATTCTGTCATGGTTACAGTACACAAGAATAGACAACACCAAATAGGAACCTTCCGGACAAGATAATACAATCCGTAATTTGACTATCGTTTGAAGGATTGCGCTGGAGGCAAATACAGAAACGGACACCAAGGAAGAAAACGCACACTTGTCGTAAAGTCTTGGACACCAAAAGTTACTTTATTAGGCAACTTACAATAATACACACCGCTATGCTTTATTACTATCACGGGGCGCAGAGGCGGCTAAATGCCGCGACTCAATAATAATGGGTTGGGAAACGTTTAAGACCATATACCGGCTTTGTAGATGCCGTGGTCAAGCAAACTTGGGCAGCAAATGATTTTGTTATAGCATTTTGACTTTAAGGAACATTTTATTCCACTGAAATGCGATAGTTTTGTTATTTTGTTCAACGAAATGCTATCACGCGGGAGTTGCAACATTTTTCTACCAAAGCTTTTAGCTGGCGAGAAAACGACAGGAAAGAGCATGCGAGACACCCGGAATTCAAGCATCTTTTCAGCGCAGGGTAGGCACGAGGAAGGCTTAACGGGGACGCCAGGATCCTGCTTTCGAAATTAGCATCGAGAAATTTTGATTGAGATACATGAACGTGCCCAAGCTTATACATGCCCCAACCCGGCTGAAGGTCGCGAGTTCCGTACCCCGACGCATTGGCAGACTTCATAGTGAAGAGAAAGAGCTAAGCCCCTGTTCTCATTTATACTGGCGCCAATCCCAACCCGGCTAAATTATTAGGAAGCCCTTCGTCACGTCATGCATCATAGCCATGATTCGGTTTCGTCGTGTGACACCATGGTTTGAATTCAGATGTACAAACATGCCCCCTCATGCGCTCACGCATGCACACACACACACGCATGCACACTAGCACCCCCAGACTACGCAGACAAGATATCGAAAATTTCGGCCAAGATATCTAAATTCCTGAATTCACCAGGAAGAGGGAGCAATTTTAAAACCTGTTGGGACCAAAAAGGTTATCCTACAGGAACAAATTAAAGGCGCTATCTTGGACCGCACGCAGTAATATTCCACGTTTTCAACTTAGCGGCTAGTATAAAACGATGACAAGGGTATCGCTCCGGAGCTGCTTCTTTACCGAAACAACAGTTAAATAATTCAGCTTCCTTTCCCTGCGTGAGCAGTGGAGGCAGTTCTAATCAAGGAACAGCGTGACAATCTACTACAAGCACCAAAATGGGATGAGGAATTAGGTAAACATAATAAAGCAAAATACTGATGTTTAATAAAGCTCTAAACGTTTGATACCGCGTTTTAGGTGACTTAGCATTTCGCCATGTTCTATTTCTTTGCCAGTCAGTCGAGGAAAGGAACAAAGTTTTAGTATAAAATTATGATTGCGATAAAGTATTTGGAAGTAGACACTTATGGCGGTCGTGGTGAGCTTCTCTTCTCAGTCATTTTCCTTTAAAAGCTGAATGTATGCAACTTGCTCTTCGGTTTTATGCACGTGTGGTAACAAGCACGTATTGCTGCATTAGCATTATAAGCGTTTGGTCTTCGAGAGTTTGGCTCGTGTTTTGTACTTGTGCAATAGCAAAAAAATGATCACCGGCCGTTTACGGCTGGGCATTTATCACTGAAATTGCATGGCATTTTGTTCTAACCTCTGCCTGTATAATTTTCAGCTTCTCTCTAATCGTGAGCTGCGTGCATGCACTGTGACTATTTATAAACTACTTGTAGTCAGTCTAACCTTGTGCTTGGTCTCCAGACCACATGTCGCAGAGGCTTCTATGCACTTGCCTAAATCTGGCGCCAACTTCAATATATTGTAAGTTGGACGCAGTACGGGTATTTAGCTGCTTTATCCTAAAATGAATAGCAGGTTCATTGAACGCACAGTTTCACCTTGGGACATGATTTTTCTAATGATTGTTTCTTCTTTCCACCCCAAACTCTTACTAAACCACTTGCCTGATTGCCAACTCCTTGAGTAAGTTGTGATAGTCCTTAAAGAGGGGCTGATATTAGCTTTAAGTAATTATTCCCTGTTCAAGGTAAATTTTGTTAAGTGGACTTGACATTACATTTGAGGCTTTTATAAAAGATTCTTCCTGTTCGAAAGGGCATACAGGACATGAGAAGAGAGGCAGGAGAACTGCAAAAGAATTAACTGGAAGAAACAAGATTACGACGAAGATGCCGGAAATTCCTGTCCCTCAAATATAACCAATATTTATGCCCACCATTCTACTATAAACAAACATACGTGCCAGCCTCGCCTGAGTATTGTATACAAGCGCCTTATTTCCTATAAAAACTAAACTGATTAGCAAACAGTTATCCAAAATGTGTCATCGTTTCTCGCTCCCATAAAGCAAGCAAACAGTAATTTACAAGCCTTTCTTGGCGCCAATTTTTCTGGATAAAGCTTTTATGCCACTCAAAAGGAAGTATTCTGTGCAATGCACTTTTTGTGGGTGAATATTTTCCCTAGAGAAGGCAAGCGTTGCAGGGGCGGCAGAAAGTTAGATGGGCAGATGAGATCAAGAAGTTTGCGGGGATAAATTGTTCGCAGTTAGCACAGGACCGGGGTAATTGGAGATGAATGGGTGCCCTGCTGTGGGCGTAGATAGGCTGGTGATGAAGATGATGGTGATGATTTTATTAACACATGAGATTAATTTCAGAGCAATGTTCTCCGCAGATAAGTTTTGTTGCGTTTCCGTGCATGGCGGAAAGCGAGGCAGTATGTTCAATTCTTCAACTTAATATTTCTTCGTGGTACAGCTCCAATTTTGTCAAATCAAATATTTTTGTAAGCGTTCGCCTGTACGACAGCGATTGCGTTCAACCAATCATCGTGGAGCAATAGGGTGTTGGCTAACAAAGTTGGAGATCTCGGCTGTACTCTAGAAGTCAATCATTTCGACCCTTTACGATTTCCGAAAGAAAAATACTATTTGTAAATATTGTAGGTTTCATCGTTACCAAGCGTTTGCTTCCGGAAGCCACCACTAGATTCAAAGCTTCTGTGGGCGTCAGACACTCCATCTGGAAGATACCAGCCGCAGTGCAAGACTATTCAATGTTATCCTGTGACGTTAAGGTTGGGTCTATCTATGTAAACTGATCCAGAATGGCTGAAATGCAAATATCATCGTTTTTTCCCTGCGGAACCAAAGCATCCTACTCAAAACTGCAACGTTTACAAATCTCTGCTGTGAATGTGGTGCCCTTGTTGTACAAGGCGAGTTTGTAGAGAAAAAAGAACATATCATGACTTATTTATTGCGTGAAGTGTGTTAACGTTATCTCACAGGTTTGCCTGGCCCATAGGATGCTTTGTCCCATACAAAATCCGAAGGCCTCATTCTAACTTTAAAACTGAAGTTGCCTGGCTGAACCATTGTAGAATAATAATTATATCCTACGCGTATGTTGTTGGATACCTTCACGCTATTTAAACGCCGATGTTTCGGTACCAATTTTTGGCATCAATGTGTTGAACAACTTTTCTGGTGTAAATTTCTGGTGGTCTTTTTAGTTTAAATTAGACACCGTCAGTTACAGTATGTACATTTGCACAGTGTCTACGGTCGTTAAGTAAATATAGGCTAGCAGAGTTTGGGTTTCGGCTAGTTGGTAGTGCTACTCCATGACTTCGTTAGCGAAAAAAAAATCACTAGGACCGAAGGAGGCGACGCGCACAAGCATTCGCTCAGCCGGAAGTAGCGCCTGTGCCCGCCGCCCGTTTCGGTCCTTGTCCGTTTTTTGCGCTATACGAAGTCATGGATTACCTATAGGCCACCAGTCTGTCAGCTCATAGCCGCGCTGGACGAGCAGGTTTTTTATGTAGACGTTTGAACTAAAAGACAAGTTGAAGTCAACCAAATCATTACTGCATAATGAGGGTGAGTAGAGTTCTGGTAATCACAAATTCAAGGTACCTTGGTCAAATACAATGCAATCTTAAATTTATTGCCAATCACTGCCTGCCACCCGTATCGCCAAGCTCGCATTCCAGACTTCACTGCACGACGTGCCATTAAGCTAATATCTCGCTCGTCCTGTGGTGGCATTAAGAGTTTGTTTGAGCCACTTTTAAATATTCACCCACCCCCAAAACCAAAACCTTTATGAGAGAAAGGTGCATAGAGGCGCAGAAGACTAATTTCAGGAATCAATACGGACGAATCCGCATTTTTAGAAATGAGCGCCCAACAGGGGGTGGAGTTAGATAACTGTTTACGCAAAAGCGGTGCTACAATATCAAGTGATTAAACAATAAATATTAAAATGTTGCTGAAAAAGGCTGCGTAACAAATCCTTAACTGACAGCTTAATCGACCAAATTTTAAAACACATTCCAAAATGACTTTCTACTAGAAATGAATGTATGGAAATATGGAAGCAATTATGGAAGATTTATTTCAGCATGCTATAGTAATCAAAGCAAAGAATGACTACTGATGACGCAAGATGGTATGTGCTGGAAGGAAAAAGAGAGGCCTTTGTCTTTTGCTGCGAGCTCTATCAATATGCGAAAACGTCTCCAGAACATCGCAGAGACATCATGAAGATTGGCCGTTCGAGAAACGTCTTGCTTCACCTTCGCCAGCCAGTTTTGTTCTCATTCAGCTAAAATTATGTTATGGCATTACGCAAGAAGAATAGCCCTTAATATCAGTATCCGGGTTAATCCGGCAACCCTGGTAATTGTCTGATCTAAATCACCTCATTTAACCTACACTCTGCACGCGTAAACAAACCATGGCGACGAGGCCAAATGTTAGCTTTACTTGGAAACATGCTGAGAGTATTAAGCATGAGCTCATCCAGCGACATTAGTTTTATTATAGTGGCGCCAAGCAAGCACTGACACCCCGCGGATGCTAATGTTTTTAGTCAGTTGATGGCCCATCTAGTCGTTACTTTTTAATAATGGGGTACGTTATCTTTTGCCGGAATTATACCAGCGATTTCTAAAAACAGCTCATGTAATCAATGATCCCAAATATTAGGTTGCTAAACGTTTGGAACATTCCTGTAGCTTAGATCAATAAAGATTGTGAGTAATTTTTGTATTTGTATGGAAACCCCGTGAGCGCATGAGGGGTAAATTTAATTGTTGCCTATTTTTATCTATGCACCTGCCACTGCTCTATGTAGGTGGATAAAAAACAGTGGGCAAATTAGATAACTGGGAGAATCCATTAAAAGGTCTGAAAGAAACAATTAAAGTAGATTTTATCAGTCTATAGGTAAGGATGTGTTTCAAACAAACGTTGCGACTTCAAATAGCACAAATAATTTGCCTGTGACGAGTATTTTCTCGCATGGTTGCAAACCAGACGCCAACATTGGACAGCTCTAAACTGGCACAACTTTATTGTTCATGTTGGTATTTTCCTTAAATAAAAATCGGAAATTTATTCAATACATGTTTTTTTGGAATGATGGCTGATGGCTCGTAGAAAAAGGGCAATCTCACACAATATTGAATGCCTACAGGTGCAGAAGCTTTGACTGTATCCTTAGCGCGTGGATTGTACACATTGACCTACAATTGTCTGATTACTGGTTCGTTGTTCTGTCATAGTCAGTTTAATACCTTTGAAGATCGGCTCAAAGCACTAAATTTGGAATCACTAACCCGAATACTGGACCAATGTTCGTGCAATCTTTTGCATGCATACATAGCCGGTCCTTCAAGTTCTATTTTCCTTTGTAATGAATGGAGAAGCGCTGTCACTAGTTAAACCGGAATCTTCTAACGAGCTAGAATGAGAAACTTTAGAAGAGAGCCGTGGTTTTGCAGCCTTCGTAGCGAGAATATGACAGCGGATTTCTATCCATAGATATAAACTTCAACGAAATAACTGCAGCACGTGGGCTTCCAGTTTGAAAAAAAGTGATCGTTATGTTTAAAAAAAAACTCTACGAAATACACGGACTACTCAGATATCCTTCAAAGATTTGCTTTTAAAACAATAAAAGTTGGTCATTTCTGTATAAGTGAATGTCTACATGAGATTATCAAATACTGTGCCTCCTGAAAAGCTAAAAAACATCATAAATCCACTCACTCATAGTGCTGAATACAAATAAATAGTAATACAGAGAGCCTGCTTGTTTTTAAAACTGTTTAAGGTTCCAGATAAGCCATTTGAAACCATGGTTTCGCGCAGGATATTTAGCTAGAAGGAGTCAGAACATCGAGAGTTATCGGTAAATTTGGTAGTTATTGTTGCTGATTTAGTTCACAAACCAGACCTGCAATCATTATGAGGGTTTTCAACCTAACGCTACTTGAAGGTACCAGGCATACGAGCTAACGAGCGAATATAATTTCGGGAGGCCCTTAGTTACCTGCAAAATAGAGTTCTGTGAGAAGAAAAGACAAGAAAAATAAGTACGGCTGTGCGAATAGTGTTATTTTTTTCTAAGTCGAATGAGGCACGACTACTGTAGCTTTGGTTGATGCATGCTCTTTAATGTTATAAGACATTCGAGTTAATAGGACACCACGTGCATGCTGATCAAACTCATAACTGAAAACAGTGTTGAACAGACATAAAAAATATCACTTAAAACGTACAAATTAACGTCATATATAAGAACGTATCCTTGTAATTGAACACGCATCAATAAAAGAGCAAAAATTTACTTTAAGGGTTGAATAGACTATATGGTAGTAATAAAATTAGCAGCAGGTTATGTCAATACCAGGCGTTTGGCACATCGGAGACGATGTAGTTATGGAATAACGGAGGAGAGTAACATACTTGCGCAAGAACAATATAGCATGATACTATGACGAATCCCGTTATGAGTGGTGTCATCTTGTACACGTGAAGTCTCAAAAGCACACGAGCACGAGGCACTCACAAGCCTTGGAACAGAAAAAATCAAATACGTAAGCACGTAAATTCTTACCATTACTGCTGGATTCAGCGGACAGGCTATTTATTTATTTATTTATTTATTTATTTATTTATTTATTTATTTATTTATTTATTTATTTATTTATTTATTTATTTATTATTTATTTATTTATTTATTTATTTATTTATTTATTTATTTATTTATTGTTTACTCAAATACCCCTAAAGGCCCTCACTGGGAGGGTATACATAGGGGGCGGATACATCGAAAATTAACAATGCAAACAAAAATACCCACATGTTATAGGCAAAAGAAGTAAATACAAGTTCTTGCAAGGAAAAAGAAGCGTACAGCAAAAAAACCGAAAAGGGCTCTGATACAAAACTACGAAAACACTTTTTATTCAAGGTAAGATACTATGCAAGCGCGTATAAGTTCTTGGAATTTGATTGGATCAGTTACAGTTGCAATGCGAGATGGTAGGGCATTCTAATAAACAACTGTGCGAGGTATGAATGATTGTGAATATCTACAAGTGCGGCATTTTAGACGCGTCACCCTTAAGGCATGGTCACGTCGGAGAAAAATGGCCGGTGGCGAAGAAAAGAAATCAGCATAAAGTGAAGAGTGATGGTACAATTTATGAAATTATGATAAACATGATAGTTTACGCCGATGTCATAGGATAGGTAAGGATGAGCGAAGCTTGGGAGCCGTGGCGCTGGTATAACGTGAATAATCTGGAAATACGAAACGAACTGCACAATTTTCAAGGTATTCAATTTGGTCAACTATATATACTCTGTCAGGGTCCTAAATGGCAGATGTGTGTTCAATTTTAGGTCTGATGACAGTTGTGTATGCAAGTGTGTGGAGGTTTGCGTGAGTATGTTTAGTCTCTGCGTTAAAAAGGCCAATGAACGGTTTGCGTATGCAAGAATGATGTTGATATGGTGATTCCATGTCAGATCAGAGTGCAGGTTAAGTACCAGGTGCTTGTAAGTGTTTGCAGGCTCAACAGTGGTGTTATTTAAGGAGTAGGGAGTTTGATTGCTAGACGCGTGGTTTCTTAAGGACATAAATTTATTTTTGGGATTATTTAGCTCCATTAACGTTCCACCAAGTAGACATTGAGTCAAGGTCAGGTTGGAGTTTGTCAGTAAAGCACGCTATCTCACGGCAAATAACAATCGTTGGAGAAAAGCCTGATCCTCGAAAAAGTGCTATTTGGCAAGTCATTGACAAAAATTCGAAAAAGTAAAGGGCCCAGGACCCTCCCTTGGGGAACCCTAGACTGCAACTGACTGAAAGGAGAATTAACGTTATTAGCTGACGTGAATTTAACCTTTGATGACAGAAAATCTTTAACACATACAGTTACAAGAGGGCGGATATAAGTTGTGCATGTTGATTAGTAATCTGTGGTGAGGTACCCAGGTCAAAAAAGTTTGGAAAAATCTAGGAAATATTTGGTCGATTTGAAGGCCAGCGGCAACTGAGGAATGTCGTTAATGAATCAAGCAAGCTGAGTGTCCCATGAGTACCCTTTCCTCAAGCCATGTTGGTATTTAAAGATGATTTTGTGTTCTTGTAAGTAGCTAATCACCTGTGACTGGATGATATGTTCGAAAAGTTTACAACTACTACTTAACTATAACTGCAAGTTAACTATTGTATAGGCCTTGTGGTGACGTTTATTGACATAGTCAGGCAGAGTAGGTTCGAGCTGTGCGAGGACACACTTCGTCTCCTTCCAAAAGCGCTGCATGGCACATAACCTTATCGGAAGATTGTCCACCAACAGGACCTGACAGGACATTTAAAATAGGTGTACTGGAAAAGTGTTTTGCTATTCATCTGCTAATGTTCAGGTTCTTCGCTACAGCCTATAGTTAAGTGGTGATAAGGAATTGCCGGATTTGAAAATGCATGTAACTTTTGCTATTCTTCAATCTTCAGGGATTACATCAGATGAAAGGAGCTGTGAAAAAAAGGGCGGACAAGATGCGATAGATTCCAACAGAAGCATTCTTGAGTATTTTGTTATTGAAAACCGAGGTGATTCGGTGCAGAACAGATTTTTATTTGGTTTAGTAAAGATAGAATACCGACTTCATAATCATAATCTCTCGCATGTTAGTGTCAGCAACGTGGCTAACGTTAGGGCAACTAGTGGTGTTTTCAGGGTAAATACGGAACCAAAACTATCGTTAAGGTTCTGCACAAAACCACCCTCTCGAAATCACGTTACAATTCGCCGTTGAAAGCGCAATAAAGGAATGCGATCGGGGGTT
Organism: Haemaphysalis longicornis; assembly: GCA_013339765.2. Lineage (NCBI taxonomy): Eukaryota > Metazoa > Arthropoda > Arachnida > Ixodida > Ixodidae > Haemaphysalis > Haemaphysalis longicornis. Next base: position 252,939,707 of record CM023449.1, on the reverse strand, counting down.
AATTAAGCGCCAGATCCTTTGCAGACTGTTAGTTAACATAGGGGGTAAATCATGAGAGAAAAAATGACAACGTGTGGTTTAAACAAGCACTTGGTATTGTAGGTCACACTTTTGGTACCAGTGCCATGAAGTGTGCTTTATTCTTTTCTCCTTTCTATAAAGACGTTTGATTTGTTATTAAGGTGACGAAGTTGATTATTGAACCAAGGAGCAGTGTTAGTGCATGATATTGTTATGACAGGTATGTATTCGGGCGATGAGTTGAGAAAACATATTTTGAAAAAGTGTCCAGTACATCGATCGAACGTGACAAATATTCGCTTAGAAAATCTCCGAAAAAATGAGTAACTCTTGGTCAATACAGTCGAAGTTTGCTTTGCTGTAACACCTTAGCTGTTTTTGCCATTTTTTCTCATTAGGTGAATACGTTAGATTACCCGTGATGTTGCAATGATCCGACAGTCCATCGAGTTTGATGATGCTAGAACAAAGATGAGGAATATTTCTCCGGATATATCAAGAACGTTGGCTGAGGTGGCGGATTGTCTTGTGGTCTGGGTGATTAGCTGCACCAGTGAGAAAGCAAGGCAACACTCAAGGAACGCAATAGCTTCAGTATCCTGGCGATTACAGATAACTCATTATAATTAATGACCTGAAAATTAGTCACCAAACGCTATGAGCTCTGATTAAGAAAAACGCGTGCGCTTACAGATTACACTCAAACCTTGATGAATTTTGTTTGCGAACAACGTATTCATGTCGAGGGAGGGGATCCGAGGAACAACACCAATAATGGCATTAGTTATGATACACCTGATGACACCCATACAGACTCAAGTGATGAATTGGAATCGGTACCGCGATTAGTTCTTTTTTGACCGCAAGAAGCAGACCACCGCCTCTACGAAGAACGCTGTCACTCCGAAAAAAGTTTAACGCAGTCTTTTTGTGGAGTTGAAAATAAAAGGTTAAAGGGTATAGAGAAATAGATTTCCAATACTGACGGTAATCATCATCATCAGCCGGTCCACGCCCACTGCAGGGCAAATGCCTCTCCCATAGATCTCCAATTATCCCGGCCCTGTGCTAATTGCGACAAATTTATCCCCGCAAACTTGTTGATTTGATCTGCCCATCTAAATTTCTACCGCTGCCTGCCCCACTTGCCCTCTCTGGGGATCCACTCGTTACCCTTAATGACAAACGGTTCTCTTGCCTTTGCATTACATGCCCTGGCCGCACCCATTTCTTCTTAATTTCTAATATTATGTCCTCCTTAACACGCGTTTGTTCCCTGATCCACTCCGCTGTCTTATTGTCCCTCAACGTAACACTTATCTTCCGTTCCATTGCTCGTTGAGTCTTCCTCAATTCAAGTTGAGCCCTCTTAGTGAGCCTCCAAGTTTCTGCCGTGTAGTTGAGTAGCGGTAAGATACAGCTGTTATACACTTTCCTCTTCAGGGATAATGGTAGGCTGGCATTCATTATCTGGGAATGCCTGCCAAACGCACTCCACCCAAGGAGGTTGTATAGAACAACCTCCTTGATCCACCCCATTTCCTTCAAATTACCTCCGCCTCATGGTTGGGATCCGGGGTCACTACTTGGCCTAAGTAGATATGTTCGTTTACCACTTCCACTGCCTCGCCACCTCCCATGAATACTGATGGTGAAGGTGGCTAAATTAATAGCAGCATGTCATGGTAGGTAAAACAGCCGTGCGGACCACTGATGCACGGTGAGGGTTGATTTCAACAACCTCTCCTGCGTATTCCGACCGAAAAAATGCGCCGTGTGACGTCAAACGTGGGTTGGTTTCAAAATAATATTTCGACGCTGCATCATTCCCGCTGTTCATACATTTTACGAAAATTATTCGCCAGATGCTCAAAAACATTCGTCATTCTAAAAAGTTTGAGTTATTCAATATTTGAACAGGTGGACATCTGATTTGCCGTCAGAATATTTCGATTATTCTCGCACCTGTAGAGACGACCGTTTTCTAATACTTGGCACACACAAAAAACAGTAAGCTACAGTTGCAAAAACCCCCTAAAAGTGCTAGAAACTGTCCAGTTGTACGCCTGCATTATTAAAGTGCCCGTTGCGTCACAGTCAGTGGCCGAAAGATTGCCACTAAGGCAGCCCGAGTGGCTTCGCCTTGAGGCAGCCATCTGGCATAAGGTAACCATCTGCCATCTGTGGCGAAAAGACCACCTATGTGCGTCTTACATTTGATCTGTTTTGTATAAAACTTATGCCTTAAAATAAGTCAGGGTTCGAAAATTCAACATATAAGCCTTCTGTTTCCTTTATTCCAGTTGTGTTGCGTAATGGCCATAACGCCCCAAAATAGTTATGACAAAATATCTAATGACAATCAAATTCCACGTGGATCCATTCTGTCTGCTTCAGAACCAAGAAAGCAAAAGTTGACGGACAGTTAATACGACCAATGTTGTCTCTTTTCAGGAAAGCAAAGACAAAACTTCCTGGAATCCCTGCTTCAAAACATCAAATGTAAGATTTGTTTCTCACTTGTTATATCCTTAAGTAACGTCATTGGCTCCTAGTGCTACAACATATTTCTGACGAACGTAGGTGGCCGTTGAGAGCAAAATACGTGTTTAATTTTTAACGGAGATAATCTATGCGCAAAATCGCTATTTATTTTTAAACACCGATAACGTTAGCCGAGTTTGTTTATGAAGCGTTTACTGGGCACACAAAAATAACAGCAAAGTTCCTGCCTTTTTGAGGTGACGCAATTATAAATGCCAGATTCAATAGAAAATGCCTTACCCCATTCCGTGTTCCCTTCAATTATTTCTAACTAAAATTAACATTGACCCCTTACAAGATAAAGATATTTTTTCGCCAAAGTCCTCGTATTTCCGTTTACGTTGTGTGCCAGAGAATTACGTCCCTGAGTATTTTCGCCTAAATAAGCAATTCTTCGTGTCGTTGGGAATATGTATACTAAAAATACTTCCTTTAGCTGACCCAAAAACGAATTTTGTTAACAGAACACAACAAATTTTGTTACAGCAGCAGTTTTTTATTCATCAGATAGCAATGTCACGTCGATCTAACCATTTTTCCAAGCCTCCATACTGGAAAACAAGCAATGCACCATATTTACACATTTTGGGTGCTACTATTACTGTTATACGTAATTAGCGACCACTTGGAGAAAAATAAGCTGTTATCGCTTCGAATGCCGCAAAAACAAAATTCTAATAACAAGATAGATGCGAACACGCTGCAATACCAGTTTTCAACACGCCTTTGCACACGTTGTCGAATATTTGAAACTTCCCTGTCTGGCTTAATAATTCTTCAAAAGTCGTTGCTTCTGAGATATCTGTCTTTTTAATGTAAAAAACATCAAGAATAAAACGAATCGATTAGACGGACGATGCTAGTATTCATCCCATTCCCACTACGTCCTAAATTCGCTTCAGACAAACCTGAGAGCGTTTGTTGCAATTGTACCGAATATTTAAAATCTCTACTCTGTCAATTTAACGCCTAAACTAGAAATCTTTGAGCCGTGTGCTATGAAGGCGGGCCAGTAATTTGGAGCCTGGCAGCGCTGGCTTCCTTACAGAATATTAGGAATGAAAAAAAAAAATAACGGTGGGTTCTAAGACCACTAAAAATAGGAACAGAACGTCACCCTGATCTAACTAGTCCTGAAGCACTTGCTTTTGTGTCTAAACTGGGAACGCTTCACTGCAATAAAAGTACGAAATTACGTTTCATAAATAGGCAGCAAAAATTTGCAGAAAGAAAGAAAGATTTTAGATGCATAACAAGCCTTCAGAAGCCCAGACCAGCCATGTCGCTATAGATTTATTGGTGTTGTTTATTGCAAATTGATTTTTGTTTTTGCAATAGTACTTCAAAACATTTAGTTCTCAAGCAAATATCTTCGGGTTCTACTTAGCATGGTATCACTAATAATTGCATTATGCTGCTAGATGATTAGGGAAGCGTATTTTCCCTTCATTTCTAAAGAAGCAGTACCGAAAGGAAAGCCATTTTATTTACCTGAATTTAAATACCTTTACCTCTGGGGTGTAAATGATCAGCGGAGCTGCTAAATATACACATCACACGCATTTTTAAGGAATGTACACTTATTTATATTTCTCATTATTTAGTAATGGTCGTGACTATAGCTTTGTTGTTACTTAAAGATACTTCGAAGGACTAAAGATTTATGCTAACAGATAAGCATGGGGCTGTCCCTTTTCCTCCCGAAAACGACCATTCATTGAAGACCGAAGGGAATTCGATAGCCTTTGCAACTTGACTATGGACTATCTAATTATGAAAAGTAAATGACACTCGTCGTAAGTACACCTTATCGGCTAATTCTCGCATACTCTATTGCGAGACCATGTTGATAAAACGCGTGTGGCTGCCGTTTCTACAACCGTACCCCTCTCATAGATTCCCATGTACTTACAGCCGACATAAATTCTGTAACGTTTACAGATTCACTGGGAACTACTTAAGGCAAGAAAATAAACGTTGGACAAATGATAGGGTTATCTTCACAGGAATATATCTGACAATTGTTTATCAGAAAATTTTTATAAAACAACACTTTCCGTGATTTCCTGCGGAGAATTCGTGATAAAGGCTATTTTGTCGCAAGCCGTTTTTTGCACTCAGAAGAGAAATGCACAGTAGCCTAGCCACAAAGGTCTGCGCTTTATTATCTGTCGAGTTTCGGCAATTAAAATTGAATAGATTACCTTAGGTGTCGCAATCAACACGCAGTCCCGTATTATTTTCGCTACACTTAGAAGGCTCATTTGGGAGATTAATTCGGACCTTCGAAAAAATTTAGATCATGGAAGAATTATTACGCAGCTTATTAAAAATTAAGAGTTTGTGTCGCTTTGTCAGTACACATATTTGCAACAGTTTGTTACGTTGTAAACTTGATAATGGCGCGAGAGGAGTGTGCTGCCCTTTTGATGATACACCGTAGACCTTATAGTGAAAGCAGTTTTTAAAACAACCATGCTGTTGATGAAGCATAAGGGGAATCAGTACTTCTGCTGAAAACTATCTCCTTTGTACACTTTTTTACGTTGCAGGCGGAGTCAAAACCAGATTGGAAAGTTTTCTTCTGTTGGCTGTTCGTCGAGAACATCAAAAATAACCCCCGAGAAGACACGGAATGGAGCAGAACTTCATCAGTGTTACGGCAAGTCAACAGATAAAATCAAAAACGCTGCATGAAAAATCCATCACAGAAGTTAAACCCTCGTAACCTGGTCAACTTGTGCACGTAGGTAATAAATATGTTTCCAAGAACAACAACGGCGCATGTTTTATTTACATAAATTTTTACAGAAGTTTTACGGATCGCCGTGCTGGGCACAAAACTTCCATAATCGAAGAGTACCGTGCCTTCAAGGCATAAAGTTACCAAGTCGCGTCGTATATCAATTGCTTCTTCATTTAACTTTGCATATTCTATAGGTAGAACTTTGCTACTCTCTAAAAACTGCAAACGATATTTGCAGTCTAATTCAAGTTCATGATATTTGTGGCTACCCAGAAACATTTGTAGCTGACAAACACTGCCTGTAAGCCGTATTTTTTTAGCGAACACGTACTAGTAGTTTTTGTAGTTGAAGAGGAATGAAATTAGACGCAATAGATTGAAATACGATGGTTTGTACCTCGCCTTCCGGTCACATAAAATGGTGGGGCATCTTTAGATCAGCAAGTCAGCCTAGAGGGAAAACGCTGTGACTGAAGTCAGGTAGTTGGTCAAGTTGCAACATCTTCAAAGGGTGCGAGCAGCGGCGAAAATATTTTCAAAAGTTACGACTTGCTACAGTGTGCAAAGAGCCCATCGCTTGTCCAGGTAAGGCGTTTGGGCACCAGTGAGGGTTGGTGTCCCAATCTTGATATTGCCGGACGGAAGATAAACGTTTATCTTACGCCTGTGTCTGAGTGTGCCTGGTATGGTATACATATCATCAGGCACAATTATGGCTTAACTAAATATTTTCTGTGACACAACTAGCCATCCCTCACGAGAACAGGATCTGGAAACCGTGGTAAAGTATTTGGCGGATCGTCCACATGATCGAAGAACTGATTTGAGAGACTCCGCCCAGGAGTTAGACAGAAATAATCTGATGAACTGTAGAACGCTCGTAAAATATTCCTGGAGACTGCGAGATTTGCTGGCCAAACACCATATTTCATGTAAATTGAAGGAGGAATATATGTTCCCCCTTTCCCCAACATGTCGTAAGGCTTACCAGAGCTATGTAACCTAACTCCTCCTCAGTGAAAAAGAAGCAGTAGAAATTTAGAACATTTATGTTTTGTTGGTCGCAACTTATTTTAATTCGCTGGTCAAATAGGGTGCCTGTTTTTAACCCAACAGTCTTTTAACCCCAGTTTTCGGAAAGAGGCTAGAAAGAGCGAGGGGAATGGTATTCCGTAGGTCTAAAAATGCAGGCACGCATTCAAAATTCAATTTCAGGAACGTTCAGGTTTTGAAAACTACATAAAGGGCGGATATATCGAATTGTTCTTGATAGGGCGCTTCTATGTTAGCAGTCAAAAGATTCGGATGTGGGTAAGCAGTACACGTATTCATTTAAATTCCGTTTTTTTAAATGGTGCTTTGTGATTCGGGCTGTTGTCTGATGATTCAATTCAATATTACACAGACAATGATTCCACCTTAGAACTAACTTTGGGGAAAAATTAGTACCTGGAGGAAACCCCATACTCCAAGGTTTCTCCAGATTTTACATTTTACTCCTGAAAAACTCGGGAAAAATACAGTGTCAAAAAAGTACCAGCGTAGGGAAAACTGCACGTCTCAATGTGAGGCCATTGTAACCACAAAGAACCACAAAGTGGGCCTCATGGTTGGCTAGTATATGAAACCGCAGTGATGCTATGGGGAAGACTGCTTTTGTCTACAGCCTTATTCCTCCATTAGGCCTGATCTACAGAGTTGAGAGCTGGTGAAACTAACCAATTAAATGCTGCCCCTCATCGATGCTACTGGCTGAGCCAGAAAGAAAACATGAAAATTCAACAACACCCTGTAGGAATTAGAGGGGGCAGCCTCTCGACTAATCTAAGACACTTGGAACGCAATAGAATTCAAATTTGTTGGAACGCAATAGAATTCAAATTTCTAACCCAAGCACAAAAATGTGTATGTTTGTGCAGGCTGTATTTATTCAAGTACAAAAACTGCACCGTACGGCTTCGGGTGCATTTTTTTCATATGGTACAGCACTTGAAATGATAAAATTCCTGACTACGATACGCTGCTACTAGACTACATGTGCAGGTTGTCTCTTAGAACACATCTTTTGCGAAAAACAATTCTGCTTCACGGCCGCTGTTTGTTTCGGGCTTGCGCGGAGCACTATTCTTATGACTCGATAACTTCCTAGAATCTGCAAAACAAATTAAGTGAAACACATTACGCACACACTGAACAAGAATTGCAGTTTGAACGCCCCAGGTAATCTGCCCTGAGAGCTAACCAACGGGAGCCTTAGCTTGAGCTCACTGGATAGGTTTACAGAAAAAAGCATGAAGCAGCAAAAACGACACAACGAAACAGATCTTGGTTGGCGGCAGCATCGATTACGTACCTTGCATGTGCGCGTACAAGGAAAATTTTCTTTTATTAGCAAGTGATTGCCGGTTAGCACACGGGGCAATACAAAAACATGCAGATGCGACTTTATCTAAAGTGGTTGAAATGAAAACTACATAGAAAGGCAGAACATATCTAACCAATATGTATAGCCCGCCTTCCTTCTTGGAACTGAGAATGTGATAAATGGTAGCCTGGAGAAACAGAGAGGAGGATTATTGCCATAAAACTTTAATTTATCCGTAACAGGCTTTCCCGAAACCTCACAAAAATCAATAAGGCTCAACTAAGTTCGGGAAATGATTGGTGTACAATTGGTTTAAACCTTGTAATTTATCAACTAAATATAAGAATGCATGAGGTGTGGCTCCGCGTAGAACACACATACTCAAGTGATCACAACGTTATATTGTAAGAACATAGTGCTTCCGAGCTTATTTCCGCGGGGCTGCCTCAAAGCGCAGTTTGGCACATATTTTAGTTTTGGAACTTGAAAAGCTTTAGTAATCCACTTAGCCTCGCCCTTGCCGCTACCAATGCAGCTCTTTTGTCGTCTTCAGCACTCGTCCCCACAAAACAGTAGGTCCATAGAAAACCACTCTCGGAGCAACAGCCAAAGCTACCGTGGTTGGCTTCCCTCTTTCTATATCCACAAAATACCACACGCACAACCAATCAAAGTGCGTGGAGCTGTCGCTCCAAATCTCATGAGAGCCATAAACGGCGGGTGTAAAAGGATGTTCTGTACCACCAAAGAGAAACGCCGGCCGACACACGGAGGTTACAAGCCGACCGATGGAACAATGCCTGTGGGAATGAAAAAGGCGCCCGACGAGGGAAAGGGAGAGGAAGTGCCACTACGACTGTCTCCAGCCGGTGGAAATGAGCAAGCCGCTACAAATGAAATGGGCGTTTTTGTACGAAGGGCGCGCCCTTTCCATGATAAGCGCCATCTCTTCTCTTTTTTTTTTTTTTTGGTTCGAAGAGGGCAGTAAAGACTCAGCGAGATACCAGCGCCGAACCCGTTGCGTGCACGAGAAAAACAACCCCGTTGACTCGGAGCATCATGGGAGTGAAGTGATTCAAAGTGCTACAGTAGTTTTCTTGCCGTAGCTTGCAGTCGCGGTCTTGAAATATTGAGCGTTCAGTTTCTCCCCTATTGTCAGAGCTGTCACGCGTGCCTTGTTTGCGCAACAACGGTTCTCTTGTGATGTCACGAAGCATCTGTCATGCTTTGACAGCAGCTTTGGAAACACACGCACCGGCGAGTGACGGCGGCAGCGGCGGCGTCGTTGAAAAGAATGTACGGCAAGTCTTTTCAGGTAAGTCTTGCTATCAATGTCGCCTTTGCCTCACGATCGCGACGGCGCTGGGTTGTCCTATACATTAACGTGCTGCACATTCCCTAAGCGCAGCCGGGCACAAAGGTCGATAACACCCAACAGCGACATTCTTCACGAGCTTGCATGTAGACTTTTATTTCTATGTTTATCTGCTGATGTTATTCCCACACATGCCTATTTCTGTTTGGAGATTCAAAAGAAATATTTCCCGGCGTTCAGCGACTTACGTACGAGCGTATCTTTCATCTCCAGGTTCGTTTTCGGAGAGGTTTTTGGGGTCTTCTGCCACTGGTAAACCCGCATATTCGATGCCTCGCGTTGGAGACAATGCCGTCGTAGAAATGTTCTGATCTTTTTACTGATTTTGAACGAATCTTCTCGACTACAACGTTTGCATTAAAAGGGCATGATCACTGCACGGAAGGCGCGAGAAAATTTTGCAGCTATTCAGATCACACTTTTTTTTTCAGGAGTCATCTAGCGTTCGTAAATTTCTCCAGTTGTATGTATATGGCAAGAAAATAATGCGCATTGAAGAACGCGTCACAAGAAACAAAAATCGGCTTGTCCTGTGATACCACTATATATACACTGCGTCTGATATACGAACCATTTTATTGCGCACATACGTGTAAACAAGAAAAAGACAACGTAGCCTTAGTTTACGCCGAGACTTTGCACCAAGCAAGCAAAAAAACGCAATATTTCATGCAAACGTTCACACAGCCAAATTTGCTACCTATTAGGCCCAACAACGAAATTCACAAGAGTCTCGCCGATAAAATTTCAATTTTTAGAGTATACCACTGCGTCTATTTTTGCATATTTACACAAAGCCTCCTTCAGCGTGGTTGAAATCGCCGCCAAATATATAGATGTTTCGCCTAGAGTGTAAGTATATTGTATATGCTGTTTTTTAAGGTAGTTTCGGACTATCCGACAGCGCTTTGCAGTGCTACAGCCAGTATTGCTGACGCCTTCCACCCGTAAGAGAGGGCTGCTGTGCAAAAAAGGCATTGATTTATTTTTTCATGTGTTACACTTATACATCACAAATTACTCCCCTTATACACAGAAAAAGATGCATATTATATTCTTCGAACGTTTCAGTCACAGCTGTAGAGCTAAAGCGAGAAAACAGAACGTCTTGAAGCTTTTCAAGATAGCGATTAATCTGCAATTGGGGAAAGCTTTTGAAGACAAATAGTCATTTTTATGCTGTCAAAATGCGACAGAAAAGTTGTTCACGAAAAGTACTTCAGCTGCACATTGCAGAAAGCCCTGAAAGAAATAAAAAACGTGCCGCATTAACACAGGAATATTTCTGTAGATAACTCACTGAGAGTGCAGGATACTGGCAAAGTACATTTACTCCTTGTGAGCGATATTAGGCAGCCTTTATACTATATCAGAATTCAACTATATGCGGTTTTTCATCCAGTTGTCGCCTCAAATACATTTTACGGTAAAAAAGGAGGCCTGCAAAATTTTGTCACAAACCCTATCACAGAACCGGAACTATCGTAATCATGCCTTTTACTGTGAAAAGAACCAGGACGACATACACAAGGATCTAAGCATATTTAACGTTTAACGCGGCATTGGACGTAGCACGACTAAGTTGAACCGTCTCAAGCTTTACAGCACTTATCAAGCACTAAAGAATCAAGCACTAATTTTTCATTTCATCACAAGTCTCCGTACAATGCGCTTCCGCAGCATCTCACTCGCAGCACAATAAACACCTAGAGACACAATCGAGCAGAGTTGTGTAGCGGGTTCATATGCGACACGGCATACATTTTCACTAGGAGATTTCGTAATATAGAGCCCCATTACGAAGATATACGACAAGGATGGCGCGCAGGCGTACTACATAATCTATAGTCCTGCGGCAATATCAGAAGTGGTATTGTGTGGGATCAAGAGGTGAAACTTAGGACATGCTTCTGCTACGCAGTTTTTGCAGTGGCTCGACAATTCTTCTGAAGCGCTTAACATTTCAAATGCACCAAAGCTTGTTTTGAATAATTCTAGGGTGGAAAAGCCGGAAAACCAAGTGGGCTTACAACTAGAAATAGTGCTTGATAGTCATTCTGTACTGAACGACTTGAAAACTTTAAATTGCGTCAAAAACAAGTAACTTCCAAATGTTCTCTGCACGCTTGCAAACCGGCACCAACTGATTCTGAGGTTTCATGGGGGATAGAGCGGGTCCAAGTGTGGCGATGCGGATATGTTGAACGTCTGATATAAGACAGCTAGCTACTTCAGGTTATCTAGTGCGTGCGGTGCCGCTCCTTTTAAGAATTATTGCGAAAAAATTACAACTCATGCCTTTTAAGAACGAGACAGCAAGCCATGGTTTAATAAACGCCGAGAAGTAAGTGCGGAATACAGTAGCTAGACTGTCACCGCAGTGTCGCATAGAAAACCAAGCTAGCGCAGAAAAATCAAATTCTGGGAGAGACCATTGCTTTGACGTGATATCTCTACCAGCGTCAAGCAATTCATAGGAGATCATCTGTATTGCGCACTACGATGTGCCCGAAGCCTTTCATGAGAGAACGCTTCCTACGGCGGCTTAAAATACCATATTTGCCTGCGCACACGCGTGAAATAATGCCTTATGTTCTGCTTCTGCGGGTGAAACGAAACCAGGGACGTGTTTGCGTGTGAAAAATAAAAACAATGACGGCAATGTTTTCGGAAAATGTTGAGGTCAGATATAAGGAAATGCGCAAGTTTGTAATTATAGAATGAGTGATCTGCATGCTTCAACAGGTAAATCTGATTTCACGTCCAAATACAAAATGCAAGGTTTGTATACAGTGAACACATATTGCCTCCGCGTATAGAGAAATTATCCTAATGTTTCGTATGTGCTGAGAAAAAAAAACTGCAAGCCTTTTGTAGCGCCATTAAATTATATGGATTTTATACGCTCGAGCAGGCCGCATTTCCTGCGAACACAATAAAAACAAACGGATTTTGTCTACCAAGGAACACCACGCGCAAGTCAGAGTCGCAAAATAACATCACTGTTAAAATGTCAAAAACAAAAAACTGCGTAAGAGACCGCACACAAGGCAGTGTTAGTCAGATGACTAGGTCAACTTTGAAATTTCCCATTATAGGTGATTTCCCGTTTTGATAACAAAATGAAACGGCAAAGCTTGCACCGCCAACCTTGAATTACTCTCAGTTGCCTGGATAATTTCGTGTGACAGCACCTGCATATCACAGGAAACAAAAGCGCTACAGTCAAGCAACAGTGTACATCACACAGGATCACTCGTGCGACAATATAAGCTATAAAATGTCATCACAATTCGCGCAGTACATCACAGTGTGTTCGCAGCCTGTAATTAGGCAGACTACCCATTTTGCATACTCATTTCTTACCTCGGGAAATGGGGAACTTATAAATTAGCCACCTAACAAATTTGACATGTCTAGTACTGTAATTCACGGGGCAACGTGGGTCTTCCATTTTTGAAGTGGGCCTGTCCATGCACAGCATGGACAGGCCCACTTCCATTCCAAATTTTGTTCACGCACAGCATGGACAAAATTCGTCGTAGAGTAGGTCATAGCACCGGAACGTTCACACGCTTGGCGCCTTTATTGAATGTTGCACACCATAAGCGCTTGATATCACCGCCTTTTGTTCCTTGCAATTACCATTGAACTGTTTGCTTTGTGACACATCTTTAGACATTTCAGCAATTCTTCAGCAACATCAACTTGCAAGAGGCGAGGATATCCGATGGATAGGCGACATACGGGTTGTACTGTGATATCTTCAGATATTTTGTGGTGACATAATTCATTGATCTTCTTTCAAAATACCATATAATTACCCCCGTGAAGGGCTTCGAATGACCAGATGTATAGCGCAACAGTGGCTTGCTACCACGGATTCATTCTACCAACTAACGTGCGAACAAATACCTGAACAGCAGGCGAATGGCAGGAAAACAGGAAATGGAGCCAAGTATAGTTCAGGTATTCACGTGTGCTGGTGGTATCAATCCCGTGAAAACAATCCGATTGCCGTATGAGGTTCGGTTATTTAAGCTAGTTAGGCGAGGTATGGTAAACACGTTTTCAAATGCAACAAAAATAATATCTTCCCCGAAGTGTCTCTAAGCTTTAGAGTGCAAGCCGACGGTCGCCTGTCCGTCGCATACACTCCGCTCTAGCGGAGCGCTGTTGCTGAAATATTTCTCAAATCTATAAAGGATACTGGAAAAAAATACGGAAAAGTAAAAAAAAAGGTCGCGATGCAGTATACACATGTTTCAGACACAAATTAAACAAAGCTGCCGAGTGTGTCAACCTTCAGTACTCGTCATGCCCCGCAAAAGTTATCTAGGCTGGGCAAAATTAACAGGCCAACACCCAAAGGGGTCGCGGGTTGCCCCACAAATCATCGTGCAATATATATTCAGTGGGTTAAATAGTAGTCTATAAGTTTCCCCTTCTTTGCAAACAGAAGTTGCGTTAGAGAAAACAGGCCGTCGCCTGCCTGACAGCTTATGAGATGTTGCCAATGTGAGACACGGATATGAAGTGCATCTTAGCTTGCAATTTGGCCCATTTTACCATGCAGTATTTTGTAAACAGATGCTTCATAAGTACACTGCGACCCGTCCTATAGATATACTGATGCGTGAAATAACCCAAGCATTTCTGAAACAGAGTTAAGGTGCCAAGTGCATAACCCTTCGCATTTGTTTGTCAAAATTTGATATCAGTTTTTTTTAATTCCACTGGGAAGTCAAGTTTTCAATCTGAAGGTGTCAAACGTATTAACAGGGCTTTGTGGATTTCCAGGCACGTTAATTTTTATAAGCCGTAAGCATTCTTAGACTTCTGCCCTGAAAAATCACACTGTATGTTTGTCCGTCCAACAAACGCGTGAGCTGACGCAGACTGTTGGTATACATAGACCATATAAAAGTTTAATGGATTGCCCTAGGTCATTTAACAAAAAAGACGCTAAATAATGGGACTTTACGACTCCAAGGGCAACATACGTATTGCGCGCGTGTACGAGGATCAGACCCTAGAAAGAACACTTGCGCACCATTATACTATTTTCACCCGAGACGTTCTACGTAATTGAATTTATTTTTTGTCTTTATATGTCTAGGTGACTATGTAACTTGTGATGGTGTATTGCTTTGAATGTATATTTAACTGCATAATTTTTGCATTACAGAGAGTTGAAAGCCAGCGCTTATTCATAGTCCTCTTCATGGTCTGTGTTCCGTTTTACGCGCTGGTGGCGTCATAGATTACAAAGTAGCCTCGACCCTCGCACTCCTAGCCGTATAGTTGTCTTGAGCCATGGAAAGCAGACACTATTGAGCGTGGCGGACGCCCTGCTAGTTCACGCGAACAGCGGGTTTCTGCTGATTGCTAACACATTTTTATCACCCTTATATATTGCACGACACAACTCACCTGGCTTTCACGGGTGCATGCAAACTCTCGTACATCTTTTAGGGACGATGAGGATGGAAACTCAGTTCCCTTGTCCTTCTTCCGTGGCATGACGGAAACAATTGCTTCCTTTAGACTCTGTGGCCCTGAACCGAAAGAGTTTCTGGTTTTTCACTGAACATTACGTTTTGGCGCATTTGTAGAATTATACATTTGCGCGTGCAGCAATCATCCTGGGCCATAACAGAGTTTAAATATAAGCCCATCCTAAACAACCTCCAGAAAAAAGTCACACTTGGGCTCTGCCCTTATTCCTGCACCAAACGTGGTAAGTCCCCGCAGAGGCAACAAAATTTCCAAATGAGAAACAACATCAGTCATGGCTTACTGCCTTATTGGGAGTCCAAAAGTTGGCGCATGATAAGCATTTTCCAGCTAACTGGTCGCACACTCGAATAGTTGAAACCTCAAATTCGAGCACTTTTGCTTCATGACGCGTAACATGGCTACTTCAAGACACAATCAATGTATCAATGTAAATATCTGAATGCAAAATTTTATGTGAAGTTAGGACAATTATAGGTAATAAATCACTTTTTGGCCATTTCTTCCTTTGTCGTAATGATCTCACCTTTCGCGGCAAATACAGATGTTACAGGCCACGGTTTAACCGCATTTTTCATAAAACTAAGCTAAAAAAGCATGTTTTTTTCTATGTAAGTCGCGAGATATTGACACCTTTCGTTTTTTTCTTCATTTTGATGCCGTTGACTCTCTGAAACGTACTAGTAATAATGATAAAGGTTATCTACAAAGCCCTGCTTGTTTATCACATCGAATGACTGAAAATTACTGCAGTTGATCGTGTTCTAGGACTATAATTGACTTGGAGGTAAGTACAATACAAATATAAAAGGAAAATTGCTCTTCGTGTTTCACATGTCTGTATTGGGCTGAGGCAAGAAAATAGAGGAAACGCAACCAATAAAGTTAAAATTTTTGACGCTTTAATCTTTCATTATTCAGGATTTAGAAGACATGTAACAATAAAGTACAGGCGGTATTCCTGAAACTGTCGGGCCACCGGTTCTCAAAACGCTATCGTGTTTTGAGCAGCCTTGACAACGCCCGACTGACGGCAAATTTTAATCGACAACCATGAGCTGTCAAGTGTTTTGCAGGGGTGTGTTATGGAATGCTCCAAGAAAGCAAGTTGTGCTAGTACAGAAATTCCTCCCTCGTCTATGGGTAAAAGCCTCTTACAGAAATCTACTTCTGCCTATAGTAGTTGCACAGGTCCCACCAATTACACTTCATGTAAGGATATCAGCGCTTCAAATATTTTGTGTACAATCACGCAGCTCCACTTTCACTAGTGGTGATCAATGACGAAGCAAAGCTGTCGTAGTTTGGTACCACTTGTAAGTTGGTACGAATCTCTGTTTGACCAAACTGGAAGGAACTTTTTCTACTCATCCATTATGAACGTTACATGTGTCGCTCTGTGATCAGGACAAATAAAGTTTTCAACTACGTAATATGTGCAAGAAGCATTGAAGCTATGTAATAGCACGTTGGCAACTGCATGCTGGATTGCGTCAAAACAATTGACCACAGGAAAGCGCACCAGACAAAAAGTTTGCGGGCTTGATTGATTGATCGTGGGGTTTAATGCGCCGACGCAACGTAGGCGATGAGGCGCGCCGTAGTGGAGGGCTTGATGAAATGTCGAGAATTATTGCATGAGCGCTAACTGCCAACGTACGTTGTTACAAAACAATGGATCCGAGGATCGAGCAGGTTTAAGCGCGCACGATCACTGTTGTCTTCATGGAGCTTAAAGCGGAGTTCCCGGCAGCAGAAAACAAAGGTAAAGCAATAAAGAGATCATTTACGGCGTATGATACGAACAACAGGTTTAGATTGTGCTTATTTGCTGCAAGCTTCCAAGAACATGTTCCATCTGGTAAGGAACAAGGATTGTTGCTCCTAAACAAGTCATCCATACTTACTCGTGATAATTCGTGCTTCCTCCGCGCAAAATGCCGCGACGGAGAGAAGTAGAGATTTCGATACAATACCTAAAAAAGCAGCCTCTTTGTAACGTACTCACACTCAGCTAACGAAATACTTGCGTTTTTCAATCGCATTAGCCAATAAGTAACAAAAATCTACGCCGTGATTGTATCGCTAGAGGAATCAATTAAAGTTCGAACATCGGGTATGATTGTAGCAGGGGGAGGCCGAATGGGAAAATCGACGTATTACACGTATAGGTTATATTGACTTTCGAAGGCTCGAGTGGCAGCCAGCCTCTCGCTTACTTTCTAAAGCAAACGTTATTCCTTGTTCCTGTATTATTAGACCCTGAAAGTTCATCTTTGTGAAAACTGTACAACCATGTTTCCCGATAACTATGGACACTGGACTAAACATTTGCTACTTTCATAGCTGCAAACCTTGATAAGCTACTATACAAACTTCGGGGTCCATGCTTTCATTGCGAATAACGTCTCCGAGTGCAACCCTGCTACTAAGGTATTCACATAACCTAAAGAAGGAAGAAACACCACTGCCTCTCTACAAACACTGCGCAACGCTTGTACGGTGACATAGCTCTACGATCCAAATGATGCAAAGATCCACCATTAGGCTATCGTTTCGACTTTAAAAAGGTAGCAGTAACGGTGTGTCTTGTTCGCATTTGAGCATCAGTAGTGGTGCATTTGTTACAATTCAGAGAACGAGAAGCCCCACATAAAAAATGAAAACACAGCTGACTACCTCCTTTGTCTTGATAACTGGTGACGAACCTTCAAAGGATTAGGGTGTGGAAGTGATATCTTTTAGGCGTCCAATTGCCCCTTAGAAGCCTCTACCACCTAACCTCCCTTAAAAAAGGGGGCAACGCTTTATCACTGCACCTATTGCGACCATTATTAGCAGAAGACAAAGCATGAAAGTGCTCGTATCAACTCATAAATGCCAAATTTAGTTTCTTCAACAATTTTTAAACAGCTATATAACAAGCAATATTAAACGTCTCTTAGCAACCTTTACTGTCCTTAAATTTTTCTGAATTCTACGTTGATATATAAAACGTTATAATTTTCCGGAGAGTCACGAATATATTCTTGTATGAGTAAATCTGAATACCAAAAACGGTACGTCTTCTCTCTTATGAAAGCTATACTACGGCCGACACACGGTCAGGCTGAAGAAATTCCATCATTCGGTACAGCTTGTAGTTGAGCTAGTCTGGGTTGCATATTAAGATAAAATACTGCGCGCCAAACATGGGACTATGACGAGAGACAGGACCTACGCAGTCCTGTCTTCATTTTGCAGAGTCAGGTATTCTGCACCAAAATCTTGTAGTCCTTATGGTTGCCTAACCTTAGTAAGCATTTGTGACTATAATTTAACGGTGTATTCTTATACACTCATTGCGCACCCCTTCTCAAGTGGTTATGAGCGCCCATTTCATGAACATGCACACTCCATTTAGGTCGTCGGAGGAAACCGATTAGATCAAGGCTAGAAGGACGTTCAAGAAAGGTTAGAATTGCTAGAGGGAGATTGCGATTGTTGCATGCATGCACTGCTATCAAGAAAACTCTGCTAATCGAAACAGGTTGCTTCAAAGTGCTCTGAAATTTCAAAATATACTATACAAACATTCATGCAACATACGTTGCTTGGGCTTCGTTATGGATATAAAACGCAGATTTGCCTCTTCACTGAAGTGTACATTTGGCGGAAGGATATTCCTCACCTGCAGGGTCTTCGAAGCCGAATATTCGTCTTGGAGTTTGTGCAACGCAAAACGATGCCGATAACAGTCCTAGTGGCGAGGCGGCTTTTAGAGTGAAGACTACAAGAAGGGTACATAGTTTGTCACCTTAGGGATGAGACACCACCAATCTTCGATTCGAAAACTTCTACACCACTGCGAAACGCCACGCAAAGGACGACTTTCTGGCTAAAATGGCTCATCGGTTCTCCGATGCTGGTGCATCACCGAGCCTCTGCCACAAGTCATGTGCGCCCCTATTCGTTGATGGACCATTCCGGATAAAAAAAAAACAATTATCACGTTATTGTGCGTCCAGCAGGTAATGTATACCTGAAAAGGCTGTAAAATGATTGCACAACGTGGGAAATAAAGAACAGCCACAAAAACAACGAAGCCCTACGACCAGTGAGCTATTGCTCATTCGCATTTATTTCCGTAGAACTCCCCGTTTTACGGCTCAGGATGTTTTCCACTGAGTGTCAGCTTTCGTCGACGAGGCTTAGTTAATATGTTTCCGGGGCCGCACGTGGGCTGCTACGGCCAGAGTCAATGTCAGCCGACAGCAGCGAAGACAGGCAGCGAAAAGAGAGAAAGGGGCTCAAATGCCAGCAGGTTCTCCGCTGCCTCCTCTCGTATTCTAAGCACGTTTCTAGATAGCAGAAGCTATAGTTAAAGGAGGGTAAAGAGGAAAAGAGAAAGAAGGAAGACCACCAGCCAGGCAAAGCATTATCGGTCGGAGCGGAGATGCTCCTCCTCGCGATAGCCACTGGAAGCAGGAACCACCGCATAGGAGATGAGCCCATGGTCCCGAAAATCTGCATAGCCCCCTCCCACAGCAGTTCGTGGCCGGACACTGACTGGCCAGTCCGAATTTTTATGGCCTGTCTACTCTTCTCCTCCGTTCGCTGACCGCGCTTTATGGGGGGCAGTCCGATGAGGGAGGGTCGTTTGCTAGGACGAGAAACAAATGAACAACAACAAAAATACGACCTAACAGTCGAAACTCAAGCACTGCTGGCGCTATGGAGCCTTCGAGTCACTTATTTTAACTTACTTTCTTACAGAGCCCCTGTGGGTATTTTATGTATTTTTTGTAATGTATTTTTGTCTGTGGGTGGCTTTCACTGGCTACCAAATACGTGAAGAGGCCTCCACCTCAGAGGCTAATTAGTGCAGAGCAAGCGAACAAATAAAGGCCGTAAGAAAGCGTAACATCTGCTCAATGTGGTAACTGAGTAACTATACCAGCCGGATGCTAAGGTGAGCTCGGTCGTTCGATTCCCAATTATAGTTCAGGGTCGGAACAAAACAAAAGGATTCGTTCGTACAATGATTAAACCACAGTGTTTAATGTATGCTGTATGGAGATGGGTATAACAAGTTTTTTGCAGTTTACTTATTTTAATGCATCATTGAGAAAAAAAGTTACGGTTGCAAACATCTTGGTTATTAACAGCCCTACTAGTAGGGGACCAACGTAATATGTTAAAGCAAACATCTACTCAGGTTTCAGGGACTTAAACACACAATGTACAATATTCGCGGAAAAAACGCATGTAACCTAAATTTAGAGAAACTACAGGCTTCTCACAAGCCTTCATGAGACATGACAATGACCGCGCAAACATAGAAGCCGGAAAGCTGAAATGATTACGCGTGGCGATTGTTGCATTAACAATAGTTAGCACCATTATTTCTGACATGCCTTGTAACGCGTGGCAGGAATTTGTGCTCGGAACTACTTAGGGTAGAAGGGGGAAGCTAGCCCATATTTTTCCCCAACGTATGGTGCCCTTATAAATTGTTCACCGGGGAAACGTTGAAATTTTCGCTTGAGGACACGTGTTTACAAGCGCAAAACAGACACTACATGCAGAAACAAAATTCGTAGCTTGGAAGTGTTCGGCCGCTAAGCCTCTCGACTGAAACGATGCTGAAGCCAGGATAAATAGAGGTTTGACAAAAGTAGTAGTATGCAGACGAAAAACACTGTGGTTTGTCCTGATTGATACTTCAAAGCGAAGCAGTTCTATGTCTTACTGATGGCGCTCGATGTCCGGACGAAATGCACTGCAGGAAACCCAACTTTACACAAAGGGTTTCCCAAAACGGTGATGACGATACGCGAAGGGACATCAAGCGTCTTAAGAAAAATACGCTTCCGTTGTCGTAATCGAACATGGGTCGCATGCGTTGTGAAGTCGACGTCTATCCTACTGCGCCAATCTAACAGGGTCGAAGCAGCTTGGATTTTGGACTTTTATTCGGGGTGCATGAGAGAAATCTTCGTCTTTTAACCATCTTTCTGTTAAGAAAGGGGCTTCGATTTTTTGCGATTGAGGGCAGTGCCGGGAAACAGGCAAGTTATGAGCCTGAAAAAAAAAATAGGCAAGTCCCTACAACGTTTTTTATTTTACTTTAAAATTGTGACTTCTCACAGTTCTTGTAGAGAAAAATTTATCAGTATGTATTTGCACAACAAAGCAACAAGAAAACCACACAAAAATAAAAAAAATACTAAAAGCGTAGGACGCGAAAACTGAACGGAAGCGTGTCAATGTTTAACTTGAAGATGCACAAAATTCAAAATGAAGCGTGAAGTGATCTTCACACGTTACAGTGCACAATGGATGAATATTCATATCTTATCACCTATTCCCATTGAAAGGGTGTTAAAAACTAAGATATGGTCATGTTCACACAGCTTTACATGTATTCATTGATGAGGCTAGAATGAGAATTTGATATGCACAGTCTCTTCAGAGGTTAGTACATCTCAATGTGGAAGTCCAGTGTCAAAATGCAGAGGCTAAATTAATTTGTGTTAGGCTTGATATCCTAAATAGTCAGTACCATTCAAAGAGCTACAACTGGGTATTTTCAAAGACCCACTGATTTGCCTTCTCAAGCTAGACGGAGACGTGCAAAAAAAATGAAGCATTACTGCCAACTATATTTTAAATTCAACTTTATCTTATGTAGACATCAACGGCTACATTTCAGGTCCAATTTATCTAACCATCACAGCTGAAGATATCTGGAATAAAACGAGCTCCAGCGCTCACAACCTAAAAATAAATTAATTTTGTTTCGAGGAGTTGCCTGCAGGCAAGGTAAGGCGAAAATCTCCCATGAAGTCGTTGTGAACATGCATATAACATGTCTGCTCCTTTACATCTCCCGCGCAAAAGTAGAGTACACGTTGGGTTTTCAGCCTGGTTGGGTACCGCTACGACACATCAACGATCAGCAAACCACTACAAGACATAAAACAACAATTGGTGGCGTATTTGCTTGCTCTGCTGCAAATGTTGTCGAAAGACTGTAGCATTCTATTACCTCTTCAACGCAACACCCAATCCTCTCTCTCCACGCCTCATACTATTAACAAGTGCCGGCCATACCTGACGACTTACGAAGTGCAGGAGTACAACATCGTAGAGATGTAGGGCAGACCCTAACTCGTAATAACTTGCTAAATTTTTTTCTCGGGAGGTATACTCTTAATATAGTGTTCTCATTGCTCTTTGAGGCGTACCGCTTTTGGTACTAACGTGACCGATTATTTGGCTATAAACTAGGCTCTTACACAATGAGTTAAGCAACACATAGTAATCGATAACGGACTCCATGGCGTCAGATACAACTAGTGTAACAAAGCTGTATCCTTTATCGCCAAGCGCCACAAACACAATGTGTGCCACATCAAGCAAACAATAAATAATCATTAGGTACAGCTGCGTGTAATGACAAACTGAAACCGCGTAGTTTGCAAGTGCGAAATCGGTAATAATAGCCTATATGACCTAACCGGGTACGTCCAGTTTTACTGAAGTGGTCCGACCACGGACACAAAACACGTCTTTTACAACATTTCTTTTCCAACTTTAACATATGTAGGTTTTCGAAGCATACCTCTGATTGAGCGAGAATTCGCGGGTGCTCACATGAGCTTTACTCTAAATTTTCTATTTACCAAGCACCTCTAAACCATTCATATGCATATTGCAAGAATTTTGCGTTAACCCGACAGACAACATTTCAATGGTATATCGCCAGCACTATAAAAAGTACTTTTGTTCATTGTACATAAGCCACGCCTCGTTTGCTAAAGTACCTGTGGTGTTTCTGATACCCCGGTGCGATAAGATAAAGGGCAAAAAAATTGAACACATTTTTTCCCTGTTCCTCTCCTTTCAGCGATCATGGCGTGGCAGTAACCCCATGCAGATGCAGTATTTAGGACTCGCCACCTTCAAACAAAAATAGACGAGAATTACTTCGCTTAATGTTAATGTTTCCTTGCACAGGTCCAAGCTTGGTTTTTGAAGTTAGTCTTAATTGCTGCTGATAGAAAACAACATGCGACCAACTCCGGAAATGGCAAAATTAAAGGCTATGCCTAAATTTATCATGAACGAGAAAACAGCTCCGAGTATACGCTTTCCCCACATGTATGAAAGCTATTCGGCAGCAATTCAGATGATAAAAATGGACAAAAGTACCATTTTAATTTTCACCCATGCACTTTCGTAGAACACGCATAAATATTCAACTGATGTCGCATTCAGCAATTTGCAGCGTACTGAGGCGCGGCCAACCACTATACATAAGATTAACACGGAAAATTTTGTAAGCAGGTGGTAATGAACGTTGAGGGGGCGTTTTTCGAATAATATCGTTGAAATTGCAAGTTGGAGGCCACAAAATATCGCTTGGTTAGGCACAGTATATTATAACCTGACTACGCAATACCTTTTTCAACTGGGCCAGTAAACAGCTAATCGAAATTTAAAAATATTATTTTAGTGTGATGTTTGTTAAACAAGCTTCTACTAAATGTTCCAAGCTGATCAGTCGAAACACTAAACTTTCGCACTACTTCAGACTTGGCCTTTTTTCCTCATTCATAAGCCTGGCTTGAAGCATTTTTCTCTTTTCAAGTCTGGGCTTGAGTAGTTTCATAGCGGTCTTGTACTACAGCTGCCCCTTTAACTGCAAACAGGCTGGTCCCTCCTTAGAAAATAATGTGGCTACCGAATGCCTTTCTCCGTGGACCCACCGGTCCACAGTTAATTGAAGTTTAATTAATTGATCAGGGGATTTAACGCCCCCAAGCTACACAGGCTGCGAGGTGCGCAGTGCCGTAGTGGAGAGCTCCGGATTAATTTTGGCCACCTGGGGATCTTTACCCACGGCGAAATCTGAACACGCGAGCGTTGTTTGCTTTTCGCCTCCATCAGAAAAGTCCGCCGATGCAGAAAAAGTGAAGTTTATAAGGCGCAAATAACTTAAAGCTGTTTATCTGGCAGTGGAGAGTCTGGCGCTGACAATGTGCCGGTCATACTGTTGGTTTTGACGAAACTGGGCTCATTATGAGACTATGCTGTTAGTTGCCTGAGCAGAAGATGACGCTCATTGGCAGTTTAGTGAAGTTAGTTCATAGTAAAGGACTAGTCAATTTTTCGATACGGCTTTTCCCCGCCAGACAAAGCACTACTAGTTTCTTCGTCCTTGAATATGATTTTCACTAGTTATTTTGGTATACAATAGCGACCTTTTCGTTATTCGACCCATCGCGGCTCCCAGCAACCTGCGCGCTTCATAACAGTTCAGTCTCCCTGTAAGAGACAAGCACTAGCCTAACCTTGGCTTTCTGCAGTGTGAGTGCGTCGTCAGATTCAGATGATAACTGCCGCTGCTGCAGAAAAGGCCCTGGACTATTACTAACTAGGCCAACTTTGCGAGACCTCTCCAGTAAAATAAAAAAGCAGGGCAACAGAACTTTTTCTTTTTGAAAACAGATTTACATGACCCTGAAATACGATGATGAAGGCGCAGCGCGGTACGAGGCGCGAAAGAGGAGTTATCTGAGCGTTAATCCCCGTCAAATGGCAAATAAAGATTGCGTGTGTTTCACCCCTGGAGACTCTGAAAACCATAAAGCCTCCCTTATCGCGGCCTGTGTGTGTGCATATCGTTCTTTGAAGCGAGGCACAGAGAAAACGAGTGCGCTACAAGCGCTATATACACGTCAGTTTTAGAGAAGCCTGGTAAACAGAAACGGCGGTCAGCATGCAGGGCCACACGGTTTAACTGGTCTAATATAGAGAGAGGAGGATGGCGGCTCCGCTTTCAAGTGCTCTGTCTTTGCGAATAGCAGGTGCCAGGCGCACCTAAAGAGTGCCGACCTTAAAGGAGAAGAAAAATAGTCAAGCAAGAAGAAGGATGTACATGACAATCTTTGCGTTCGAATATTAAAAATTTTAGCGTCTGCACTTGGCTGGTGCTCTTTTTGGTGGGAAAATTTTTATACTGATTTAATCACGACACCTATGCGTCACAACTGTCTTGGAAGAACGATGCTTCATTCATGAAACTTAAAAATTATGACGTGGCAAACTCGTTTTACCAGTTACAAAATATTTTGGTAAAAAGTCCGAACGTTGCAGGAGTACGTGTGGATAAGTAGAGACACAAGACGTGCGTTGCATAAGCATAAAGAAGCGATGGCTATATGAGATACAAAAAGATCCCACCACGCTGTAACTGTATACGTAGGCCTTGCTATTCAGTGTGTGGTATACACAAAAAGGTAATGATCGTCGCAGCACCACTAAAACATAATTTACAAGACACACGGGCACGCCAGCATTCAGTAAACGCGCAGGTACCAATCGTCGAACTGCTGAATGCGGAGGCGAGCATCGGCTTGCGTCTCGTAGGGTAGTAGCCGCACTGCAGCTTCCTCATCGTCGCCGCTAAGGTTTGATTGCTACTATATGCACCATATTATCAAAGGGAAGTAAAAGTCTGATGTTATTCTTAGAAGGCATCCGCCACCGCCAAGAGATCCGCCCCATCGAATGACACCTATTTTGTGATCTCGCCACATGAGGAGGAATATACAATTTGAATGGAGGAAAACGACCAGGGTTTTACTAACAAAATAGGCAATACGATGATGTCACTGGAGGGAGAAGTCAACAAATGAAATTAACAGACCTTTTGCGAGGAGTTATCAGAATCGACCCGCATAACTTCAATAAAGCCATACTTGACGGGGCTACCACGCGAGCAACCCTGAAATTTTTAATGTACAGAAGATGGACAACAGTGATGAAGTGGTTATATTTTTTCGACTCAGCAACCTACTGAAGGTGTAAGGTCAATTACTATACCAGCTGATAGGAGTCGCAGATTCTAAGCCGAAGCACATCGTTTTCCCACAATTCTGACGAGATAAGTCACATGGTTCAAACACTGCCCCACCGGAGCAGTTTGCTCGGCTGCCGACGCATGCAAGTGAATAGAAAAAGTTCTGAGCAAACACCAGTTGAGCTGCATGGCCGCAGAACCTAGGCACTTCGCTGTTTAGCCGTACATGCCCAGCAGGGCAAGTAAAGCGACTGAGAAGGATTCAACACTCGACACCTCTAGCTTCAAAGAAGACGATCATGGCGGAACTTGCTCAAGGCAAGAGAGACGTTGCCAAAAACCGAGCGGTCTTGCGAAAATGCTGCAACAAAAAAGTTTCTTCTAGGTTATTCCAAGCAGAAAAGCACACATACCTGATTCGTGAAAACGGAGCACTGAAAAAAATACAGAGAAAAAATACCGGGCTCTGAAGTTTGCTTGCCAGAATTGAAGGCGACAACCAGGGTGCATTATTAGAATTGGCAATCTTCATATACACTGTCACCTGCTGACTCAACATCCAAGCTACATTCGTGTCCCTAATCCACCTTAATCCACCTTAATCCATCGTATTCTCCCTCAATTCATCTTGATTCAACTTAATCCGCCCAAATCGGTATAATGTATATCACTCCAGGTTAATATATTTTAAATAACCTAAAGCTGACCTTTCTAATCTTTAATCCTTCAATATTCCACCCTTAATTTATCTCAATTCATTTAAATAGGAGCGAATTCAACCTTATTTTATCATAATTGACGCAGATGGCAGCTTAACCCACCTCAATAATCGTTAGTATATATTACTAATTCGTAATGATTTCTCTGTAGTCATTAATTCATCTTTACTGCACAGTTGGCAAGATGTTGTTTGCTTCTGCCCTTCCTAGGCTTTTTGTACCATTCCGTGACGCCGGGGTCATTCAAGATCACCTTCCAATCAGACATATGAAGTTTCGCATGAAGAATATCTCATCTGAGCTTGAAGCACTGCATAATTAGTCACGGGTAGGATCAATACAGAGAAAAAGCGTGTTCTCGGCCTGACCGATGGGTTGTCAGGAAGGCCTGCATAGGTCGACTTCAGACAGTCGCAAAGTAATAGGTGGTCGTAACGAAGTCCGTCGACAAGAATCATACGTTACGGCCCAACGTATGGCACAAATAAGCATAGAACACTACAGTGAGTGTCAAGCTCGAGGGCCTAAGAAGATTCAGAAAGCTGTCAAAGGAGCCGGAATCCCCAATCGCCACTGCAGATCAACGGAGATGACATTACGTCTTGCATGGCCACTCCAATCGGTCCGAAGCAACCTGCAGCCCGATGAAGACGAACGAAAGAAGAAACCACCATGAACACGACCACGAACATTTTCCACACGTACAAACGGGCTGATTATTCAATGCAATTGTCGCAATTTTAACCAAAGGGGTCTACCTTTCATTCTAAATCTTCCATTGGCTACTCTCCAGGTGTTCCGGGGGATGCTGCTGCTGCTTTTGTGCCACCAAGTGCGCCGCTGGTTTTATCGCACATCAGGGAACGCTGGTCTCCGCGTATCGCGCCCGCACAGCCGATAAAGTGACTCCCGGGAAGAATCACAGAGACGTCACTCCAGATATCGCTGACCTTCCCGTACCGCACCGGAGGGGTCAGGCGAGGAAGCAACTGACAGTAGAGCGCACAGGAGAGCCCCAATTTATGCGTTTATCACGTTCTCTGCGCCTGGGGCTGCTGGAATCTTCGCCAGTGATACGTCGAATATTTCTGGTTAGATCTCGTATTTCACGATGCACTCGCCAACTGCTTAGCCGTTATGAAGAGTATCAGCTACTATGCCAAGCCCAATAACCCTCTATAAAATGTAACATGCAAGTTTGTTCCAACCGAGGTCGTGCCACGACGAAAGCTTCGGGATACATCGATTCCGACCCTCTCCGCGGATCCGCCGGTTTTTACCAGGTGCCACAAGTATAAACCACGGGCTCTACTCTACTACGGGCTCTACGACTACTACTCTACGGGCTCTACTAGAGGGACCTGAAAATTCAGAGATGTGATACCTTCATAGATTCGGGCAAAATAAAATGGACGAACCGCGTTTGACAATAGAGAAGTGCCATCGATGAGTGCCGAATCAAGTTGGCCCGTCCAGGTCAAGTCACTCCGACAGCAGGCTATTTGTGATGGTCTTCGGATGTACTTTCGATACCACCCACGGCGTAATCACATGATGATTACGACTGCAGGCGCCCATCTAGGAAGTGTAATCCAAAGGACCAAGGTTATGGTTGGCATTTTCAATGCAAGGAACAAGTTATGGGCACACTGTTCTACTAATCAAAGAGGCACCAACCTGGAACAAGATTTTTAACTTTGTGTCCTGGTTCTCTGTAAGTAATCATTTCGTTAGCACGAGGATAGGGCTCCACAGGCGCCATTAGGACAGCCCACAGACAGCTGCGTTCAAGAGGTGGAAAGGCTCAGTTCACCGGGGTAGGAATAAACCCCTGGTATCCTGTGCCACAGTAATGATACAAAACTCAAAACACAAAATGTCACTAGTTTTGTTGATTGGAACTTATTCAGAGGAATTCTTTGCTGCTAGACACTTGTTGGGCCACAGAACCTCACGAAGGGTATTGAAACAAGCCATTCACTCTATGAAAAGGATCACAAGACCACTTCTTACACTTCCACCGCTGCACACCTCCAGTCAACCCGTTCGAGAAAGCCTCCCAAGTGCTCCAGCGATACAAGAATAAATGAAAAAAAGTATCACCTCAACAACCTTTCCTTTGCAACTAGAAAACACCATTTTATCTTCCCAATAAAAAAATAGAAGGAGGGGGTCTGAGAACAATAACTAAGCACAGATTAATTCACCCTATTCCTTCGGCAAGTGAGCCTGGCGCTATCAATATCCTCAAGGAATTATCGGCAACAAAGCCTTAATAACGTAGAAACAACATAGTGGTTGTCATTCCGTGCCGACAGGCCGCAGACCAGGCGGCACTCAAGATTAGCCCCGGCTGCTTCGAAGGGTAATTTCCCGGCGATCAAGAAAATTTTTTTTTTACAATCTGCGACAAGTCGGACTAAAGACGCGTCTGAAAACGTCCGCAAAATGTGATCTTGAACGAATTATTGCCAGCATTACCTAGCTGGGGGGAACAAAACTGACAAAACAATTTCTCAGCGTCTACGGCAAATGAGCTAACCGTAAACAGGAATTAGAACTTACGATCCCCAGTATTATTCTGAAATCTCTGAATAGAACGATTCGCTTATTGGGGTCACCGGCTAGTAATTGCAACAGTCAATGAAACGCTCTTGAACACGGACCCCAACTTAGTCTCCCGTATATCCAGACTCGACGCAACATGTCTGCCTTACTTCAGCGATAGCACTGCGGTTGCAGCATCCTCTGCAGGGCACAGGTACACAATAATATGTCCAACGACCTCACCGACATTTATAGAGATTTGCTCGAACGACAAGCATTTCAACAAGCCGGGCAACCACCGCCAAACCATCTCGTATTTGAGGGCCACTGTCACTGTCAGTTTAAATGCCACTCAAATGCCACTTTTCATAAGCTCGAAGATACATCGCGGGTCTCAGCCCCCATGAGGTGGGGTTTAATGACAAGGCGTAAAACATGCGAATGCAAGGCTTGGGAGTGGTCTAGTTGGTGTTTTAACACCTTGAAGTGCAGAGGTGCACTGCCTGACACGAAAACGTGTCAGATAGCGCACCAGGGGAACATTTCAGGGGAATGTGTCAGGGGAAACTTGTCAGGGCAATCGTGTATAATTCCCCTGTTCTACGTTTTCGTGTCAGGCAGCGCAACCTCTGCACTTCAATATGCGAATGCACCGCCGAAAGAACCTTCGGGGGAGCCTTAGATGGGCCTAATAAGACGCAAACCTATCCGGTAAAGGAACATTCTACTCCGGCAGCAACACATGAGCCTGCTGGTAAAGTGAAATGCGGAAGATGAAGTCAACATTTAAAAACCTTGACGGCCAATGGCAGCAGTGCGGCTAACGCTACGTTCCGCCCGGAACTTTGTGAATCTGGATGGTAGGTCCCGGAAACGTTTGGAGTGAGTGCATGCGTGCTTGAGTAAGCTGGGATTGAGTGAGTGAGTGATTGCGTGAGTGAGTTTGCGTGAGTTATTGATTGATTGATTGATTGATTGATTGATGATTGATTGATGATTGATTGATTGATTGATTGATTGATTGATGATTGATTGATTGATTGATTGATTGATTGAGTGATTGATTGATTGAGTGAGTGATTGAGTGAGTGAGTGAGTGAGTGAGTGAGTGAGTGAGTGAGTGAGTGAGTGTGAGTGAGTGAGTGAGTGAGTGAGTGAGTGAGTGAGTGAACAGACGGACCAAGCTTTGGTGGGGCTGCAGGCAATTGCTCAGCCCTAGCAGCAAGGAGGTATCTTCGGCCAATCACCACGGCGCCAACAGGTTTGTGTTCTCCGAAAAAATGGGCAGGTCCAACACTTATAAGCTTGCCTATAACGAGCGAAAGGCCTGTTCGGCACGGTTTCGCCAATACTATGCACAAAGTGTTTCATGAAAGTTAGGTCACACCTGCCACACTCGCGCTTCCGTGTTTCAAGGTCACTGTGGTGCCATGAATTTGCGAGACACGAGCTTTCGTTCAAGAACTGGAGAACGAGGTGCAAGTTGTCTCGCTTAGCGGTCTAGTGACCGTTTCGGAAAAGATGTCTTCAAAAAAGGCACGTGGGGTTGCCTCCCATCGAAGTGGTATAAAAAAAGGCTGATGGGTACAGCCGCCTGTTCCGGACAGGCCATGAAGAAATGGCTGGAATACCTGGTACATCTCACGTTGGACCCAAGGGCGATGAGCTAAGGTACAGCTACAAAACTGACGCCAGAAGTTTATGCTAATTCGCCGGATACAGGTTAAAAGAATGACCGTCTCTGCCCCGTTGACTCCTTTGGTAGCACACGGCTGGAAAAGTGGGCGCCAAGGTGACCTGAACTGTTAGGTGAAGGTCTGTTTTAATGGCAGAAGCCCAGCTCTTTGGAGTCCTCGGTGCACCTTCTACAGTACGCGTTATGGACGTGGCCGCGCGACCGCTTTTCTGATGGAGGCGAAAGACGAACACGCTCATGTGTTGGAGATTTACGGCGCACGTTAAGATCCCCAGGATTGTCAAAATTTAATCCGCAGCCTTCCACTACACACCGACGCCTCATCGCATGTGTAGCGTCGGCGCGTAAACACCATAATCAAATCAAACCAATCAATGTAAAACGTATCCACCAAGGTTTATTACTGGTGCCGCAATTGGTGCTCAAGCTTTGTTTTCTTACGAACTCACACGACACTCAAAGAGCTCACAAAATGGTATTATTCGATTGTGGCAGCAGGCCACATAATCTTTCTGCTTAAGGACATTCACAAAAAACGACGTGTAAGTCGCTTCGAATGGACCCCAAGACACACGGAAGGATGTGATTGTCAACCGGAATGCGCATGACGCCATCCGGAATAGATCCCTTACCGCACCTTGCACTGTATACAGCTCTCCCCACCCCCCTCGCTGCTCCAGCGCTACATCAATCCACCCCTTTATACGGAAACAACCATAGGACATAAACACGCATGGAAACGCCTGAAGCCTCAGAGCCGTAAGTGCCTTCAAGAGCTTGCAGCGGCAAAAGTTTTACCCCGATGAGCTATACCTCAAGCGAAGTGAAGGTGTATTTATCAAGAAGGATGCGGCGAATCAGAATACCCACTTGGCATGCTCAGAAGTCGCGCGCCAACCCCCATGATTACGTCGTAACACTGCGGTGCCCAATTTTCGGTGTACCTCTGTGGTGCAACCTCTTCCAGTTATTTTGATGTTTTCTTCATCAAGAATCCACCTCTCCCGTCAGACCGAAATGATCACAACCAGCAGTTACGTGCCAACGCTATCTTATGGCGTGGAATTTACCGATGCGCTATCGAAGCCTTAGCACAGGAGTCTAGGACACGGCCGTCCGGTTTACGCGTGTTCACATTTGCACGTGTAATTCTAGGCTGAACTTGATTAGGTGGACCCGGCATACCACCAGCTTACCCCGAAGACACATCATGACTGATGGGCGTACCACCTCCTCTCGTCATCTGCCCTCGGTGATTCCTGCAACCGTGGCGTCCGTGTTCTGGCTACTTCATTGCAAACACGCAGCTCGTGCTCTTTTAATCACGTGCTTTGCGACGTTTCTCCCGGCATAAGTCCATCCTTCAGACTGTCTTTACACCTCAGTACGGATGCCTACCTGTTGTCTTGCAACCTGCCCGCTGGTGAAGCGATATGTTTAGGGATCAGCGGGCGAGCGCGAACGAGAGTGAGTACGTCTCGCGGTTATCTTTCCACCGCATGGTGTTAACAGCTGAACTATAAATATCTATCACCTCGGATGATGTTCACAAAAGTAAATGCGCATTGATCCATGATCCGCGACAAGCCCCTCAAGATATTGGAATGGTAGCAGCATCCGCTACATATTGAAATGGTCATGCTTCATACCGAAATTACTGGACGACCATCATACGTCTCTCGCCTTCCGCTTTTATCTTTTAAACCCTATTACGAAGTGTCTAATTCAAACTTGTGGCGCGAAGAAGTTATCAGCATCAGATGTGTCAGATGCATAAGTTATAAGCATCAGTTATAAGCATCAAAAAAGCTGCGCTTCGCTGGCAGCGCAGCTTTTCTTTTATTCACCTGAAGAAAGAATTTGTGAGGATATGCCAATGTAAAAACGTTTGAACCAATCTAATGCGGTTTCTCGGTATACACCTGCTTGCAGTGTAAACTTGAATTCCCAGCAACGTAGTGCTACTAAACAGGAGACAAACCCAACAAAAACTAGGAAAAAAGACAAGTCGGGACAAACTTCGAGAGAACTGTCTTTTTCAATCGCTGAAGAGTGTCGGAAAAAATCACTATGCAGCGTCATTGTCGTTGCTGTTAGTAGATGCTGACTACTGCTGCACGCGTCGCACTAAACTGCTAACCTCGGAGGTGCAGTTCTGGCGTACGTAGCTTTTTAATTCGTGTCATTTTTTTACGCTGGTTCACCTTCCTCAGTTAATTAGGTCAGTATTATTGACCATAAAATATTATCAGTTGGAACAGGGGAAAATAACTTTCGCTGTGTAGTTCAACTGACCTTTAAGTGAACTACCGAAGAGCCAGCATGCCTTGACGGCCAGCTTCTCAAATGCAGCAACCCTGGCCGCAGAGAGAGCGAAAGCTTGTCGTAGCATTCGATTTCTTCAACACTTTTTGGTGGCACAAGTACGCTTAGAATTCACAACGACAGAATATTAAAACGAATCTTACCTTGGAAACATGTCTCAACATACACACCGCAGTTAACAGTTATTTACACCATACAGAAAATAATGCGTATTAATTTCCACCGAATCGATGAGATGTAACAACATGCTGGGAAATGCACCAGCGACGACAAAATTGCGAAAGCTTTTTGTAGCACCTCTCGAAGTGCCTCCTCTCTAAACGGCACACTCTGGAGTATTAAGGGATGTTTTGTAAATCTGTTGTGATTTATGTGTCCGGTGTCGATAGTGCAGAAACGGCAGAATGGTGGCGAGGACATCTTCGTATATAGTACCATCTGCACATGCACTCACCTAGGAGCTGTCCGTACTTGCTACGCTTGCAATGAGCCCATTTTACGCCCTTGCTTTTGCCAGCGCTATTTCAGATGAAAGTAAGTGCTGCTATTGAAAAGAGCCAATTAGCACAACGTTTAGTTATTTACTTTATTTGCCTCGCTCCCCCCAGAACGCCATTACGTGTGATTTGAATTACGAAGCAAGTAACTACAAAAACGAAGTGCAATAAAGCAGTAGGTGTGCATTTTAAAGCGAAAGCGGAAAGCAAACACAACCATACCAGTGAGCCACAAAAGGAAGAATGCTAGCCTAAAATAAGGCCATTTTTCACCAAGAAACCTAATAATTAGTCCTTCTTGCGACAATTCACCGGCAATAAGCTGCGAAGCAGTTTTTACGACCTGCATTATATTTGTACTCAGCACGCTTTTTCCTGCGCTATGTTTCCTCGCTTGGCAGATGGTGACTGGTTCTTTCTGCGCCCTGACTTTTCGATTGTTCGACGTATTTGTGCAGAGCAGGTGCATCTAGGACGTACCCATGTTTCAGCGGGTGCATTGGCAGCTTGCAAGCAGAATGAAACTGTAAATGGAAAACAGCTGGATGGAGGAGTACACCAGACCACCATCGCGGCTCAGTTGGCTATAACGTTGTGGCTTTTCAGCCCAAGGACGCGGGTTCGATTCGGGCCGCGGTGGCTGATTTTTTGATGGATGCGAGATGTGAAAAGCTGTGGTCGAGATTTTGCCGCATGTCAAATGTACCCAGGTGGTCGAAATTAATCCGGAGCCCCCCACTATGACGCGTCTCGTAGCTCAGGTGTAGCTTCCGTGCGCTAAGCCCCGCAATCAATCAGGAGTACAGGCAGGAGAAGGAAGACATAGACACCACGCTGACTGACAACTCAGAGTTTGTTTTAAAAGAACTACACATATTGCAAGACTCGGACACGGGCGACTCGAAGGACGCGTTTAATGACGACGCAACCTCACCGAGAGGCCGTTGCGAAAAGCGATGGTCAAGAAGGCGCGAGGATGAAAGATGAAGAAGATGGTGTGGTGCTCGCGTGCGCCACACTGATGATGAGTTGCGAGGTGGGATTGGCCAGTCGACTAACAGTTACGAGAGAACGATGACTCCTGTGCTCACAATATCCACGTTACCAGCTAATAGGCAAGAAGAAAGCTATAGAGAAAACAATTTTATGAAAACGTAAAAAAATTGAAGCCGTTCCACTCAATGTATGATGATGATGATGGTTGGGTTTTTATGGCGCAAGGCCGACTAAGGGCAAAGAGCGCCAGAGAAAAGTTATTTAATGAAGTGAAGTGGTTGCCACAAAAAGGTAGGTAAAAAAAACGTGTCAACCGAACATAGCAAAATCAGTTAAAAGATAATGGTGATGGCTGGTGTATGGGGCCAGTTTTGATTATGCGTGATAGGAAATGACGTGTAAAAACTTAACGTCTGAAAAATACTTAAACACGCGTTTCACAGAAACCAGGGCATCGTCACCCAGAAACAACGATGGGTGTAGGGGAATATGTTGTCTGTAGAGTTCTCTGAAGTGTTTCGTATCGTGTTATGTCAAGTGCCTTGCATTGTATGAGTATGTGGACCACGGATAGGCCCTGCCCACACCTGCTACTCAGGGGTCTTGGAGATCCCGTGAGCAGGTGCGAGTGCGTTACATGTGCATGGCCTATCCGTAGTCTATCTAAGGTAACTTCAATTTGCCTGTTTTGTGAGTCAGTAGTGTATTGTCCCAAGTGTGGTTTTATTACGTGTAGTTTGTTGTCTGTCTGTTCGCTCCAGTCTGCTTGCCAAGTTTTACGGAGTTGCTGTCTTATGTGTGGCTTGAGGTCTGTGTAAGGTAGTGTTGTATGTTTACTGTGTTTCGGAGAGCAGCATTGGCGGCCATTTCATCCACCAGTTCATTTCCTCCGATGCCAGAGTGGCCTGGCACCCAACACACAGTCACCTCAAGGTTTGAAGAATACGCCAGCATAATTGATTTCAAGACAAGGTTAACTACATGGTTTTTCGATGACTTTCCAGATTAAAATGCGCGGACGATGCTCAGCGAATCTCTATAGATGATGGATTTAGGAATATTATGTTCAACTATGTGGTTTACGCCAGAACGATGCCATATGCTTCTGCCGAAAAAATACTTGTCTTTGCATTCATGGTTCTACCTCCTTCAAAATTGGGTCCACGAGCAGCACAAGATACCGCAGTGAACGTTTTGGAAGCATCACTGAAAAACTCTGCAGCCCTGTATTTATCCTGCAGATACATGAAATGCTGCTGAATCGCAATTCTTGGTGCCCTGTTCTTATCAAGATGCGTAAAAGACAGGTCACAGAGCACAGGGCGCATGTTCTATGGTGGTATAAAATCAGTGATGGTGTCTTGTGAATGTCTAAAAAGGGTACCTCATGCTCAGAGGCTTCCTCTCTTACCCTAAGTGAAAACGGCAGAGAGATGGATGGACGATTTAAAACAGTTGTTGTGAGGATGTGTTATTAATGGTGGAATTAAAAGGGTGGTTAGTCAGGGTCATGATTTTTGAGGCATACAACAAATCCATGCAAATCCTCTGGTGATATAGGGACCATTTATCACACTCGGCGTAGAGGCTCTCGACTGGGCTAGTGCGAAAAGCACCACATGCAAGGCGAAGCCCCAGATGCAGCACTGGGTCGAGCATTTTCAGTGCCGTTTTTGTTGCAGACCCAAAAATGACGCTTTCATAGTCCAATCGAGACCCAACTAGGCTTGTAAAAATACGTAAGAGGAGTTGCTTGTCCGTTCCATAGGACTGGTGTGACAAGATTTTAAGAATGTTGAGAGCCTTTAGACATTTATGTTTTCAATTGCTTAATGTGAGGGATGAATGTAAGTTTTTCATCCAACACCACTCCTAAAAACTTGTGTTCCTTCCTCACAGGAAGCGAAACGCCATTAAGTGTCATGTCTGCGTCCGGATGGATCCCACGCTTCCTGGAGGTGCTTTTTTCTGGATTTTAAGTTGAAACCCATTCTTGTCTGCCCAGCTGGCAAATTTTTTGACAGCGAGCTGGACTTGACGCTCACAGATGGACATATTGCATTATTTAAAAGTTACCTGGACGTCGTCTACATACATGGAATAAGAAATTGTAGGTGGCAATGCCTTCCCAAGGGACTTCATTTTAACTATGAAAGAGTGCAGCTTAAAACTCCACCTTGCGGAACGCCGCTTTCTTGTACATGAACCCTTGAGAGTGCGCTACCAACTCTCACACGAAATGTTCTTTCGGACAAATAACAAGCAAGAATGTTCATCATGTTCCCTGAGACACCAAATGACTTCAGGTCACTGAGGATCCCGTAGCGCCAGGCGGTGTCATAGGCCTTCTCAAGGTCAAAAACACCGTTGCGCAAAACTGTTTATGAATAAACGCATCCTTTATGTAAGACTCGAGCGCGACGAGTTGATCATTAGTGGATCGCCCTGCCCTGAAGCCTGCCTGGCAGCTCTCGAGAAGACCATTGTACTCAAGAAAAAGTACACAAGTCTCCTGTTTATGATCTTCTCGAAGAGCTTGCACAGACAGCTTGTAAGGGCGATGGGCCGATAGCTAGCGGGAGAGGAAGGGTCCTTCCCTTCCTTCAGGAAAGCCACTACTATGGCCTCGAGGAATGTGCTCCGAAAGCCATATATTATTGTATAGATGTAGGAGTGTTTCCAGGGCGTCTGAGTGTAGGTGTTGTATCATGGTGTATGTGATTTTGTCTGCACCTGGAGCTGAAGGCTTACATGTTGTCAGGGCTGCCTTCAGCTCATGAATTGAAAAAAAGGAGAATTGTAAGAAGTGTGTGACTTGTTGCTATCACGCAGGGACTTCTTTTCCGCAGACGTTTTGTGCTTCATGAAAGTGTTTGTGTAGTGTGCTGAACTGAACACGTGTTCAAAGTGTTGTGCAAGTGTGTTGGCCTGGTCTTCGAGTGTGTCCCCTGTTGGGCTAACCAGGGGCAGGCTGTGTGTCTATTGTCCTTTCAGCTTGCGTATATGTGTCCAGACTTTGTGTGTGTCCGTGTATGAATTAATTAATGTCAAGAAGGTGCGCCAACTCTCTCGTTTTGCCTCATGGCGCACACATTTTCCCATCGCCTTTGCCCTTTTGAACAAGAGGAGGTTTCCCGACGTGGGGTACAGGCGAAGGATACCCGACGCCTTGTTCTGGGCCTCCGCGCCCGCCACAGTCATCATTCCACCACGGCCTCCGCTGGTTCCGCAGGGCACCAGAGGCGTGGGGAACAGACTTTTTGGCGGCGTCGAGGATGTGCGCCGTGAGTAGTTGGGAAGCTTCTTCAACGTGTAGGTGTCTATGGTTGTGTGGTGTAGTTTGGATGTCTCTGTAAATGTACTCCAGTTTGCTCTGGCTTCATTGAACCTGCTATGGGAAGGTGAACTGTTCGGACCTTTACCTATGTATGTTAATGTGGTTTGGAAGTGGTCCCTACCATATGGGTTAGTGCCAACATCCCACTCAAGAGATGGAAAGAGAACTGCGGAACCAATAGCCAAGTCGAGGTGTGAATATGTGCTGTGTCCTATATTATGGTATGTAGGCTTGTTTTTTATTGAAAAGGCATGCTCCTGAGGATGTTAGAAATTTTTCTATAAGGCGACCTCGGGCATCCGTGCGAGAAGAGCCCCAAAGTGCATTGTGTGCATTGAGGTCGCCTAAAAGGATAAATGGTGCAAGTAGCTGATCTACAAGGCCCTCGAAATCCGAGCTCGAGAGCTGGAAATCAGGGGGGATGTGAACGGAGCATAGTGTTATTAGCCTATTGAAAATTATGGTTCGAATGGCAACAGCCTCAAGGACGGTCTGTAATTGGATAGCGTGACACGCCAGGGACTGTCGGGCAATGATGGCCACACCACCGGAAGATGTAGCACCACCGTCCCTGTCCTTTCTAATTACCAGGTAACTATTCAAAAAGTTTGTATGTTTGGAATTTAAATGTGTTTCTTGTATACACATGACACTTGGCTGGTTGGAGTGCATTATTTCGTACACATCATTAAGATTTTTAAGAAGGCATCTACAGTTCCATTGAATTATGTTTTCTCTTCCCATTATTTAGTGTGAGAGCTACTGGAGTGTGTGTATGTTTATGTATGTCGTTTTTCGGGGCTGTGACTCTCGTTTTTTTGGGCTTGTCGGGAGGCTTTGGCGTAGGGACACGTTCCTTGCGGTGCACCGCAGACAAGAACGGTCCGACATCCGTTTCGTCGTCTGATGTCCTCGGAGTGCCTGACTGATCAGGCCCCTGGACCGCGCACCCTTTTGGGCGCGCTTTGACTGACCCACAACCACCGAGGGTTTAAGGAATGCCTCGGATGGCGCAGGCGGTGCGGTGGGGGTGGGAGCTGCCGCTGGTCCCCCATGTCCATCTCCTCTGCGCCCTCGCCTGTGGTTTGGGACGCTGGAGTGGAAGTGGAGGATGCAGCATCCCTCCCACCAGACGTGGTTGCCCCCACAGCCGCTGCTGGCTCAGCGAGCGGTGCGAAGCGGGTGGGCTGCCTGAGGCAACCGGGGGGGGGGGGGGTGGGCCCGGGGGGGGGGGGGGGGGGGGGGGCGGGGGGGAGGGGGGGGGCGGCGGGGACCAAGTCGACTCGTGGTACTGGAAGTCCCCGCCGACCAGCAGACGCCGCGCGACCGCCCCCCCCGAGCTGCGTCGGCGTACCTCCCCAGAGGGAAAGAGGCGAACCTCTTCTGCGCCTCTGGGTAGGTGATGTTCTCTGTCACTTTCACGTTGATTATTTTCTTTTCAAGTTGAAATTTCTCGCACTTCCTGGAGTAGGCCGCATGTCGGCCCCTGCAGTTTGCGCAAGTGAGGTTGCCAGAATTGCAATTGTCGGCGGGGTGGTCCTGCGCTGCGCATTTCGCACACGTTGTTTTGCCGCGGCAAGAGGTTGTACTGTGCCCGAACCGCTGGCACTTAAGCAGCGGCGCGGGTACGGGCGAATAGAGCATCGGATGTAGCCTGCATTTATATATTGCGGAAGTGTCGATCGGTCGAAGGTCAGGATAATGTGTTTGGTGGGGATTATCTTATCGTCCCTGCGCATCGTGATGCGGCGTACGGCTGTGACGCCCTGGTCCTTTAACCCTTCAAGAAAGTCGGAATCTGTTTTTGTAAGGAGATCCGACTCTGAAATCACACCCTGGGAGCTGTTCAGGCTCCGGTGGGGCGTGATCCTGATGTCCAGATCATGGATGCGAGTTTGGGCAAGAAGTGTGCGGGATTGTTTTTCATTGTTGAGTTCGACAAGGATTTCTCCTGTCCTGAGCTTTTTGGCTTCATACTTTTCACCTAATGTGCTTTGCAGAAATTTCGAGACAAGGAATACCGACAGTAAAGCGACGGGTCTCGTTGGGCCAGTTGACTCGATCAGAAGAAAACGAGAATAGTTATTCACGTTTGTTGAAAAGACAGTTGTTGAAAGAGGTGGGAATGAAACTTCGGTGCGGCCCCTTTTCGGGGGCCGATCACGTTTGGGGGGGTGTTTAGAAGATGCCATATATCATAGTATAGAAGCAGGGGACGGGGTACTTTTCTTCTTTGACTTTACCCTGATGGTCAAAAAGGTCCCGGAGCTCCCTGCCTGGTAAACAGACAGGGAGCCCATCCGCCGGAGCTTGACCTGGGCTCCGACGGCCACCGTTTCAGGTTTCTACCCTTCACCTTAAAACCCATTACCACCGTCGGTTACAGCGTGAGTGTGGGGGCTCGGTGTCCGCGGTGTCGCCAACACCGTCACCAAGATTACTCAAGGTGCCCCGTGCGGGGATTCCACTCAGTGTAAAAGCTATCGGAAGTTCAGAGCAGTGATTCACAATAATAGGTTGTGGCGCCGTTATCCGCTCAGTCTTACCACCCATCACGCTCTTCCCCGCCCTGTCTCGTTCCTCTCCCGATGAATTCCACGGAGGTTTGTCCAACGCATTCAAATTTCCCGCCTTCGAAGTGCTGGCGCGCCCCCCGCCTCAAACTGCACCAGCGGGAGTTGTTCTTTTGTGCTTGCTTTCCCCCCCGCACATGCCAGCGTTCCACTGCTACCTTTTTCTCTTACTATAGTAAAAACCAACCCAACGAGCGTTCCTAACTAAATGAAGGGGGGTACTGGTGTCTAATTACGTATATTTTGCCTCAAATGTGCTTGCAGTTTTCCTTGTGCTATACAACCGGGAGATGTATAACAAGCGCAAGCGGTTCACGAGTTTCGAACGCTTATGACTACAAAAAACGATTGGTTTTCGAAGCCTCTGTGTGACGCCGCGACGACAGCTGCTACGACGGAACGCTGTGGGGTTCTACTTAGGTCCATCGAGCGAGCTACGACGACAAGGTCAGCCTCTGAAGGGCTCTGCACTTAAAGCATGAACCACATGATAGCAAAATACTGCAGAAGCTCCGCTCCCTGAACGTCACGTGTGAACCTGGTTGTCCTGCCGTGACGACGGATTCAGGAAGTGCAGTTACTTGGACGACCGTGAGATAGACGCCATGTTGACGCATATGGTACCCAAATGTGAAATCTTTGCCGGCTCAATCATCCCCGTGCAGGTTGTTTCCCTTCCTGGACACAACCGACAATTTAAAAAAGATGGCCACGTTCTGCTCCTTTTGTTGCAAATGTCGACGAAAGACGATAGTCGACTGGCGCTCCTGGCAAGTAAATGCCTCCCTTTTCTTTCCCATTCACCTCTCATGCTGTTCCTCTCCCGTCT
Organism: Haemaphysalis longicornis; assembly: GCA_013339765.2. Lineage (NCBI taxonomy): Eukaryota > Metazoa > Arthropoda > Arachnida > Ixodida > Ixodidae > Haemaphysalis > Haemaphysalis longicornis. The sequence goes on along the minus strand of CM023449.1, from coordinate 252,898,771 downwards.
CGTTCCTCCCAAGATAACACGCTAGAGGTTTCCTCAAGTAAATATAAATTTACCGCGTTCCACTGCTCCAAGTCGGGTGCCTCAATGCCAGCGCTGCCATACGGTGGAGACACGCGTGAATCGAGGCACCGTACTACAACGTTTATAGAAACACGCTCCCTTACTCCACGAGCGTTCTTAGCGGAACGTGGAACCTATCTAGTAGAACCTTAATTGCGTTTGCCGTTTGATTTTTTTATTATGCCGCCAGGTAGCGCGGGCAACAGCAGGCGACGGTTTTGTGCAGTTGATGTAGTATTTTATTTCCTATCGCAAAAACCAATCATCCGTGAGTTTTTCAATAAAGGGACACTGCAAATATCACTCATTTATTGATTTTCTGCCTTATATTTACGTTATGTCTTGTTCTTGTCCAACAATATTGACAAGTATGAACATTAACCCCGGACTTAGACGTTCAGATTTGACTGTGGGTGTATAAGACTATTGCCAGTTTCTGTTTCGCTTTGGCCAGGTATCTGAATCGAGTCACAGACAGAAACAGTGTCGCGTGCGCTGTTGAGACTGCCCAAGTCAATGGCTGGTTTCAGTCTGCCTTGCTTGCAAATCACGTGTAGTGTGCTAGCCGTACGCGCAGTATTCGACCTTGTAGACTCAATTGAGTACCCAGGGAGGGCGCTGCTGCAGTACTTTCTGGGAGCTTCCGCTCAATGTTTTATGACGAGTGCATTGCCGGCCAGTCTGCTGAACAGTCGCCGCCATTTTATGCCTGTGCTGTCAAAACACTGAGAAACGGCCACTCTACCTGCCAAGCCTAGCTTTTAGGGTAAGTACGGCAAGCGAAGTATGGGAAAAATTGGCAATAAACAAGTTAGACAATCATCCCATAGCAAGACCACGCGACATCCGTTGGCGTTACCTCCCTTCGGCGGAGCTTCCTTCTGATGTTCCGGATTTCGGTTGGTTCCGTGGCTGGGAAAATCGACCACCGACCAACATCACGTAGTCACGTCCGCGGCAGAGAAAGAAGCACACAATCAAGGCCAATACTCGGAGGGGGAAGTGCCGAAGCACAAACGATGCAGACCACTGGCATCAGACTCCACAACAGAAATGGTCGACCTCAAAATAGAGTTACAGGACATAGCGCAAAAGCAAACTGAATTAGAGCAGACTATAGAAAACGCAATACAAAGGAAAATCGAAGCCCTCATTCCAGTGATTGTAGTAAAGGTTATCGCAATCGTGTCTCCCCTCATAAGAACTGAAATTCAGACGCGTTTACAAGGCCTCACAGTGGACAAGGAAGCCCACCATGCTTAAACAAACTCTTATAGGGTAATGGAACTGCCGAAGTTTCCGGAACAAGAAAAGAGCGCTACACCAGTACATAGAAGCCAAAAACGACAAAGCAGACACTATTTTACTTCAAGAGCCAGACAAGCAACCACAGCTTACTGGGTACATAACCTATCAAAAGAAGGACAATTTTGTCACCCTTGCCACAAAAGACATGCATCTCGATGTAATACAAGAAACAGAGGAGGGACACACACTGCTCCAACGCAACAAGTGGTGCGATATAAGCATTACCATTATATCTAGTCCACTAAAGAGAAAAGTGCATCATGTCCAACGAGCAATCAAAGTAGCAGCTGGGAAAAAAATGTGGCACTTTTTATAGCTGGTGACTTAAATGCTGTACACACAGCCTGGGGATACAAAAGAGACACGCCAAAAGGTCGGCAGCTGTACAAATTCATGCAGGAAGCGGGAGTTACACTCCTAAATGACATCGCAGAACCCACAAGAACAGGCAACTCGGTTGAAAGAGAGACTTTCTGCGAAGTACCCCTGGAAGCCAAGTGGACGAACACGCATAACACTTTAACAAAGGACCACGCAATCATAAAATTCAAAGTGGGCATACGAGTGACAGAAAGGCAAACCAAACATGTCACAGATTGGCATCAAATACGCATGCAATGGCAAACTGTTCAGTCAAGAAGTGTATCAGATTGGGCACAACTAGAAAAAGTCAAGAAACAGCACACAAAGTACCTGCCACAACATGAGGATCAGGCAAGCGCTGACAACCACCCTTTTCACCTTTGGCAGGCAAGACTAGGACTCACAAGGCGATGGAAAAAGCACAAAACAAACCCTAGGCTGAAGGAACGTATCGACAGAATAAACAAAGAGTCCCAAGGGTACTCAGACCAACTCAGCCGAGAACACTGGCACGAGACGTGCGAGGAACTGAATGGTACCCTTTATCTCACCCGCACCTGAAACTTTGTCAGAGCACTCATAGAGCCCAGAAAAAGCAAGAGCATGAACGACCACAAGATCTTGCAGCTCCTTCCCACGTACAAGGACCACCACGCACAACTCCTACAACATTTACAAAGCACGTACATCCCAGCACGACAACAACCTGCCTACAAAGAGTATGGAGGACCCACTAAGAATGACATCGATGAACCATTTACGTTGCTTGAACTTCGAAGGGCCATTCGCAGAATGAGAGGAAATAAAGGACCAGGGCCAGATGGACTAACAACAGCCGAAATTAGGAACCTTTCTGAAGCAGATCAGGAATTCCTGCTCAAACCCATCAATGAGGCATGGGTACTAGGCACAGTGCCAACTGAATGAAAGAGTGCGAACGTCACCTTCATCCCAAAACCGGGAAAAGACATCGCCATACAGACTTAGGCCCATCTCCCTGACTTCGAATGCTGAAAAGATTATGGAAAGAATGGTACTGGACAGGCTACAAAAGCACATAGACCAACAAAACATTCTGCCCCACACTATCATTGCATACAGAGCTCACCTAACCATGCAGGATGCCTCACTTGTATTACGATGAAACGTGTAAGGAGGTTAGCATAGCTCAGCTCAAAGCAATTCTGGCCAGAGACCTGAAGAAGGCTTCTGATAATGTGGCACATGATGCGATGCTAGAAGAATTAGCCAAGGCTGGTTGTGGGCAACGCATATACAGTTATGTCAGAAGTTTCCTGGAGGGACGAATGTACACATAGCACATGGGAGAAATCAAATCACAGCAATTGCAACCCCCACAACAGGGAATCGAAACGTGTAAGGAGGTTAGCATAGCTCAGCTCAAAGCAATTCTGGCCAGAGACCTGAAGAAGGCTTCTGATAATGTGGCACATGGTGCAATGCTAGAAGAATTAGCCAAGGCTGGTTGTGGGCAACGCATATACAATTATGTCAGAAGTTTCCTGGAGGGACGAATGTACACATAGCACATGGGAGAAATCAAATCACAGCAATTGCAACCCCCACAACAGGGAATCCCACAAGGTTCCGTACTTTCAACAACACTCTCAACTTTGCTATGCTCAGGAAGAGCACTGCATGGGCCCGGGCCGGCCCAAAATCCCAGACCCAACCCGGGCCCCAGGCCGGGCCGCCCAAAGTCGATTATCGGCGGGCCCGGACCGGGGCCGGGCTCAATATCGCGAGCCCGGCCCGGGCTCGGGCTCGACGCCATGGGCCGGGCCGGGCTAGGGCTTGAATTCATAGGCACGGCCGTTAATAGGTCCGACGTGAAGTGTAAGAAAAAGCATTAAAATGAATATTCTTAGTTTATTTTTGCGTGATTATTGATGTTAGTTGTACGCATTGTTTTAAAAACGTGTTTTGCAAGGTCTGATGGTCACAACACTGTAATTTTAATGATATTTCATGTACTGCATCAAGATTTTATATTTTTGTGTATAACATACCAAAGATACGATTACAAGAATGCCCTAGCGGGGAATGAATTAATTCAGACAACCTGAAGCTGTGCACTTATGTCAATGTACACGTGTCTTTTAGATGTCACACCAATCGAAATGCGGCTGCCGTGGCGGGGAATCAAACTCGCATGTTAGAGAAACACCACCGCTTAACAACCACGGCAGTGAAATATTTCAACACACGTACATACTCGCGGAATCAAACTAGGATAAAAAAAAATTCGGCAATACCAACTTGTGGCCCCGAAAACCACATGAAGTTGCCAAGAGTCTGGTCATTAATGGTGCGGGTCTCTCGTGCAAGAATACGAGCTATTATTACGCCGATGTGGCTTGAACTGGAGACGGTGAAAGAAAGAAAATTCTTATATAATAAATTCTTTTTTCATGGAGACAGACACACAGACAGACCAAAATTTCTGCGTTGAAGTAGCCCAAGAAAGTCCATCGTCTTTAAAAACGCTGTACTATTGTCACAATTGAAAGACGAATGACCACAGCCCTGCAACCTGCCAGATATATGCATGGTTACAGCTATGCATTATTGCCTTTTGAAATAAAATTATTTATCAACAATCCACGCCCAGATTCTCATAGCAGCCACCAGGGTTCAGGGCACCTCACGTAATTCTATTGCTTGGGCTGTATTAGTATGAAAGCATTAGTTAACTATGTTGGTCGAAAATGCGGCGTCCATGGATAACAAAATGGCCAACGGGCGGAGCACAAAATAGCCGACCACTCGAAAAACAAAAAAAAGGTCAAGAATGGTTCTAATTGCGCCAACGTTTTAGGGAAGCTCTTATAAACAAGGTAACTAGTCGAACTGAAACAAAGTAGGAAATATTTGGGCTGACTAAGATTCGAACCAGTGTCCTTCGCAATGAAATTCAAGCACGGAGGCCCTGGACCACCCCACCTCGAGAGAGAGAAAGTGAGAACCACATTGAGAACCAACTGTCGTTCAGAATACGTAATGACATGTCGCCTCCATACAATGATAAATTCTGGTACTTGATGTGCCGCAGTAGAGCTAGGTGTTCCTAGAAAAAGGTGGCGAGAGTCAGCCAGCTCAGTTCAATGGGATATGATAGATACGTTGCTGTCCGTAAGTCAGGTATGTTTGGAGTAATGTAAGAAAATTCCGGTGTTTCCAGGCTGGGGCACCGCCAATGACTTTCCCAGTACCGGCAGAGGCGCAGAAGCACAGCCTGACAAAAATGTGTCGTGGCTCGAGCTCAAGTTCCGCCTTGAGAAGGTCGTTGCACCTAAAGGGACTGTAGGCAGGTTCCTTCCGTCGTTTTGGTCAACGTAGGAAAAAACGGAAAAGGGGGGTTCAGGGGAGGAGAGAATTGAAGAGCCGAGTGGAGAAGAATAGAGGGAATCGAATGGCGTTCTATGGGATATAATTGGATTGGGCAGGTTCGCTCGAGAGGGAGGGGGAAGTCAGTCAAAGACAACAACTTGACGCCGGAACACAGTTCAGGTAAGAAAACCAAAGTGGTGCAGTTTTGGCGTCATAGCCGAAAATTCAAGCATAGCGAGAGAAGATGTGACTGGCAAAAGACTGACGTCGTACTTCAGATAAACACCAGAACGAAGAGCATCCAGAAGAGCATCCCCGATCCAAACATGCGTCCGAACCAACTCATGTGAATAAAAAAATGGCTGCGGCTTAGATTAGCTAACCCTGGATTGAAAATTGAAAGCTTGGCGTAGCCTGGTTAAGTCTTGGTTTCACTTGGTTAACCTTTGATGTCACTGTAATCATTATACTATTTGCCCAAAGCCTGCCTTTGTCTACGGTTGTGGTCCTGTTTCCGGCGTTTTCTGAGCTGAACGGCTCGCCGGGCCATATCCGCGGGGCGGTCAGATGCCGCTTGCTGACCACGGCTGAAAGCCTCCAGCTCCTGGGCAGCGGTCAGAGAGGACGGCCCGGGCTTGCTCTCATTCATGGCCAAGCTCGCATGCACGCGGCGAGTCACGTGGTTAGGTGGAACCAGCTGCGGAAAACGCGGGCACCAAGCCGGCAGTGGTGAACCGGGCCGTCAGCGGAGCGCGACCCGGCGAGTCACGTGATACGCTGCCAAGGATACGGCGCAGCTTCGGTTAAATGAAGGTCAATTACCACGGAAACGAATCGGTTGACAAGATCAGTAAATCTTTGCTTTAAAAAACAGCCCTGATAAAGGTTCACTAGAATTGTTTGGAATATTTTTCTCACAAACCGCACCACCACTGTGGGCCTCAGCCCCAACGAACTTACCCTTACCAGCTGTCATCTGCCCCACCACCTCGGCCGCCAACATTCCACCTTGACAACTACCCTTTGGCCTCGACCAGCCACTCGGAGTCCGGACAAAGCCCTTAATAATGCTTTTTCGGCTCGCTCGCCATAACCCGGAGCCTCCTTCCGGTGCACCCTAGTCGGCGTCTTATCCTCTCGAGGCGGCTCACACTGTCGTACGGGTGCGGCATCCACGCTTTTGCCGCTGCTATTTCCTTTCCCGGAGCGTGCTGTATATCCTTTCTCAAGCCCTTGTCCGACCGTCCTCGCACAGCTGGCCGTTTCCCTTTCCTGACACTCGATCCCCGGTTCGCGTTTGAGGCAACACAACTTAAACTTTTGTGCACCACCAATTTTTATGTATTCCACACCACATGCGCTATTAACAGAGATGTAAGGCTGTCACCTTAAATGTATGCAGCCCTGCCCACACCAAGTCCGACGCAAGAACGGCTCTGTGCCGTCTGCAATGCCTCCTAATTCCAACCGCCAGGACGAAATCCCTTACGTAGTCCCGACGGTCAACCACCAAGTATACAAGCTCATCACAAGCACCATCGATACGAAGACGCCAGTGCGCGGAAGAACTAGCCACCCAGCCCTCCCGGCCCCTCTGTATAGTGATATCGGCTATTACGACCTTGTGGTTCAATGGATGTGTGGGGAAGATGGAGAACCGATTGCAGACGGAAGTGGACGTTGTGAACCACTACGCCCAGTCGTGCGGTCTTAGTTGTGCCAGACAGAAACCTAAACTGCTACGGACCTCCCACGTAAAGAAACGACAACTCGGATCTCCGACAATCAACGTCCACATGTATGGCCACATCACCATCCCCTCTCAACAGATTAGCATCGTTGGCATGACTTCCAAAGCAGGCCGCACATCATTCATCCTAGTCAAGAAGTTGAAGAACGCCACAGAATAAGTAACCCATGTGATCATACGGATCTCCACCAAACATGAGTCATGGTGGAGGTGGACGCGCTTCGACTAGTCCAGGTCTTCACCGTCTTTTGCGTGACCATAGCTATACCGTGCTCCTTTCTAACCACGACAAAACTCAAGAAAGTATGGATACCATGATCCGGAAAGGCTACAAGTAAACCATCAGACTCCAGACAAGCACCTCCACAGAGAGACTCCTAAAGACTGGCACCCACAACACCACAAGAAAAGTACTTGAAGCCCACCTCTCGAGCCAGAGGTGAGATTAGGACCCATTACAGCGATTCTCTTTGACGTGGGGCTTTCGTTACCATTTTAGTATTCACCTCCTGACGGAAAGCGCATATTACAAGAAATCCGCCAATGCCTTACTGTGACAGCTCGTGTTCGCCGAAAAAACTTCGGCAGGTGGTTGGCCTCAACAAACTGTGCATGGTGCTATATTGGTACAGTGTCGTCCTGCAGCACCACCAATCCCGGCAACAGGCGATAAAATAGACTGTCGCTGGTTCTCATCTTATACAGGGCCCTGTATGTGTTTGCGCGTATGTGCAATTGAACTTATAAGGATCGGCGACGGGACCCTTCCGAAACACGGTCGAGCGGGCCACACGGGGACGTCGGCACCCGGACAGCAATGGGAATGACTCACACTACAAAGGGAACGTTAGTACCGTCTTGGAGATGCCGCTCGAACCCCCCCCCCCCCCCCGATAAGAACTCCTTTTGTGACGACCTAAGTGGCTCATTATGCTCCCGCTGGACACGAGGGGACAGCGGTAATTGACGGCATGGGAGGAGGAGTTGAAGAACGAATAAAGGTATTAAAAGAAGAGGCCGACCGGAGGGCGAGGGCAGTCAAATCCGGGCAGTCAAAATCCAGGAGTCAGATCAAGGCAATCAGATCGAGGGCAGTCAGATCCGGAGAGACCGAGGGACAGCGATCCCGGGGCGGACGAGACGAGTCGCGAGATGCGTTAGGCCGAAGACAGGAAGAGCTTCGGGCCCCGGAGTCTAGCCATTGCTCGAGTACGACGTCTGACCTCCCGTCTCCACACTTAAGCCAACCACGTCCAGCCATCGTTAGAGCCCGCGCAGCAGCAGCCTCATCGCGGTGGACCCTTCGTTCGAGCCAGAGCCACCGCGGTGTACGACCAGGCCCTTCCTACAATCCCGTGCCGCACCACGCCGAAGCAGCCCAGCGACGCCTGACCGTAAGCGAGATCGAGCCAGTTGATCCTATTAATTAATATGTAAAATCTTCCATGCGTCTGTGCCTCCATCTCCTCATGCCCAGTATGGACCCTGGGTCACGTTGAGAATCGCCGACCATCACATTATTATTCCCCTCGTTCACGCAGCATTCGCACCGTACCACGCGGTGCTACTAGAAGCGAGAGCAAGAGCAATTTCGAAGCCATATAGGAAAGAACCCGACACTGCCTACACGGATTCTACCACATGTCATGGCCTTTAGGCCATGACCGCTGTCATAGTCACAAAGAATCAACACCCCATCAGCCGCGCCATACCACACCTCAACCCGCTGGAAGCGGAGGAAGTGGCTATCGCCCTTGCCATTATTCAAACCAAAGCTGCCGTCATCATTACCAACTTGCAGCAGGCATGCCGTAGCTTTACGAATGGAAGAACTCACACCTTTTCCGAGATGGCACAGCTATAGCATACAGACCGACGTTCTACTTCTACTTCTTTCTCGAAGCCAACGCTGTGGATGTTCGCGAACGTGGCAGACGATAACGGTTGGCCAGTTGAACGGTGGGCAGATGGGCTTGCTGGCATGCTGTTGAACCTATTCCTCACTAAAATTAAGATCTTTACCCTGAGCCTCCCAATTTTTCGTCAAGAACACCTCGGCCCCCACTGATCTCGCCGTTCCGGGCAACGAGACCACCCATCTCCTGGCTTGAGAATTATCCCGCCCAACCGTTATTGTCCGAAGCGAGCCCGAGCATGTACGTCCTTTGATCACTTACCTAGAAATCACACAGCGCTATCAACGAAAGAGACAGCACCAGCCTTCACCACACAAAAACTCTCCTCAGAGAGCAGGAGCGACTCTTCCAGGCCCTCCACACAATCTTTTCGTCACCCCACCCGAACTCACACTTTGACTTCTACCCTCTTCTCGCATTGCCAATTCTGCAGGGACTCCGGGACTCTTCATCACATGGTAGGGGGTTTCCACCAAACCCCACTTCCGCCGCCAACCCCTACCACACTTATGAGCTTTAAGAGAGAGCCTTGGGCAGTTCCATGAGCGTTCCAACACCAGACTTAGCTGGTCGACAGGGCAATTCATTCGGCCCGTGCTCAAGGTATCCTGGACTGAGAAACCACCCCGACGACTCCAGTGCGTTTTCAATAAAAACGTATATTCTCCCCTTCCTCTGTCTCACTCTCTCTCTCACCATCACTATAGACTCCAAAGCAGCCTTCCGCCACCATGCATCCAACTGCATCACACCTCTCCTCCCACTCGACTTCCATAATCAATCGACACCCTTCTCTACCTACGCCTCCTCGGGGCACCGGGACACAGGTATCAGAGATAAAACAGGTGGCTGGGGACGCCACCAGGTGTCATATTTACCTGGCGTTTCCCTTTGAAGTCTTGACTACTACCCCCTGGAGGAAGGCAATTTCTGAGAAAAAATAGACATCCTCGCACCTTACCGCCTCGAGCGCCACACCATACCATCTCCCCAAGCAACCCTCTCCAAGCAAAAACCACGTGCCGGTTACTATATACTAACGCCCAACCCTACGGCACCTTTCTCCACCCTATCCATTGCATCTGCTACCCCACCACATCCAAGTTATCTCCCCAGGCATGCACTCTTTATGGCGTGACCTAGAAATTTTCCCACACACCCTCTTTCATATACCCACGTGTAAAGGTAAGGCACTGCCCTGCTAGGTAAGTGGTGTTACACACAGAAAAGCAGGTGATAGGAGGTGGCGTCGCGTTTTCGAAAAACACCCTCCTTTCTTACATATGCCGGAACGAAATTTCAGTGAAAATTATGGCCACAGCCGAACTGTTACGATTAAGAAAGTTGGGGAGCCGGAGAATAATGATCGCGGGTCTCGCGATTGCATGCGGTGGCCACAACAGATTTCCTGGGGGTCGATGATGATGACAATTCTGGTTAATGCCGCAAAGGCGACCCTTAGGGGCTGTGCCAGCGTAGCCGGGTTGGCACGGGTGAGTGCACGACCAGTACGTTGTCTGCAGGCACCGACGGAAATCGCGATGTTTTCTTCCGTTCCCGGGAGAAAACGCCAGTGCCATATGGAATCTGAGGTAACAGAGAGTGGAAGAAGGAAATTTATTGCATGCGAGCTTTCTTGCGCGGGAACGAGGAAGCTGTCGCTAGGTGACCGTTCATCTCGGACAGCGTGTCATGGCACACAGGGCGACCAGCAAGCGCAGTATATTGCTTGGTAAATATCGTTCCACTTCATACAAATTGTAAATACAACAGTTTTCTTCCCCATGCAGCTCGTCGCCGTCGTCATCATCCTGATGATTATGATGATGATGATTGTGTTTAATGGCGCAAGGGCTTCTAGGCCAAAGATTGCCAAAACAAGAGCGCATTAATGTTGCAGGCTCAACATCATCAGTGGCTCAACGCTGCAACAGAACGCAGCGAAGGGTACACGCAGGCATCATCTACAGCCACTACATTGCAACATACCCATTAAACAAGGAGAAGAAAACCTGATCATTGCTCCACCGCTGCCTGTAAGGAGTGTGACGGCAAGTTGGTTTGCTCAGGCCTTGGTGAATAGCTGCAGTTGTCAAGAGGGACTTCAGAACCCAGTTGACTTCTAAACCTGGCATAATTTTAATTCATTGTGGCCTCAATAAACGTTTATATTTGTCTTTCCGTCTGGTTGTTAGTCGATTCAAAAACTCAATCTGGCAAATTATGAAACTCGTGACATCACTCATCCATGCCACGTTACCCGGCGTTATTCCATGCAAAGAGAACATCAGGCATATTTGCTGCAAAAAGTTTGCTCCGGACACTTAAGCCTGCTTCGAAGGCGAAAACTTTGGGATACTTATCTACGATTTTTCGGGGCGACCAACGCCCCTTAGGGGCGGGGGCTGTTGGCGTCTGCTGCCGTCGTCGTCGTTCGTCTCATGTAGTCCTGGAACTAAAACACTGAGAAACTCGTTTACGCCTCGCACTGGAGCGCTTCGTAACGGGTAATAAAAAACACCGGAACACTCGTGTCTCACGCTAGACAGGTTCGTGCTTCAATGGCCGGAGGCTTTTGCAGCAAAACTTTACACCTCTACCCCCAAACGGTTTCATCTCCGTTGGCAAAAACGCCAAGGCACCAAAAATACACTTATAGACTGCATGCTTGGCCCCTCCCAAGATTTCACGCTAGTGGATATGGCCCGAGATTTGTTTTTGCTTTTACAGGACATTTCAGCCGCTTCCTTCGCTGTCGTTTTTTCGTCTGCTGGCATGATTTACTTATTCGAGAGTTTCTTTACTGTTACACTTCGTTGTCCTGTCTTCCCTATCTTTCGTTTTTTTGTCTGGAAAAAAATACTTTAAAAGACAGACGGGTGGAACACGCCAGTCTATCCAGAATATGATTTCTGGGGGCTGGGTGCTTATTGACTCACATGCAGTCACGTTCACCTGCCACGTGGCTCGGACTGGTCCATTTTCTATATTACATTACGCGAACTTTGCTATTTTCTTCCTTTCTGGCCTTTCTAGGAATCTGATGGCGAAAGCCTAGTTGGAAATTTTGTCGAAGTTCTGTTTAACATTTTTTTTTTCCCATTGATACCACATTGCTGCCACATTCGTCACCACTTGACCAGCCTCCTGGACAACTTGACCAGCCTCAAAAGCTCGCTCCGCTCTCTAGCCATCACCATGGAGCATCTTCAGCTTGTTCCTTTGTGCATGCAACAAGTATCACTAGAATTTCCTTTATCATTCTCATTATTTCTCTGATAGAACTAAGTTATATCAGTTTGTTCGGAACTTAGGCTGCGCCGGTTCTCATCCAGTTCTGGCCTAACTTTTTATCACGCATAATTTATCACACATTTCATCACACATCCTTTCCATGCACTTGTAACTTGCGCGCCCATCGTCCGCCTCCCCGAAAAGGCAAATTTAGCCCAGCAATTTACAGCACGTACAGGGCAAAAAAAAAGTATCGCTTAGTCTAAGGAGCAAACTCCAGTCAAGTTTCTCGTTGTTCTTGTTTGCTTTGTTTCGTGAAAATGGCATTTGATGAAGCACTGCTCTGAAGCGGAATTCTCAAGTTTTGTTCGTTTCATGACCGTTTCAGAGTCCGTTTTGAGCGAGCCTTGATTGGCTAAAAGCGACAAACCGGATTTGAGCAGAAGATTTTGGCGGTTCTTATAAGAATGTACCGGTCATCGCCTTGTTGTTAGCTCGCCGGCGTAAGGAGAAGGCAATAAGTAATGTTGACCCGTTCGAAATGCCTGCAGGAGCATTCCGCAGGCATTTTCGCCTCCCAATGAGGACTAAGCGATGGCTGCGCGACGAGCTGCGAGACGAACTTGGCCGACGGCAGCGCGGACTCAGTGACGAGGATTAAGTGGTATGCGCCCTTTGCTTCTTCTCTAGCTGTTGTTTTCACTCAGCGGTCCGTAGCGAAGAAATGATATCGCTGTCGCAGTCCTCCGCAAGCCCGTGCATCCACACCATCGCCATCGCGCAATGAAATAAATGATCGTCTGAGAGCTTGATAGCGGTCGAGCAGACGACCAAAATCACACGAAGAGTGGTCATGAAATTTTATAAACTTTTATTAGTACTTGACGAAGACACATACCATCTTATAGTTCATAGACTTGACGCGAAGAAGACACGTAATCAACCGAAAATCCCGGTCATTCACACTATATAAGTGCAGAACACTTTAGGGGCCTGGCTTGTCGTCGTAGCTAGTACACAGTCGCATTATCTAGCCACCGGCGTCACGTGGCATCACGGACCCAAACCTAATTGCGCGGTGCCACGAACCCAAACAGAAGTCGAAAAAATATCCACTTGTTTCTCGGTTCAGCCTTCTGGCGAAGAGTTTTTTTATTTTGATTGTAGCGTTTAAATCGCCGACGCAACGCAGGCGATGAGGCGCGCCGTAGTGGAGGGCTCTGGATTAATTTTGACCACCTGGGGATCTTTAACGTGCGCCGAAATCTCGTACACACGGGCGTTTTTACTTTTCGCCTCCATCAGAAAAGCGGCCGCCGCGGCCGGGAATCGAACCCGCGACCTCGTGCTCAGCATCAGGCGAAGAGATAAGAGGATACTTGATAAAGATAGTTAGATAAGCAGAACCTGTCGAAACTCCTGGAACCACTGGCATTTGTCATACATGTCCTCATTATTTACCGCAAAAATACCTGCAGGCACATTGGCACCAAAATATATATCATTAACCGAAAGTCGCAGTGTTCATTTAGTTATGCATGCGAAAACAAGTGGACACCAAAGAAAAAAAAAATTGGCTCTAATCCACGCTGTGGATTGGACTGGTTGGGCTGCGAAGCTGCAAACGACACCCACAACGATTACCCATGGGATGTCACTTGAATTCACGCACGTCACTTTACAAAGAGTAAGACCAGAGACGACCGAACGCAGCAGCGACAGCAGAAAGAAAACGGAGAGGAGCGTTTGGCGAAGGGTGAGCAGGAGGGCGGCACGCATGGCTATGGCTCTCTCCTCTCACTGCCTCCCCTCACTCTTGTTTCATGTATCGCCTCCAAGGTCCTGACACTTTCTCCCGACGCCGTTCCGTTCGCCGCTAATCTAAACCACGTGAACATCGTTATCATACATCATGCGGTTTTCCCTTCACAAAAGGGCTTTGAATGAGCGCAGGTAGTAGACCCGCAGCAGTTCTCGTTGAGAACACCGTCTGTCTCCCCGTCTCCTCGTGCTGGCGTTGCTTAGTCGGTAACACGACGGGCTTCCACTCCGGTTCTCTGTTCGGGTCCAAGTTAGATTCCTGGAGGTGCCAGTAATTTCTTGCATTTAACCAGGCGTTTTCTACTGGCGCGGACAAGAAAATTTTCTAGGCTGGTAAAGGTACACGGATTCGCAGTAAAAACGCGACACGTTCAAAATGGCGCCGAAAGGCTCCGGCACGTGAGAGATGAAAGCAAGCGCAAAAAAAAACAGAACTGCCGCTCGTGCTGCAGGGAGAACAAGAAAGAAAGGGTAGAGAAAAAAATTGGCCGCGTATCTGCTCCTTTCGTTGCAAATGTCGTCAAAAGAAGATAGTCTTTTGTAGACATTTGGCAAGAAAATGCCCCCCTTTGCTTTCCCGCTAACCTCTCATGCTGTTCCTGTACCGTCGCGCTCATTCCAAGGCAAACACACTAAAGAATTGCGGGAGGCGATTTGAATTTCCCGCGTTCTACTGCTACAGGCCGGGTTCCTCGCTGCAGTACGGCGGAGACACGCGTGAACGGAGGTGGTCGACTAGAAGGTTCATAGAGCCGCGTGGCCGTGCTCCACGTGCGTTCCAAGCAGAACGTGGAACCTAGCTAGTGGAACCTTTCGTTGCTGTTGCCGCGTGATTTTTCATATGCCGCCAGGAGGCGGCGGTTTTCTGCAGTAGATGTAGAATATCACTGGCTATCGAAAAACCAAGCATCCATGAATTTTTTTAATAAAGGAACACTGTGAATATCCCTTGTGTACTGTTTTCCTGTCTTATATTTGCGTAATGTCTTGTTCTTGTTCAACAAAGTATGAACATATAAACCGGGCTTAGACGTTTACGCGTGGCTGTGAGTACATACGACTATTGCGCAATATCAATTATACTTTGGCCGGGTGGATGAATCGAGTCACAGACATACAGACAGACCATAATTTCTGGGTTTAAGTGCCCAAAAAAAACTATCGTCTTTAAAAATTCAGGGAAGCTTGCACTCACGCGCAAGACTTTAATGACGGAGCTGTTCTAGGTGTGAATTGACTGATACATGGTTAAGTTTCAGCACCATTGTTTATTTGCATAGTTGCGGTGCTAGTAATCGTCGTCATATGCACCGAAGAGGCCGCGGTCTTCTTAGCGGCGAATGGGGGATGCAAAGTCATCCTCAGCATTGTAACTTTGACCACCTCTTCGTGATCGACTCGAGGCAGTGGTGGTGAGATCTGCAAGTCTTCCCAGGAAGGAGCGGCACACTCGTAGCCCTGTCTCCGATTATCCGCAATGGCTTCTAGAAAATGCCGCGGCCGCGGTAATCTCTCCCACGCAGGGTGTATTTGAGACGCTGCCGGGAGCGAGGGCTCTTCTAACTGTACCGAGGGCATGTGCACGACGTCACGAGGACGAACGAACGAGGGTCGTACGCTATGACGTGTCTTTGTCGTTCCTAGCAATTGTTACCACGGTTACGGTGAACGCTGGAGCTTTTTTTGTCTTTTTTTTTTTTTTGCTAAAGCGCGAACCGGGAAGTCGGCGGTCGCCGTGAGGCACGCGCTCAAGAGCACTCAGAATTTTTTCGCTCCTCGAGGTTTGTGCCATTTTATTATAAAGCCGGGGACGCTGGGCGGTCATCGCGAGGCACGCGCTCACGAGCGCTCGACATTTCGTGGTATTTGATCCCGCAACGGCGAATTTACGGCCAGTAACAATGGCTGCGCTGTTAAGAGGATGCGGGCTGTCACAGGAAAAGGCGCGCGAGAACTGCGAAGGAGGGAAACTTGCATTAAACAAACATCTGTTTGATACATCAACAGAGGGGTGAGACAGAGAGCGGAAGAGCGTGAGGGGTGGTAGCAAAGAGCGGAGGAAGGCGCCACAGCCCGTATGGCGAATCACTGATCTTCACTTCCGACAACTTTCACGTTGAATAGAACTGCTTTAAGTTTGTTATTCGGAGATATAGCAGAGAAATGCCAACGCCGTAACAAATAATTCAAGGCTCTTGGAAAAGCTCGCACGTCAGCATGCCGCAAATCGGTCGGGGCCGAAATAGTAACAGATGGTTATTATCTTGATACACGGCCAATGTGGCGGACATAAAAATCGTCGCTCTAGCGCTAAAAACTGAGCAGCCGTAGCATTATTTATGCCAACTTTCGACATTCGTCCCCTTGTGGTGAAAACTTTCAACTTCGTCAGAGAAAAATCTTAGCGTGTTTAGGTGATGACAATACGTTCAAATAAACGCATAAAAGGTAGCTTAAATTACGTTTATTTGTTTAAAATGTGTCTGCCAAAACAGTTGCGCAAAAGTAAACCTAAAGCCGGCCCGGAAGTATAAAGATGAAACTGACGCGAAACGGACGTTTTCAAAACGGACGAACCCACAATACTGCCCCTGCGCACTTGCTTTCATTGTTTCAGAAACGCACCTTGCCTAACTCCTTGTATGATGGTCAGCCTAATTAATGAGTTATGGAGGAAAATTAACAAAAAAGTGTGTAAAAGGGGCACAAATATCAGCTATCACGCGCACCTAAATGAGGTTGAACCTTTGTGTTTGCATTTGTTTTGTTTCCGTTCTCTGGTGGCGCAAACACCAAGGAGCAAGTGAGCTTCGAAACAATTCCACTTACCAATTAAAGGAAGAGGGAGTGCATCCTATTACTCCTCTAAGAGTATCGAACTAAAGCCCTGATCACACGATGGCTCCCTGATTCAGCGGTATTTCCCAGGAGCCGGAGCTGTAGGAATAAAACTTGCTACATCAGCGTTGCACCCCGGGGGAGTCCTACGGGTTGGAGGAAAGCAGCCTTCGAAGCCGAGTGAGGCACAACGGTTCACAAGATTTTATGGTGTGCGCAGTAACTCTGCCCTCATGCATAGAGCTGCAATCTAATCTAAACGCATTGAACTGTTTGAGCTGCAAGGACTACACGTGTTTTCTTTATGCATGATGCGCGTTCTGTAAGGTTAGCTAGCAACACACTGCAAAGTACACAGCTGAGGCACTGGAAGATCTCAGTTGCAACAGCGTTGAACGAGATCCCTTTCGTTTTGTTAAAATCTCAGCCAGTCCGGTGTGGCCAGTACATATAAATATGACTAAAAAAAACAGGCTGTTCATTTTCCCCCACAGTAGAGTAGATAGCATTGTCACAAGCTAACAGTGCACGATTACCAAAGCTTTGGCAAACATTCAAAATTCAAGCTTCATTTTAAAAAAGTTCTGGTAAGCTCCCATGGACCGGTGTTCTTTGTTGCTCAGGTAAATATTTTGTTGAGATTGGTTTATTTGCTCATCAATTAAACGAGAAGAACCGGGGTAAAATGCAGATTAAAGCAGATTGACGAGACAATTAGCCTCTTTTACGTAACACACACCAACAAGCTAGCATCCTGAGAAGGCGAAGAACATTATTTTTCTTCAAGTATATTTCTTAGTTTGCTGGGTATCTGTGCTTGCTCCCGTGAACGGTTAGTTATTCCACAGAATTTCTTCCAGCCACGTCCGCACGTCAGCATCAGTTCACAAGAGATGCGACATTGGAATTGAGTTACACAAGCAGGAAGGCACGATCTGTCCAGTTATTTACAGGTTGGTTTGGGGAAATTTGGGGGAAGCTGCAATTGTAAGTGTGGGTGTCTCATGTTATGGGGCATATTTAAAATACTTTAGACTTGCTGACGACATTATCTTGTCCAGGGATTGTGCAGATGAGTTGCGAAAACTGTTCATAATAACTGCACTTACTCATAGACAGGATGCACATCTTGGAAAACGAGAAATGGTATGTTAAATGGCCAGCATGATTGCGGTGCTTAATAACATACTGCAAAATGTCACTGTTAATGCAGTTTCCTGCAACTTTCCCTAAACAGCTGTAAAAAAATTATGGTAAAGATCATGCGTTCTAGTCTAAAGCAATTCGGATGGCTTACCTCTTGCTAACTGGCCCTGTTCGGCTGCCGCAGCTGGCAGAATTGTATATAAACTAAGTCACGATTTTTTTTTCTGTTGCGAGCAATACACAAACATTACGACGCTTCAATGTCTCTATTCACCACAGACCCGACATTTCGCATCGCCCCCGAAGACAGGCAAAATTTAAGAATACACCCCAACTATTTCGCAGAGTACACCTAAATCCTTTGCTTTTTAAAAATGTCTCTTCGTATCACGTTCTGTATCTTCTTTGTTCTCAAGGTTTCATCACCCCTCTCCCCGGCGAGATCAGATTCTGTCTCTGCAACTACCTAAAATACTTTATGTTAGGCCGTCGGGCGGCAACTGAGTTAAAATGGCTTACGATAATAAGAAAGCAAAAATTGTGATTATAAATTAAATCTTTTTTTCTTTCATTTTAATATTGTATCTGATTTCGCAGCAAAGAGCATTACTTTTGAAAGAAAGTTTAGCATTTGCTCCCAATGTACAGGTCATGTCTTTTTCTTCCTCTAGAATATATTTTACGTCAAAGCCATCCATATGTTTCTAAAAATTTCCTTGTGCTTCATAAGGCCGTGACTGTTGCGAAATAACATACCGCCTTACCAAGATAACCACTCTAAGTATTCAGCAAGGCTGCAACGGGAAATTTTAATATCATAGCAATTATTTACAAAAAGTCTCTTCATAGCCTCTTGTTTGAGGGATTTATTATGGGTATACAGGCGCACTCGGGCCCGGTGTTGGTTGGCGCAATAAGGAATCTGTGCTTCTCATGCTTACAGAGAAAAAACTTCCTATTTGCAATAGCGCAACTACTTGTGAAATGTCACGTATTCTAGGTCTACGCCTGCAACATGGGTGATAAGGTCTTGATAAGTCATATTTTGCGTAACATGGGAGAACTCTACGGTTAAAGAGCCAATCACTTCAGTTTCTCTTAGTGCAGTGCGGAAATTCTATTGTAGTAGTGGTGTCCGTAAAAAATAAATTCTCAGCCTGTGTTTCTTAAGGCTGCATTTGTGGAGGACAGAATACACCCTCTACAGCCCTTTTTGCATTCTGCCCATAAAAATATAAGGCATTTCTAAAAATATCGATAGCGGTATACCTTTTCCGAAGGCTGATAGCGGAGTGCCTTGACGCCGGATGCGATTGGTCAGACAGACAATACTGTCGGTTTGGTTCCCGAAAAAGGGGATTGCAGGGAACAAAAGGTGCCAATGCGGAATTTTATGTGTGAAAGTGTTAGGATAAAAATAGATTAACGATAAAGATGACGAAGTGAGCTGTAGTTGAATGTAAAAAGCGCCAACCCCTTTGGATAAAGTTCACACCATGGGCTCAACCAAATCGAAAATTACTAACAGTACCCTGGGTCACTAGCTCGGCCGTTGGGATGCAAATAAATATGAGTAGACCTAAAGTAATGAACCACGCTGAAAGGGCCCTCGCCAGTTTAGGTAAAGCAACGCTAGAACAAGTACAAGTGTATAACTCACTTGGACAGGTTTTCGATACGCTTCTACTTGTCCTGGCGTTGCTTTTACCTAAGCTGACGAGGTCTCTTTCAGCATGCTGAGTTATCATTACTTTAGATCTATTCCCACTTTTTTTTTACTTTAGATTATGCTCACTTTAGTTACCTTTAGATTATACTAACTTGGACGAGTCGTCAGTCCTGATGCAAACCACGAGAAAGAAATCGGGCGCAGAATTAGCATGGGCTCGGGTGCCCTAGGCAAGCACTCCCAAATAATGAAAACTAAGGTACCGCTATCACTGTAAAGAATTGTATGCAACCAATGCGTGCTGCCGAAGATGACGTATGGAGGGGAAACTTGGTGCCTCGCTAAACAACTGGAAAGCAAACTTAGGTCGGTTCAGCGAGCAATGGAACCGATGTTGACAGGAGTACGCTCATGACAGGAAACGAGCCTCCCGGATCACGAAGCAACTCGAGTAGGATATATCTTAGTTCAAATTAAGAAAAAGGAAACGGGAATTCGGCTGGCCAGGTAATGTTACTAACTTACATCGTGTGGCAATCAAGGATAACAAACAGAGCGACTTGCCGAGAGGCGGGCCTTGGCGATGAAGGACATCGAGGCAGGAAAGGAGAAAATGAGATCAAATGGAGTTGTCTTCGTTCTGCAAGTGGACTTGAATAGGCTGCTGCTGATTATGATGGCGGGAAGAACAGTGTCCACTGCCAGAAATCAACCGTGACCAGTTCCACTGGATATTTTCCAGCCTCCGCCTGCGGGTATTGAAAGCGCGATTGTGCTATGAACGAGTGATTTCGTAACATAGATACCTACGTTCATACAAGGAGGCGTTTTCACAGGACACAGGGCGTATTTTATTCTGCGATAGATTGCCTGATTGCATTTAGTTGAATGGATCAACTACGTCCATAATCGGCATCATACACGACCCGTTTGTTACTGTCACTCTGTTATTGTACAGCAATGCTACATTTTATGGATTCTTCAGCACACAGCTTCACTACAGATGTGGGTCAGAAAGTACAAACAAAATTGTGTTTCCTATCGAAACTGCGGGGACAAAAGACCAAGTAAAATGTACAAACTACTTTTTGAATTTTTTTAGGAAAATGAACAAGGGAAGGAAATTTCCTCCAAATATAAAAATCTATGGCCAACCCACTAAAATTTGTTATTTGGATATTTAGACGTACGAGAGCAGAGCGCTGCCCTGGTGGTTTTCGCCTACGTAATTATTTTTGTAGACTGAGGCGCAAAAATTGCAAAGATTAGCTCGTATTTCGGAGTTCGCATTCATGAGGCGGAGAAAGGGGGAGGTTTCCCTAAGGCGCTTTATTATTACTTCGTCGCGGTTACAATCATACATTGCTCTGAATTTTTACCTTAAAACCTTTTGCACTGTCAGCGTTACTTTACAAAATCGACGGAATTGAAATGCTGTATGGGAGGCACTTCCAAGCGGGATAAGGAGCCGGCAGTACAAGTTGCGGTCGGCTTAATAGGCAAAAAAATGCTTCGCCAGAAGCGTTGCTTTGTAACACACTGGGCAGCAGATCTGTGTATATACACGTAAAATACGCCAGATGCCACCAGTGTATTAGTATATGCAAAATACTGGTAGACGATTCTGCCAAGAAAGAAAAACTGTATGCTTTATTTAGAAATTCGAAAACCAGAGGATTTCAAGTTAAATAGTGGAACATGTCTACGACGTTGTCAGTTGTGTTTCAAAAACAAGAAAGAATTTATTCGTGACCAAAATATTATGTGGATGCAGGAATAACAATCCTACAGATCAATAGTTGTTCGCTAGCTTTCCATGTCATTGGACGTAGACAATAAATTGCTTTTATGGAGTCCTAATAATTTTTACTCGTTTTTTGAAAATCCCCCGTGTGCTGTTCGTGGCGCATGCGTCCGCGTACTAAAATCGTCAAATCCGAACTTCTGTTTCCTTTTTCCTCTTTGCAGGTTTAGGACCATCACCGCGGAACGGTTAGAGGTGCTTCCAAGCTGGGATAACGCCATGGAATCTTCCACCAATACATACACTCCAACCTTGAGCTAGACAAAAACAATCTTTGTGGTTTGTAGACGCCCAGACGAGTTTGGCTCTATTTCGATATTTTCAATTTCAACGTTACTGAGCCGAGGCAAGTGTTTATTGAAGTGTCAAAACGGCAATTGTTCTATCTTCAGAAGATGGAGTGTTCTGAACAGTTCCGGGTTTATTGCTGCCTACAGCCCAGAAGGTTTAATACATGTGGACCACATAAGCGTTGATCTCTAACGTTATTAATTCAAATCAGTGGCTCACTACTTAAGTACTGTAAAAAATTCAGAAGAGTATTGACATATTTTGGATGAACTTACCAAAAAATGCTGACTCATATTAACCAGTAAGGTTTCTTTAATTCTTTACAGTGCCTGCAATACAAATCATCAGGTGTACCCAGTTCGCGAGGTAGTGCGTTTTCTTTAGACATCGGTTAACAACGTGACGTTACTTGCAAGCCCTCACTTCCCTTTACGTGTTTTTGCTCTCTTTATGTGATTTTCACTTAACGTGACTATCGAATATTCGTCAAACCATCAGAGTTTCAGGGCATTAGCACATCCCCATTCTCGTTCGTGTCGATCTGCCGTGGACGTATCGCCCGATGCGAGTCCCAATTGGGGTTCGTCGCTCAAGAGCCGCACACATGACAGCCCATTAGATTATTGTTTTTTGGTAGCCGCGAAACCTGCGTGAGCTAAGGTATCGGAATAAATAGAGCGAGTAGGGACTGACTCATCCCACAGCGAAATCACTAAAACATATTTTTCGCATTTTTGGCACCGCAAAATCTGTGCAAAGTAGAAGTTCTTACATAGGACAACGTATATATTTCCCGCATGGGCCGGAGAGTGGGCCAACTATTTTCGCACAGGCAAATCATCCAAGCAGCGAGCCGTCTGTTAAGCGCATATGCCATACTGTACAAGCGAAGGGAAAAAATCTTCATTGCCCAAAAGCCTGCTTCCATGCTTTGAAGGAGAGAGCCAAGCAATGCTTTCACTTTTGTTTTGTTGTTTTCCGGAGCGAATTATTTCGACCTGCTGCTTTTCTGTTACACGTTGTAGGCGTCTCTTTCTTGACTTTCGTTTCGGTCGCCTTCCGGTACGCATTACGTCAACAAGCAAACCTGGCACAAAACGCCACACAGCTTCACTAGAATCACGGTTTAACGCTGCTGGTGCACAGCTGTTCTACTCACGTGCCATCACGTTCACGTGTCCCGTGTCACCCGGAACACACTTTGTACAACTTTTGGGTTTTCAATTCATCGTTTTGTGAATTCCGTGGAGCTGTCCACGTCAGCTGCTCAACAGCTCGGGATCCCTAGTTAATCCACTATGTTGTGTATGCGCCAGGAAGAAAGGAACAAGAACAGCGACAATAACTTTTCTTCAACGCTGTCAAAATGCGGTAATAGTAAAGTAGGCACAGTACTGGGTTGCTTCTGTGCAGACCCGGGCTCAAATCCCATCAAGATAGCACCTGTGTTTTTACTTGATCTGTACAACTGCGACCACTTTCTTGGCTGCGCAACGACAACCACAACAATAATAACGCTTTTTCGCAGAATAGAGCATTTAATAAAACACATAGCCGTAACCATAGTGGGGAATTATACCATATGTACCCCGCATATTATCTATATTCATGCCTCACAATTTTAGGCTGGTAACCTGACGTTTCCTGGGAATTAACCCAACCTTTAGTCCCTGTTCTTTGTTGCTGCGCAAAAGCCACTCGCGCCATCTCTGTTCCAATACGTGAGCGTTACATATGCCTGATATCTTGACGCATAAAAGAAATACGTGGTGTAGGCCGGTATCAAAACGAGGACCCCGCATGAAGACTGGCGATTCTTATTCAATAAATCACGAGAAAGAAGGTTGAAAAGAAATAAAAACGTTAACAAGACCATTGGCTTTTTATAACAGTCATGCCATCTGTCTTAGAGCGCGTGAATCGTCCGCGTATTGGTAGAGAAAGAACAACAGGTGTTGTGCTGTAGACATTGAAAGCAACTCGGTGCTTCAACGAAGCAACGTACTTGCTCTTGCTGAAACGGGGGTAGACAAGCCCGTCGACATTAATACATTTCGCACAGGAAGAAAAAGATAATATGTGCAGTGGCGTTGCAATATATATGCGAGAAGAACGACGTAACGTTTTTAAGCATAACCACCTTAGAACCGGTCAAAGTAAAAAAAAACGGTGTCGAAGCATGATTGTATGTGGGCGACGTGTGCATGACCGAAAGCAGGTACAACCATATTGACGCAGGTTTGCTGTCCATACAAATTGCACCTCTTTCATTGCAAAGTCTAATTGAAGAATTTATACACGTGGGTCTAATACGGTGTTCTCTGGGTAGTCGTTCTCCGCGTTACGAAGTTCTGTGCGGAAAAACATGGCAACAATTGTGACTGAGGTTTCAGCATAGCGTTGTTGAAGCCAACGAACCTGTAGCAATTCTCACCGCAATACGACGTTGCATTTCGTGTCATAGTTGACGCGTCATCGTGTCTACAATGCGTTAGAGGTACAAATTATTGTAAACCACTAATAATGTCTTTAACAGATGCTATGAGAGTTTCTCCAAGTAAACTACCGGTCCCAGTTTCTTCACATGGTAGGCACGTAATCAGTGACCTTCCACTGCACTTTCAAAATTTTGAAGAACAAGAACTAGCATCTGCTACCAACCATAACTGCTGACAAATATAACATGGTTAGTATACGCTTCGTCAACGTACATGGTTACATTAAAAACTAGACGTTTAGATGAACGGCGAGATCGCCTCATTTTCCTGCCAGAAACATTCCCGCCTTGAAAGTAGGTCACGTATCCCACAGTAGCAAGTGTTAAAAATTTTGTAGACCATTCCTTACCATGTCTTTCATTTTCTTGGAAAAATTCCTCAAGATCTCAAGTCTGCTAACGAACTTTGAATGCGAAAACCTAGCGCTTATCAAATACTTCTTTACTGTTGCATCGTGGTGGCGTTTTTGGTGATGATGATCTTGTTTAATGGCGCAAGGGCTTCGAGGCTAAAGAGCGCCATAAAAGAAGTGTTTTGTGTCTAAGGTGAGTTGCATGCGCTGCATGCTTTCGTCAAAAGACGGTTGTGTAACATTGGTGTGCAGGGCCAACGTTTGTCAGTAAAAAAAGTTCATTGGTGGACCAGATTTAGGGGACCAGGATGATTCGTCCTGGACCAGGACGAATTTTCCTTCAACTGCGAAGTTTCTGAGAAAGCTGTATAGCTTTCCTTTGTAGCCGTATGGCTGCATTTAGGTGGATGTCAAACTTTCCTTTACAAAAAAGTCCATAAACCTATTTGAGAGCGTAGAAAATAATTTGGGCTAAAAATCAGGGTGCCTCGGGGAGGGTTTTCATGTCTTCATCTTCTGGCGCTAAAAACTCCGACAGGCAGAATGGCAGCAAATCACGCCGCAGCCTTCCCACAGTCAGAGTTCTCCGCGTGTGCCTTTTCTTCGCGCACTGTCTTGTGCACTTTTCCTGGGACGGGCTTCGGGCTAATTTTTGGTTTCATTCTGCCAGGGTGTCGGATTAGCGCTGTGGTTATTGCACTTTCCTCCGGCTCTTGCATCCCTGGTTCAAATCCCCCCCCCCCCCCCCCCCCCCCCCAATCCAAACGTGCTTTTATTTGATTTCTCTTGGCAGCGGCGGCCATTTCATTGCAATCCGTGTTGACGGACAACGATGAAGACGACTGCGGTGAGTGTTCGCGTGTCATGAGGCATCTATAGATTTCTCCTTAATAACAAAAGCCACTTAAAGTTCCGTAGTGTCCTAACGGTGGCACTTGGTGGCGTATTTTCATAATAGCGATCGGCAGCCAGAGTAAACGAAGGAGCTTCGGCTTTTATGTCTTTGATCACAAGCCTCAATTCGCCTAAAACCGGCCCAGCAGCGCAGCTGGAAATTCACTAAAACTCTGATAATCTCAGTTTAACCGCATTGCAGGCTAAAAGTTATTAGCTAGTAAAGCACCGGCAAAAAATTAAAAAAAAACACCAATGAATAAAGAGCTTATACTGGGAGGTAACGTGAATGAACAGGCTTGGCTCTCGCCGTACTTCACTTACTTTTCATGCTTTTTTGTTAAGTTGTGGGCGTTGCATTATTTTTGTTCTGAAGAAGGGGGCAGTTATATTAATCTTTATACGTCCTTTTTGTAGTCCCATTTTGTTAGCCATTCCAATACGCTTAACATGTCGGCATTGACAGAAAACGTTCTCTTTCGGACTATTCTCATATCAGAACTGCAGGTAGCAACAACCAGATATCTTTGTGATATAAAACGTATACCGGCGCTCTTGCAGGACACAAAAATTTGATATATCTAAAAAATGCCGCCGTCTGGAGGCCAACTTTGTTTAATATCCTCACTAGGTTTCTCCCATGTGCCGTATTAGCACTGTTTACCTGCCAAAAAAGTACCTTGTAGAATACACGACAATAACCTTAAAACAGGTCATGGTAGTGGCGGAAAAAGTACAACACGTTCCCAATTTATGCTTACGAAGCTTTTAAATATCAATCCGGAATCAAGTCTTCTTCAAATTACGTCAAACCTATAGCGTGCAATCCGCATCAATAGTATAAGTAATAAAACTTTTTATTTTTGGGACATACCTCAAATAATTTATTCGTTCATTAGGTGTCAGTGCTACGCATGCAAAGGGATTACCAACCTTATGATTCAGGATAAATTTGGCAGCATTCCGAGAAAACTGCTGAAAACAATAAAACAAATGGGTTGGACAAGTGGCCCTTAGGCATTGCCTTGCATGAAGCACCAAGATTTAGAGGCATCCCATGCGCACAGTATGCGAGAAGCAGAAAGAGCCCCTAGAAGCCGCCTCGCTTGGTCACGTCTGGGCAGACAGGTGCCTGAGTAAATCTCGAACTTTCGCGACATACGACCCTTGGAGGCAAAAAGAGGAAAGCGAAACTGAGGCGCCAGACCACATCATGCGAGTGGAAGACACTCTCGCTCTCACTTCAGCTTCTCTGCTCGTTAGATGCCGATATCCAGCCAGAGAAAGCAAGAGAAACTTGCCGAGCCATGCATGCAACGCCTACGTTTTCGGGCATATTTAACGACGAAAAAAAAAAGGTTAGCCGCCTTCTTTTCGCCCCTCTTGCTCCTCTTCCGCTCTCACTGCTTTATTTCTTGCTGTGTTGCTGGTCTAAAACCCTAATGGCAAAACTGTTTGGTTTTGACATGGCTAGTTTTAACCCACTTAGATCGGCGACTTCCGTCGAGACCAGGTCCGTTTTGCCATGACGCGGTACGTTCAGCGCCCTGTATGCTCAGCTCGCACTTGGCGCTGTCAGCAGTGGTAGTACTAAAGGGCCAACCTTCTATCGAGAGCGATGCCAGGCATCGCTATATTTCATGCGGTGAATCTGTTGGAAACGAAACCTTCTGTTCCTACCTCCGCTCATCCTCCTTTCCGCGATCGTGGCGCAAGCGAAGAAAGAAGGCCGATTGCGTACTCTAGTCACGCGCATTGGCGTTATCAGAATCAGACCAGGAGGGGGCAAGGGGCCCGCCACTCAGCGCGGGAACAGTGGACATCCCACTTGCCAATCCCGTGCCGTATCTCGTCCGGCGGCACTTGAGAGGCCGTCCATCCCAATCACTCAGAGTGCCCCTCGTGCTCTCCCGGGCCCACTGTGTCCACACGTATACATATTGCGACGAGAGAGGCCTGAACCTGCGCCGCCGCCACCGTGGGATGTGACAGACTCCCTGTGCGTGCCCCGCAATGCCATCTGGCGGACTCGCGGCTGTCGGCAAAACGTGCCGACTCGGCAAGTATATCAGGCCGCCGGATCCTACTGCTCTGTACATCCCGCAGTTTGTATGAAAAGAAATAAAGGCTGCTGTGAAGGAGATGGTGGACACTGTCAGGCAGCGTATGTATGCGCCATCTATGAGGTCGTAAAATGCGACGAGCGAAGTGGATGGCGGTAGTGGTCATTGTCTTCTGCTGACTTTGCGGTGATGACCAAGCACCACCTAGTCAGCGATCTCAAAGGATGAGTCACGTTGCGCTCAGGAACTATAAAGCAAACGTCATGAAGGAGGCTGATATTTTGTTTGGCCTTATAAGTATACAGCCAGTCTATTGCAACTTCACGAGTATTTTCTGCATACTCACGCTTAGCCTTGCTTCTAGGACTCATGATGGGAAAAATCAGCGGTGTAAAACGCAAAAAACTGCGTTTCCGATAAGTTGACAAAATAAAGCAGCTTGGATGTCACACTCAAGACTTCACAAACGTGAGGTAGATTACAGTGGTTGTTTTTGCACCACAATAAAACGACGTTATTAAACTATAACGGCTAACGATTCAAGGCACCCTCTGTCAAAAAGAATCGAAAGGGGAAGGTTGATGTTTTAAATAAAGAAACCGTTCGCATGCTTTAGCAAGAGGTAAAGAGAGAGCTTCGCGTGCAGACCCCAAGAGAAAGAAGCCTTCTAGCAGAATTTGTCAGATTACGTAGTGTGTCCTTTTTTGTTATGTACAAGCATATTATACCCACAGTTGAGTGTTCCTTATGAGTTCAGTGGTTAGCACATTTCGCTTTCGTAGCTGTAAGGTGCCAGTCTCGGAAGAAAATGTTTAGGCAGCAGCCATTACAGCTTCAATATAAATGTTCTGTAGTTTCCACCCTGCCTTTATGTTCTATAGTTCTGTGCATCCAGTAATTTTAAGAGTTTTAAGCAACTGTTATTATTGATTCTCTCTAGCATGTTGTGGTCGATTAGAGCGGTGGTTTGTAGTACCCCTTCGTGCTGTCCCTGGCCCGTTTTCGCGCTGTGAAGCTCGTGTATTACCAACTAGACGGTACCATCACGCTTTTAGGTTGTCAAGGCCGTTTTTTAAAGCAAATAGGTTTTATTGGGAAAGATAAATGCTATGCTTTCGTTTCATCTGCATATCCATCTAACTCCCCATCTGAATGACCTGAAAAAGAGAAGAAATTTACTAGCCAGGAAATGTGAACAAGTTGCAACAGTGTCACTAGTAGTAACTGAATCTCCGTCTTACGCGTGAAAAATAAGAGCGCTGACCAATCAAACAATGCACGACAGACGGAATTACGTCCTGTAGAATTACGGTCCACAGGAATGACAGGCGCTTGTGATAATAGTATCGTGCAGTAGGCAATCGCATTCCCCCAAATTGTACTGAATATAACGCTGCACATCAATGAGTGTGCAAACACCACTCTATGAATAAAATGATGCTTCTCGCGCACACAACTTTGTAATGCTTTTCGCACCGCACGGCGATGAAGACGATGCAATAGCGGCGCCCTGATGTCCACGAGGGAAAAAAAGTTGAAGCTAAACTATGTATCCTTGGGTAGCCTGCAAAATGAAAAATTGAGCACAGAAATGAGGATTAGTGGTGCTACCTGGTAGTGTAAGTTTTGTTTCGACCATAATTAAAGCAAAGGAAGCATATCCGCAGCCATTTTTGTATGTGTACTGTCTCAAACTCAGCGGCTGCGTTCTGAATCAGCTTGAAATCCGGCCACATAAATTCGGGCCAGAAAATATGAACAAACGTTGTAAATTTCTAAATACAACTCATATATTTTTCTTGAGCACCCAACCTAACTTTCGCTACTTCAAAGCTTTCTCTTTCTTTGTGCTTACGTGTTAACAAACCTTTCGGCAACTGTACGTATTTCAAGAGCAAAGAGCATCAAAATAAATCAGAACCATAACACAGTTCGGATGAATTACATTGGCTGTGTTCCAGTTCACTAAGTATACAGCTTCCCAGACAACAGCCATGATGAGCTATATCGCAGTCCCATTTCCGTGACTACTTCGAGCATATATTTATAGAAACACTGTACTCCACATAGATGTATGCGCCACTTCGTTCTCAGCATAGGAAAAGTAAAATATTTTTTAGTGCGGCTGTTCAATAAATGATTCTTTTTAACCACCAACTTCTTCGTAACTAAACAATTTTCGAACTTTTGATACTTTTTTTTCAAAAGAAATCAATTCCTTCAAGTGCCTCTTCAATTCATTCAATGCCTCCTTCAAGTGTGTGTGGCATTTCTGAAATCGCATTCTTAGAGCATTCCGCTTTTGCGCACCCGAACCAAATTCTCATAAGTTTCACGAGCGGCTTTTTCACAGTTGCGCTTCCTGTGCTGTTTGCACAGGAAGCGCAACTGTGAAAAAGCCACTTGCAAACTGAAAATAGTCCATCGTTTTTACCAGCGTTGTTTACGCGTCAACCACCACATTTTCTCTTCCATATTACTCCACTCCTTGAAGACCCTGGCGCACTTTCTCCGAAGTTGCCACCTGTACTATTTCCAGCCTCTAATTCACTTTTTTGCTCTGCTGCATTTACGATACTTATATAAACAAAATACCAAGCATATGTATTTCAGCCCTGCGAAGTACACGCCGTGCATCCGCTCTAGCGTATACAATATTATGAACGTGCACCACAACAATTATACTCTTCTGGGGAATTGTTTGCAACAAAGAAACTAACGTAACACGCTATTCAACTCCTCATTCACGTGACCGTCGCGTCAATAGTTATGATCCCACCTATTTTGCAGCAATCGAACAAGGATGACGGTACATATATCATCGCAATTAATTTACATAGCAAGAACAATTAGCGAAAAAGTATTTACCTAAAATTTATTGCAATGAAAGCTTGCTGTATTTAAACACCCTAAACACTGCTTAGTCCCCCTTAAGGCCAGTTCAGCCGTTCGGATAACTCTTCAACCAGCTACCTTATGTTAGCCAGGCGTTACTTGTACGAGACGGGATCCTTACGAAGCCTGGGTAGTCTTGCTAGTCTTTCTTATCTGTTCCCGTGTGCTCTTGCTTTTCTATGCTGCCCAGTGGATTCGTCGAAAGCCAGAGACCGACCACGACGCGGAACCATGAAGAAATGGCTGGACCAGAACGGAAGCCATGACCGCCTGCTGTAAATCACTGCTGCAGCCACCAGCCATGGGAAGCTGGACTGATCGTGAGAAACCCGGGGAACATCTTTCAGGTACACTCGTCTAGAGATTGCTATCTGCACGTTTAATTACGCACTTGACGTCCCTGCGTACACAGAAGCGGTGAAACAACGATTAAGCGCTAGCTTCTCTTTGCCCAGGCGGGCTTGAATGCCAGTTATTTCCTTAATATATGACCCCCAAAACAATCACAAGCATTACAGATCGTTGCTTAGGCAAACCTCAAATTTTGTTCATCTTTTGTTCATCTTTAGGGCAGGAAACGCAAAATAATTGAACCTTTTCTTGTTTTAATTATATTCCGTGACTAATAAATGCATCTCATGAAGTCATACCATTTCAACGAAAAAAAAACAGGCTTATCTTCACTTTTTTCTCATTACAAACTGCATCTTTGGGGTGTCGGGTACACAACTCCACAAATACAGGTTGCAAAAAAGAACTGAAAAGTGTTAGTGCCTCTCCAGTGGGTAAAACTTAAAGAGGCTCTGTTTTGTCTGAAAGCGATTAAGGTTGATTACATATGCCCTCACATGGTAGGTGCGCTGAAATTGGTGACAGCAACATGCAATGTTTTATTTGTGCATCTGCGTTTACTATCTGAAATATTATACAGATTTATTTTGGCTCTTTTTCCCGTTTTCCATTTGCAAGCTCGAAGTACTTTTGCAAAAAAAGGTTGCGCACAATGAGGGAGCCGAAAACTCCCAAATAGATTATTACCAGCGGTGAAAATTAGCCGAGCATTTCTCAGCATCTCACAATATGTTAGTTTTCATTTTAAGCAACGAATCTGAGCAAAAAACTTAGTGTCGTCTCGGAAAAGCCTCACCTAAAGATGCATGGAAATCGAAACAGCTGCATACAAATGTCGCTGTGTAACGAAGCATGAAGTCTTTTGTATAATATTTATATCGAAGCGAGTTCATAAAGCGTTATTCTCACCCCAAGCTACCACTGCGAAAACAGAATGACAGGAGCTTTTACTTCAATGTTAGGGGCTATAAATGTAGCACAGAAGAAAAGAGAACACTTATAAGGTTAAGCACAACTAGACACCAAACTACTCATCGTGGCAGGAATACAGATTGGCTGTTGCGAGCGTCGACATTAAAAACTGTTCTGTCTCAGTGTCCCTGCATGAACTTTGTTAATTTGAAAATGATGAGGCAATTCCATTTGCGTTCGCCCCTTCACTGAAGATCACATGTTGTGCAGGATTAGGTTCAAACTTGCTAGGTGCCTAACACTACTGACACTAACATTTTGGCTCACGTAGCGTAGAAGTGTGAAAACCATTGGCGCTGGTTAAAACCTGGCTTAGGCAATAGGAATCGCAAGTTGGCAACGTCATCTGGTTACCGATGAAGAGTAAAGAAGCGGACCAGCACCTCGTGCAAGGTAGCACTCGTTCGATAAGACGCAGAGCTTTCCAGCATACAAATGTAATAAATTCGAGTTGGAGAAGCGTGCGCTGCTGAAGTAATAAAAATTCTAAAAGGCGAAAGAAGTTACGCTATAGTCGCTATCGCTAAATGCACACTATCCCCGTGCAACTTAAGCGATGCCAAACCTATCGCACGTGCACCACATTTGCTTATGGTGTAATTTAAGGAAGGTATTTCCGTGAACTTTGGCTCGAGTGACTCACCTAATGAGCACGCGCTATATTACGAATTGTACGGGGAAAATTATCCGGCGCTTCTTAAGTATGTGCAGTTTAGTTTACGGCGTCGTTTAAGCAAGCTAACCTTGCGTCTTGGTGTTAACCAAAAAACTTAACTTGAAATGCGAAGCCGGACTTATTTTTAGTATCCCTTATGCGAGATTGACCGCACATAACGTGCTTAGTCATTACCCTTTTCTTTTTTGTTTGAACAGACTGGATATGTATATCGGGAAATCAACACGCCAGACAAGACATCAAGAAGATGCCGACACTTGCAGTGACCACCCCCGCACTGCACACGCCAGGGGGTCATTACTGGCAGGTAATACGTCGTGTTGCAGTAAATAAAGGAGCCTGAAGTTGTTGGGGAGCTTCATGAGGGCCACTTGTGTCAAGACACGATGAGATTAAAATAGCAAATGTGCCGATGGCACGCATCTTCATCGAATTTGTGACGTTATCTGGCATGGTCGCCATACGAGTGCTCATGAACACACTCATCTTCAGTGACAAACCAGAATATTGGCATGACATCTTCAGGTCGCTTGAGGAATAAATTAGGAGGAGAAAATTAAAGCGCTTGGAAATGAAGAGGTTGCAAAACATTTTCCTCCACGTATGTTTTTAACAGCGGAGCTGTTTAAGTTAGAGCTTTGTTTGGTGGTGTTTGCAAAAAATAACGAGAAAAACACCTGCGCTGCCTGTAAAGAAGGGCGCACCACGCAGATAGGGTATTATAAGATCGAAGCCGTCATTCGGGCTTCTTAATTATGAGCACAGGGGGTACATGCCTATTGCACCCCTTACTATATTATTTTAAAGGTGATAGTTTTTTGGGGCTATTAAAACGCAAAATATTGGCGCAGGTTGCAGTGGTGCAAGGTTGAAGAAATAGCGGAGCATTGGGTCGACCTACCTTCTTCTCCCTGGGATCCGCGGTCACTGTGGGGCACCGACCAGAATGACCTTGTAAAATCTGGCTAAACTTGGCTTTACCCCTCGACACTTAGCTTAGCCTGGCAAGAACGTTGCAAAACCTGACAAAACTTTGCAAAGCCTAGTAAAACCTAGCAAAACTTAGCAGAACCAGAAGAAGCTAGGTCTACTCCTAGCTTCGCTGTTTCTACAGCCTTGTATCACCAGTGCAACCTGCACCATTTTTTTTGTAGAGAAGGGCTGGAATTACCAACAGTATTTTTTTCGATTTTTTATATTACTTCTTTTAAATCACCCAGCGGTACTCATTAACATAAAAGGAAAATATTTAGCTATAAATGCCACTTAACTGCAAGCGCATGCAGCAACAAGAAGAACATATTCTGCGTACAAGTGGAGTCTGTGTCAAAGAAGAATGTTTTCGTGGTGTACTTCAATAGTCACCTCAGTATCCATACATCTCACCCACTATACAAGAAGCAAAGAACTATTGCGCCAAGCTCACAACGTTAGCAGAAACCCGAGTTAGATCGCATTTTACAGTGAGTGGTGAATCAATTCACAAAATAACCAGCATAATCGCATGGGGATAATACCATCATGACACAAAATTGTAAAACTCAAGCGGACACGTCCGGACGGTGTTTATAAATGTTTTCTTCAGCTTTTGATAAAACTGTTCTTTATGGGCCCTTAAAGCATTGGTACTAGTATTGTACTCAAGCAGTCAATTTCTTTATGCAGGATGAGTTACTTCCGGTACTTTTTTGTTCACTTGTAAAGTCTGACACACAATAGTTTTCTTACCCAAATGTTTCAATAATACTTGTCTGGAATATGTTACTAGCAAACTCCTGAAACTGAAAGCGTGGAGCATGTTGAGATCGTTGCTTGCACGGAGAATTTAAAATTGGGCTTGAAGACATTAGGCCCAAACTTCTCCGACGTGTCCGCGATCGAAAGCGTGTAGTACATAAACCAAGCGATGTGTAGACTTACTTGCTGCGACATGAAAACGTTCAGCACAATGGAAAGTTGGGCAGGCTGTTTTCAAATCCCAATGCAAAAAAAAGGTGCGGAAAAACACGGTGACCATGAGCAGTAAATTCAATAAGTAAAATTGTAGAAAATGTGTTCCCCAGAAAATAGCCCATCGTACTGTATATTTTTACTCTCCGTCACTGTCTTTTTGTGTAAAATTTTTTACTGTGTAAAAGCGTTTATTTTAATATTCTCTAGGCTACATTCCGCATAGGGTTAGAGTAATCATGAAAAATAGCCTTCCTTTTCCGCCCAAAGTTCCCAGGGGCCATATTTTCATCTTTATTTAGATATTCCAGGTAACTTTAGTGTGTGCTCCTTACAAAAAAAAACACCACAAAAACTGACTTTCGTATAATTACACACCCTGCCCGACTTCCTGCATATGCATACTGAATTCTTTAGTAATGTTAAGGCCTTTTTTGCTCGTGTTCGCACCGTTGTCGTGACAAGCAGAAAGGAGTTGGTAGAATAAATTAACTACTTGCTCGGGTAGGGTGAGCGTTGAAATCATTAGTTACGTAACTAAGCATGCGTGTCGGTCTACTCTGAATGAACCAAACAAAAATAGACTACAAGACGAATATTGAAAGGGGCGAATAAATATAAGGTTCATTTTGCTTTTCGTCTGGCCCCAAACAAAGGCAGCATGTTATTTGGCACGCTTGTTTGAGCACACAGAAGTCTGCACAACCGGGACCCCCACAGCTACAGACGCAAGGCCTAGACACGTGCAAATTACGTGCAAGGCCTAGACACAGTGTATATTCATAAAGCAACCGGTGCGTTAGCTCCCCCAGGCTCCGTGACGTTGTCTAGACAATGCTCTGGTGCCCAGCCTTGCGAACGTTTTGATGCCTCTTTAGATAACAGGAGTAGCACAAGACGGGTTTATTGCGTCTAGTTCGAGATAAGGGTACTGTACTCTTATAATAAAGAGCCGGTATAAAAAAAAGATGTTACTTTTGTCTTCACACATGAGGCCTCCGAACCACTGAATCTTTGCTACTCTATAAACGTTTAAATCGGCCATTGACCACCCCTTCGAATTCATGTTGCGGCTAGTACACCAAAAGTTCCCATTTAAAATCTGACCATGTATATTCCCTCAACGAGCCCCTCATTTCCTAACTATATATATATATATATATATATGTGTGTGTGTGTGTGTGTGTGTGTGTGTGTGTGTGTGTGTGTGTGTGTGTGTGTGTGTGTGTGTGTGTGTGTGTGTGTGTGTGTGTGTGTGTGTGTGTGTGCGTGTGTGTGCGTGCGTGTGCGTGTGCGTGTGTGCGTGTGTGTGTGCGTGTGTGCGTGTGCGTGTGTGCGTGTGCGCGCGTGTGCGCGTGCGTGTGTGCGCGCGTGTGCGCGTGCGTGTGTGCGCGCGTGTGCGCGTGCGTGTGTGCGCGCGTGTGTGTGTGCGTGTGCGTGTGCGTGTGCGTGTGCGTGTCCGCGTGCGTGTGTGTGTGTGTGTGTGTGTGTGTATGTGTGTGTGCGTGTGCGTGTGCGTGCGTGTGTGTGTGTGTGTGTGTGTGTGTGTGTGTGTGTGTGTGTGTGTGTGTGTGTGTGTGTGTGTGTGTGTGTGTGTGTGTGTGTGTGTGTATCCTTTACGGACGTGCGTGTACCCGTGATCTGTAGTTTTACCAGCGGTTGGCAGCAGACGCCAGCGTGTAAACTATTTCTGAGGGGAAACTACTGCCAGCCTTCGCACCATGCGAACGACTACACATCAGAACCACAGCAGCTAGCGCATCCTGACTGTGCAGCATGGAGGCACAAAACTAAAACATCCCAGAAAATGAAAACGCCTCAAAAATGCCCAAATGGACAATATTAACCAAGAGCCCTTCACTGCGGCACGACTCATAGCCCGGGTATGGCCTGGGGCCGTAAAACACCGAAAATTTGGATTCTCAACTTTTCTTTTGTCGTGTTTACAAGTTAAAGCTACCAAATAATTCATATAAAAACTGACATAAAAGCCGTGTTATAAATAAAAGGTTATACATCAATCGTAATTAACGATTTCGGACACTGAGAGCTTGTGTAGATGCTGTAAGCTGCAGCATCCTAAATGTTAAGTGAAATAGACTTCATGACACTACGACCGGGGAAGCATAAGTGCGGTGCTAATACAATGTGTTGGCGTAGCAAACTCGCGTTACACAGTGGTGCTGCGCCGTCGCAAGCACGAATCGCCACACATCCCACACTTCGTGCACACCGGCGCATACAAGCGCGCCCATATATTTATATATATATATATATATATATATATATATATATATATATATATATATATATATATATATATCTATATATATATATATATATATATATATATATATATATATATATATATATATACGCTAGTCAGTGATCTTCTTTATTGTGTTTTTTCACGCTGTAATTGTGCTTGCGAGCTCGATGCACTTTGCACGGATATCGATTCCACGTTTGGCCAATTCAACTATCCAGTGGTCAGTATACTAGCTCTTCGGAAGGTAACACTGGGCAGCAGAGGGGCGATTGAATATTCTATCTGGAATTTTCCAATTCTAGCAGAAAAGTGCCACTTGGCGGAGCACTAAAACGTTTCCATGCGAGACAAGATTCACGATGAATAATTTATAGTGTTGAACGTGCAGTTATATGGTGCTACAAAATAAGAGAACAAGCCAGTGTTTGCTACGTTGCTATTAAAATTCCAAATACATATTTCCACAATGCAGTAAGATCAAATCGGAGCATCGAAAAAGCTGGGGGCCGCATTGTTTTTGCGGTTCACAGTGTCACCAACAATTTTGCGCCGATTACCTCAGCTGAAGAAACCCTGACAAGCCCTAAAAAGTTTTAGAGAGGTTAAATTCGCGACGAAAAAATTGAAGTTATCGAGAGGTGAATGTTTCTGCGGTCAGTACTACCATTATGGTGCTGTTCACTGTAGTCCGAGGATGCGTAACTCTTTCTAATACGGTTCCACAAAGAGCAACCACATTACTACGATTTTATGATTGAAATTTATGATTTTATTCTCGAACCCAGCAATAATTTTTGGGGAGCGTTTTCAATTTATATATTAATGGACTATATTTTCTAAAAGAACTTTATTGGGATTGCTCATTCAGTAATTTTTAATGCAAAACCAAGCAAAGATGTTACCCACCAGATGCACTGTTGCCCAAAGCCAACTACGAACATTTCAGCCCGAGCTGTTTGATTACCGAGGAGCGGAGGACCAAATTACAATATATTATCGAACTACATTCCCAAAATTATTTTCGTTTGATGTGTTTTTTACTTGTTGCCAACTCTACGCTGTTCCGTTGTGCACTTTGTCACAGGAGGTCCCCCCGACAGTTTTTTTTAACTACGGGACCTCCTCGGTATTACTCTTTGTACGCTCTTTTAAAACGTGATAATAAATAAACTTCAAACTTCAAAACTTCAAACTTCAAAATTCATGCGTAGTAAATAGCTTTCAGGACTGCATTTTCAGAAGGAAATGAATAGCTTTACCCACTAAACCATAAATTAAATTTTCTTTCGGCGTTCAGAGTTCTTGTTTGTACAGTTTGCTTGTTTGTTTGAAACTGAACACTGTTCACATTCCTCGAAACTGAGGCAGACTGTTTATCTTCAAGGTGTGCAGAGTTCTTTTCCATTAGACGCAAGGGGCAGCAACAACTTTAAGCTTGAAAGCGTATATCAGATATTTGAGTAAAAGAAAAAACTACTCCACGTGACACTTGCCACCAGGAGGGCGCACTTCGGTCTCATGTTAATACATGACGCGTACAACACATTCCTGGCATTCAAACATGGTTTCGCAAACATGGTTTTAGCTTCGTAGTTTCTTAAAAGCCACGTATGGGCTGATTTGAGGAGTGTAAGACCAGGGGTGAAACTATGGCCCATAAATCGGGTATCCCCTGTCTTTATGGTTCGTCTATAATCCCACTGCATTTCAGTAGCACGACGTAGTATTTATATTCCCCTCATTGACATTCTGAAGCCACTGCCATTTCTAAAATTTAACGCCAAAGCCCTACAATCACGTACATTTGCACGACAAACTGTTTTTTCTCCCTTTAATTGCGCCGTAATCTCGACTAGTCCCTTATATCGAATCCCAAAGACAGTTCAGGTTCCCGTTCGATGAGCGCTCTTTGCTCGCAAAAACGCCACCAGAAGGGCACTGCTGGAGTGGCAACTGCTAAAATGGTAATTGTTTTAACCACTCAGACCATGTTTTAATTAGTCAGACGTGAGGTGTAGGCCGATACATTTTACGCACTAGCTCAATACAAATGGAGTATGACTGCCTCTTTCACAATAGAGACTTATTTTGCCCCGTTTCCTAGTTCCACTACGCTTCAAAGCGAGATCAATGACTCACCATGTTTACAGGGGTTAGTTTTCCATCTCCCGACGCTGTGAGAAGACGGTGCCTCTTTCTTTGTGCACTCGACAGGCCTACCGAGCACAGACCATGCGTAAAAGAAGTCCGCGTCAAGCGGCCGCGCGTTGGGCGACGCAACCGGCGTTGAGCTCTGCGAAACGAACGTGGCAGTCTGTTTCGGGCAGCGCCCGCGCGAAGCTGCCGGGGTGTTTCTGCTTCGGGATTATTACCTGACGGTAGTACACCTCACCGGCCCGTGCAAGAAGGGACCGCGTAAAACGGAGCGGCGGCAAAACTCGCACTCACGTACAGACACGCACGCTGGCGCCGACCAGAAAAGCGACAGCAAATCCGCGGCCGGATTGGCAGAACACACTTTACGATCAGGTTAATTGCTCGCTGCCCCGACAGCTTTCGGAGACATTTTGCAAAAGCTGCCCGTGACCAACCAACTAGCAGGCTGGAACATGAAACAACTGGAAGAGAGTACACATAAAAGAGCAGTAAAGAAGGACTCTCCTTTTTGCCATTCGGACTGGCTCCCAAGGGCGGCGCTTGTTTAATTGCTGAACTATACGGTTGTGTTTATGACGTCCCTCTTTGACTAGCGCGGCCTTCTTTTTCGAACTTTTGCTCGTGTGCTTTTTTGCTTTAGGGACACTTCTTTGAGGGTGCTTAGAATGCCTCTGCGACAACCTGACCTCGTGTTATTATGGACCTCTTAACATCCTCTCCTGGAATCAATAGAAATTGACATGACCGTTGTAAGCAGCCCGTTCTAGTGCCCCTGCTGTTGTCAGGGTGGCTGGGCTTCCTTTTTGCTTCATTTTTAGTCTCGCTATTAGTTTTTCTGCTGACGTCTGCAGACCCTTCTTTTCCGACAGGAGAGGCGTTCTCTCTAAGCAACTAGAGTGCGCAAAGGATCTTTGGTGTTGGAGCGGGCGCCAAGAATGGTTCCCACGTCTTACTAAAGAATTTCCAGCTTGGGCAAGCGGAATCCACCGCTACAGAATCTGCTACAAACGGTGAATATTATTCACGCCCTATTTTCTCCGCACTTATCGAATACTCGCTGAAAACTAATATTTGTGCGCAAAAAAATGTTTCCGCGGGATAGCGGGCTGCTATGACTGTTACAGATGCTGCTTGAATGCCGCGTTCTTCAGTGGCGCGGATTTTCAAGTCGCAGTGTGGTTTTTGGTAAATTTATCTTATTCGTAACTCCATCAGCTTTCCTAAGTACAGCTACGTAGTAGCATTCGCGATATATTGGTATAATTTTGAATTAACGAAACCAGATGATACGCAATACTCTGTTTACTAAGATCTGTTTTGAAACATTTTGTTTCCGGCAGTTTTGTAGTTATTCTGAGAAATTGTTGCTGAAACACTTCAGTCATTAGCAAAAAAGTTGTTTAGCTGTCTCTCATTTAATCTAATTTACTTCTCTCATGTCAGCACGAAAGAGTACCCAAAAAACACGAGAAATACCGTCATTGCGACAACCTACTTCTCGACCATGATATGATATAATTTGAACAACAATCAACAAAATTAAAAGCTAGTTGTTTATAACATGTGTAATCCAAATGGGTACGCAGTACTTGACTAATCCGGTTCACCAGTATTATTCTTCAGATATCTATTTATTGTGTGCTGAGATTCAGGTGTGCATAACGCCTGCACGCGTACCAGTAGCTTGGTATACATAGCAGGTTTCGCAATTTTATTTCTCAGGTCATTGACATCATTTATGCCCACCAACCATACCAAAGAGCAGCATTTTAGGTTGTCGTCCTATTCGCACCAGATTAGTGAGTACTATTGAAAGTATTGAGACCAGCATGCATTCGAAAACAGCCCTTCTAAGTCCGGAGGAAATTCAGTATTGTCGGTGTTATAACACTTTAGCATGCCTTGATACCTGTGTAATCAAAGCCGGAAATCCGCTTTGCAAGCAGTTGTGTATTATTATTTAGACGTTTATTGCAAAATAATGACCACAAATGCACGCAATACAAGGCACACAGAAGTAATATTGTGGCATATACGAAATAAAAGCGCACGTTATTTACAACGGTCTCTTACACCGGCGATGAAAGCAATTGTTTTTTTTATTTACTAGGTTGCTTGTGCACGGCATCCCGCGTACAAGTACGGCTGAAGTCATCTACCAAGTTTTGTTGCAGAAAACACCGATGGTGGGCTTTGTAAAGTTCGGGGGCTTTGGCATTTCAAACTGATAAGATTTTTGTTCCCCCAAATTTGATCATCCAATCACACGCGCTTATTGCGTTTAGCCAGTTTGTACATATCTATCTTAAATACTTTAGATTTCGCCGATATCTGAACAAGCTGGAGCCATGAATGGCAATGTTTTCGGGTCCTATCAGCAACTTCGGCGTTAGGGTACAAGAAATAAATACACATTTTTCCGCACTCAAGACAAAGTTGATGTGGCAGTCGCATCATGTAAAGTGCCGGACTAGTTTTTCTTAGACCCCATGCGGTAGTTTGGTGTGCGCCGAAATCCAGTGGGCATATTTATTTTCTCCTGTGAGAAACTTACCACTCCAGCAAAGCCAAATGGAGCAACCGACCTCCTTGTTACTCAGCCTTACAACATTTCCTTGGCCTGTAAAATTCCGTGGCGAGGTCGATAATCGCATATGAAGAATTAGTGACTGGCAGAATACCCCCACCTTTGCATGAAGTATATGACTATGTCTTATGCCAGGATGGCTTAAATTAACAGATCGCACCGTCATTCTTACAGTAGTGGTTGTTTTGAAGATGACCTAAATCACTGGAAAATTAGTCAGTCCTAAGTAGGTCCAAAATATCACATTCTGCCCTCTTAGGAAGGCAAGGCTTTCATGCGACGTTACGAGAAAAGTTTCCGGTGAAACATTTCGATTTAAG
This sequence comes from Haemaphysalis longicornis, assembly GCA_013339765.2. NCBI lineage: Eukaryota > Metazoa > Arthropoda > Arachnida > Ixodida > Ixodidae > Haemaphysalis > Haemaphysalis longicornis. Next base: position 252,857,236 of record CM023449.1, on the reverse strand, counting down.
TTTGCCGTCCTCAAATTTCTCTGTCGTAAATCAAACCACATAGTCTTGGCTACAGCAAGTTCAAGCTTGAAAACACGAAAAGGACGCACTTCGCTTTTCAGGTTATTGGTTGTGTAGGCAGGAGTTATATTGGCTGCTTTTTTGTAAACACGCTTGGTGTTTATTCAACTCACACTACGACTTTTCAATAGTCACAGCCGCTTGGCTGCACCAAATACCTAATGTATACATAATCAAATGTGGAACCTTAAGTGATGAACGCTTGGTGGGACGCTGATAAGGGCAGGGTTGAAGCTGCTTAGGTCTCCACGTAGAGTTATCCATGTCGGTAGCCTCAATAATATTCCAAGACATCTCTATCTCTTCAATGGATATATTGTACCTAGTACACTCAGCCGCATAGTTTAGCTTGTCGGTGCAAATTTCGAGCACAATAGGGTGCAGCTGGGCACGCGCGTCACGAGGCCATTTCTTAAGCAGCCTATATGATCTGTTTGCTTCTATGAAAACACAGCCATGAAAATTTTCGCCAGGTTAATTTATGTGAACGGCATCGAGCTAGTTATAAGTTTACAATGATCAGAAATTTCGACGGTAGTTTTCCGCTCTCCGGGTGTGTTCTCAAGTAAAAATACGCCAGCGTACCTCAGACAGCTAAAACGGGAATTCACTTAAATTTTATGGTGTGCCCACCGATTACACCGGTATTTTAGCCGCATCAATAACATGCAGCACCTGGCACGTAGAACTTGACTGTTCACAAGGTGCAGTCTATTCAGGAAATGCTAGCCTTCTGTAACAAGCGTATGACGCAAAGATGGGTGCAACTTTCATTTTTTCTTTTTTTAAGTATTGCTTCGATACTTTCAAGCCCTTTTTATGGGCTTCCTGACCAGACTCCCTCTAAAAACGACTACCGCGTTTTTGTCACCTACGAGCGTATACCTCACGTCTTTCTCACTTCTGCGCAAGCAGGAAAAAAGGTTACAGTAGTTCCTTTGTTTGAGACAGAGAGCATCCGTCGTCACATAAAACGCGTCGGGGAGCTTGTTCCAAGTTCTCTTACTCTAGCAAGCCGTTGCCACCTGGGATGGATTTAGATGTCACAGCTGAGCCTGCTTTCGAATATAGAAACTTTTAGTATCTGTCACGGAGGTCTTAAAACCAACTTGCCTAGCGCTCAACAATGCCTGCGATACCCAGAAGTCCCAAACAATGAGTTTTGGCCAAAGGACTCTCTCACTTGTGGAATTGTGCACATGCGACTTCGGTCCGTCGGCCCGGATGCGTTGAGGAAAAAAAGCAAAAGGATTTAGCTGGAAATAACCGACAAAATTGTTGACGCGTTTACGATCTCCTCTAAGTTGTGCCAGAAAATGGCCGGTCAGGGCACGGATTCTATGCAGGGGTAACTGCACTGCCAAATAACTGCTCGGCACAGCAGCATTAGCAAGCACCTGGCTACCAATGGGCGCGGGGCGTAAATCAAACCTAGCGGGGACGGAAGCTGTGTTTTCTACTGCACGCGTGGAAGGCGTGCTGATCGATTGAACATCTGCGCCTCTAAGTTGAAGGGAGCAAAGCTCCTCGCATCCGCAGGCCAGCATAACTGCAATTCCGAACGGAAGTGTCCCCGAAGCGAACAAAATGTTGCAGCTCGAGGGAAGCAGCCCAGTGCTTCCACATATATATTTTACCAGAGGCCTAAACGTGCGATGAGCAATCGTTTCCGGCGTGACTAAGAAAAAGCGCCTTTCAGCCAATAGACGGCGCTGTAACATGCCGGTTATGAGTGCGTCATTTACTACGGCACCCTGAATGCGGGTGATTTGAATATTCGGCGCTTTTGGGAAGCGCCACATTTATGGAAGGCGTGTGGGCAGCAGTGGGGCCGTACAACATGTGGAAGTTCGTAATGCCTATGAGCACGTTAATGCAAGTTTGTTTGCTCCTGCACATGGCCTTGGTTTAGTGCCTGTCGTCAAAAGCGCAATCGCTCGCGGAAACAGGACACGCAATATAGGGTTCCGAGTAGCCCCAGCAGACCTACGGCATCAATATTTCTGGATGAATAATCCGGACGCTTCAATTACTTTCGCACCTGGAAAGTTGTAAAAAATGACTTAATAGCCCAACGCAAGTAGATGGGGCACGCAGTCTTGAAAGCATATCTGCTCAGAGAGTGCTTGCTAAACATCACCATGTTCGCCTAAACAACTCGTGCACAGTTGATTGAGCAAACGTTCCCATGGAACAGGGAAAGCCACATCAGTACTATAAAAAGCCTACGCATCTGCACAAAATGAAGGGACGAGAAGAGCAGGCATTTTGTCAATGATTACTTACAGTGTCCTGATTCTGAATGGTTGACATAAATCAAACAAAGGAGAAGTAACATCATAGGTGTTTTACCGTTGTCGTCCAGCTTTTAAAGCGTTTTCCAATGAAACCTGTCCCTGATAGAACTCTGCTGGAGGTAACAGGGACACGCTTTCTCTCAATTTTTATTTATGGAAGTTTAAAGGAAAGTAGTCCGATTCCCGTATATTTTGCCCATTGCAAGGATTAAAGGTAATAAATATTGAATCAAGCACATTCAACTCATTCAAGCTGGAATATCAAGCCAAATAAGCAGGAAACGCTCACTCACTTTTCACCAAATGTAGCGGCGGGTATCTATTGACAAATTTTGGCAGTTTCCACATGAATTTGCAGAATGCACAGACTGGCGTTGAAATAACAAATTAACTAATTTCTTTTTATTCAAAACATCTGTTCAAGCTACCACTTTTGCTGCTCGGCCTTTCAGTTAACTTCTAAAGTTACCTGCTCAGTGGGGAGAATGCCGTAGTTAAGGGCAATGTAGCATACAGATGATGGCTGACTGCGCTTATAACCCTCTCCACTTTTTTTTCTTATGTTGGGGGGGGGGTGGCTGTATAAAAAAACGAACCTCAATACACACAATAGATTAGGAATTCGCAGTTTTATAGCATATTACCTATTATTGTAGAAATCGCACAACCTCATGAAAACGCACACGTTCATACTGCACCAGTCGATACTGCACCAGTCGAATATTCTAATGTCTGCATCAGGTACCGGTGCATGCGTGACGCCAAGCCTCACAAGCATGGATTTACATTCTCAATTATCACGTCAGTGAATCTCATAAGAGATACTTGAAAGGCATTTGTGAACACCCAAGCGGGCTTTGCAAGCCCCCGCTCCTCATGCCTCAAGAACAATCCTTGATACTTGACTGGTTGTAAACTAGAAAATCATTGTCACTTGTTAGTGGTGTCTATACTTCTGGCAAAACCTAAAAACATCACCTGCGCCATCGATTGCACATCACCTTCGGTGAAGACATTTCCGAAGCAAGATTTTTTATGTGATAGTACCAGGCGGAAGCTACAAATTGGCTCGGAGTATTGGAAAAGTAAAATTTTTGTTCGCTTCTTTCACCGTTTGCACAGAAGGAAATACCTCAGCGCGGCAAGGCTGTGTGTCTTGAATGCAAATAGCGCACAAGACGAGCGTGGGTCGATAATTACTACATCATTCAAGGAATTTGCTTGTTAAAACACGTGGAGATTGCGCGTGCCAAAGTTTCGTCGAAGAATAACATTCCTCGATTCGCATTCCATGCTATCGCGAAATAGCACAAAGGCTTGACAGGCTTTAACTCAAGGATACCTAGCGGTGTTAAAAAACACTCGTTAATCAACATTACCTCTTGAGTAGTGATGAATGATTTTGTTGTTCACGTGTTCAATTACATCCCGCGCCAGCCAATGGTTGCTAAGCAGTAGAAACAATTTCTCCAAAACGTGCCATTTTCTCTGCCTCTCACGATGACAGAGTTCGTGTATTTTGTTCAAAAGGTTGGAAGTAAATTTATCATATTTCTGTGTATAAGCGGTGACAATTTATTGATCAGCTGCAATATTCTCAGCCACCACAGAATAGTACGTGCGAGCCCCCGCACACATCACAGAGTGAGATTCAGCTGCGCCGGGAATGTCGCCACAAGCAGGGCCGAACAAAACTAAGTCATAACAGCCATGCTGTCAAGTTTCTGTCCTTTTTAGAAAAAAAGTAAGCTAACTGAAAAATTTGGGATATGTGTTTTAACTGATAAATAGTGCGTCAAATGCAACATTTCTTCTGCGAATCCGAGAAGAAATTTCTTTGTTTCATAGTAGGTTTAAACAAGAAATAAAATGTAATATTTATTCGCAAGGAATTTGTATTACAAGCTGCGATACCATGTAAAACCAGCCGAATACGTTAAACATGGTTCTTGCATTCTAAAACTTTCCAATACACCAAAACGCCGTTTTGCGCGTGTAGAGTATGTGATAGTACGAGTGATGCACGCTGGATTTATGCCTTTATTTTAAATTACATAAAGCTATCAATAAATTATTTCCTCTGTCTAGAAATTAAGTTTAACTGAAGATACAAAAGACCTCAGATATCCTTCTGAAACAATTGAGTGGACCGTTAGAAAGGTGACTTTTACTTTTATCCGGCTTGAGAAATGTCAAAGTGTTGATAAAAAAATGAAAATTAGATGTTCACTGAATCCAACATCGGCGATTGCGGTCTACTCATACAGAGCTGATATCACACTGGAAATAAGTGTGTACGATCGGTTGACGTACAAGAACGGGTAATTTCGGCCTCTGTATAACAGCGTCGCCTTTGTTTACCCTTTTATTGCCACTTCATACGTAGGTACGCATAGGGCTTCATGAAGTTTCTATCGTGCGGCGTGCAAATATTTGCCCCTAGTACTAAGCGTAAAATGTCGAAGCAAGACTAAACGTAGCCTCCTGCAAGCCTGTTTCATTCTCAAATAGGGCGATCGAAAACAGCTCCCGAAACAACATGATTGATCGGTATTCGTTTGTGCACACTTCAGTTTTACTAGTCTAAAGGACACTTTCGCACAGACTCAACTCGCAAAGCAGTCCACCATAACGTGAGTCAATCTTTTCGTAAAGGAAAATATCAAAAGCTGTTGACCACTTCTTTGCCTTTGGACTCATAGTATGGTTTGGTGCTAAAAGCATTTCGTTCGCTTACGCTATATTTTTGTACATCTTGTCATGTGAAACTTTGTCCATTGACTTTTCGCGCTTTCTTTCAAGACTTGACTGCTCGACTCCTTCTGAATCAAGAAATCTGAGACTCTTCTGTTTCCAAAAGAGTTGCAATGCTTCTTACTAAGCCAAATGTCGGTTATGTCTATGCATAAAAACGGATATTTGGGGTTTGTGCAAGCGTCAAATCTGAAAGGCAACAAAAGCCAGCTCGAATAAATCAAATCACACTATTATAAATCATAAGCCGCAGACCTTGTGGGGATAATGCGTCATAATACTAAAGACCAGCCTCAATTAGACAGCTGCTTGAGCAGTTTATGTTATATTTGAGCCCTTTTGCGTTGCCCCACGCTGCTGAATAATTTACATTCAGCAGTAAATCTCTATTAGCGTATGACTGCCAAACCACAAGGAAAAGATGGTTTATAACGAGGCCAGAGAACCACCACTGCAGATTCCCTGAAATTGTCATGCCGCAAACTACACCCAGAAGCATAGTTACTACATGGATGAAAATAAGTTGATAAAACCTGCCATACGTTGTTTTACCTAGGTCCAAATAAAGAGCATGATTTTAATTAATGTATCAGAAAACAAGCGAATTTCGCGTGGGACCCGGCCTGTGTTGAGCCCAGTATTCAATATAATAGCGCATGTGTTTGTAACATATCATCGCCTATACAGCGCTGGTACGATGTTCGTTCGAAAAAAACACGCGTATAAAAGAGGAAGGTGGGTTCAGATCATCTTTTTGCTGCCCCCGTTTGGATACCCCGCATGAAATCAATTTAGAAAGGTGTCTAAGAGTCTGGGGTTGTGTGCTTAGGCTTGATCCAAGCTGAGGCGGATTTTTTCAAAAGTGGCCATAAATAGCCAACTCCCTTGTGTCGAGATTCTGGCTCACGCTTTATACCCCCAGGTGACCTAAAAACATTTCTTTACCAGTGAAAGACATCGCGGTTGTTGGTGTAGTTACACATGCATGTGAGCTTCAGTGAACCGCGTTCTTTTGGAATGATTCACAAGCAAAGCTCGTAAAGCACTTTTATCATTTGTATTAGTAACTTGTCAAAAGAAGAAAAGAAAGAAGAAACAGGCGCTTAACAGACGTAGACGGAGGAGACACAAAAGGCATACAGGCGTATATACAACACATACAAAGGACATATACTGAAGAACGTAGTGGCTACGCTCTTAGTCAGTGTCGTGCACATCTGTCTTTCTTCCGTATTGTTGGCTTTTGCCTCGTGGTGGTACTCAGGGGTTAAAAAGTTATGAAGCATTCGATGGACAAACGCAAGACTATTGCCTTGTTGGACTTGGCAAAAGTCAAGTACCTTGATTTCCGATCAAATGTGGTTCTTGGCGCAATCCGAACCTAAGTATTGAAATTTACTTCGTGAAAATTCCCAGTTCCGTTCTACTAGTGCACACTGGAAGTTTTTAGAAGTTAAAGCCGGCAAATCTTTCGATTTGTATGACATTCTTATCCGGTCGCCCGTATCTCTAACCGTCCTGCTTGCCGGAAAGCATTTGCTGGTGCTTTTAGCCCTAAAAAACTTCTCGCAATAAAGAAAACTTAATTTCAAACAATTCAGCAGTTACTCAGGTATAAACTATCTTGGATAATTTCAGAACAATCGCGAAACACCAAAATTTTAAGATGCATAAAAATATTGTTGCTTGAAGCAGAGCAAATTTATTCTCCACCGGATAAGATCTCCAATGTACGTATTATTTATTAATTTGAGGGTCATTTTCGATGCCCCTTATCAGAAATTCTGTACTTTCGATGTTATCAGGATTAGTAGTTTTTGAGAAAGTACCTACATTTGTCAAATATTGCAATTATATTTGCTGAAACCCTCAGGAACCCTTCGAAGTCAATCTAAACCCCCCGCTGATACACTTATTCACCTAACACATTTAGCGACAGCCATTGGAAGGTTCACTGAAGTATTGCTAGTGAATTCATAGAGCTCTTGGGCCTCCCCTGTGGCGAAGCCTTTTTAGGAACGTCAATAACAAAGAAATCAACAAACTCATGCTAAAATATTGGGGAAATTGGGCTTCAATATTCATGTATGCTGTGTTCAGCTGCTTCCAACCGTGCACAACTTTGGCTTCAGTGGAAGCTCTGCCTACGATTCCTTTAGTAGTCCCACACAGACGGCAAAATTGACTATAACATGACTAGGGAGCCCGTTAACTAACAGCTTTTTAAAAGTATCTCCGTAATTTTTTAGACATGTGTCCTTTCATAAAGAGATGGGTCACTGGGGGTCTATGTTCTTCTAAGCCACTGGTGCTACTTAAAGGAAACTAGAAGGTTACGGTATGGGTATAGAACAGTTGGAGCGTCTGTGGGTTGTATGAAGTCCTTGTAAAGGCCTACGGTACCAACTTTCTGCGCATGTCTTGAGTATAGCGACAAGAATATCCGACGCGTAGAATTCAGTTTCCTTTGAACCACGCCGAAGACCGACGCACGGTAGCATGCAGCACATTGGATCTGGAGAAGGGCCAGAAGCCCACGTAGTTTCTCCGGCACCTCTCCAGTGCTTTTGATAACAGCTCCGGGCCAGCTGATAGGCTGTAGGGAACAACTGATAGTCGGGAGCAAATATTTTTTCTATCGGAAACTCCGCGTGCATGCCAACGAGCTTCTGATGCTGTGGATTGAGCTCCATTTCTTGGCATGTGTCGTCCGAAAGCAAAAGGCAAAAGTACGCTTGATCGAAAGGCGGCCCATCTCAAGGATGAACGTGCTCCAGCTCATACCAGTAAAAACAAGGAAAAACAGAAACCTCTTAGCCGACTCAGTGTCGCTATCGGCTGTCTAGGTCGAAAGCACGCAGAAGTCAGATGCCAATGCATGACCTTGCTAAAGAAAACGCTCTCTTAAAACCGGACCCCCAAACGAGAAAAAAAGATGCTGTTATAAAGGTTCGTGATTACATACAACTGCATGAAACAATTAAAGATGTTTTCTCTAATTTAGCCGCGCCACAAATAAAATCTAAGGAATGAAATAAAAATGTAAAAGGGAATATTTCGAAATTTTATTTGAAATTATTTGTTCAGTATAATCTCTCTACGGCAGAAACGTTATGCTGTCACCGCACTCGTTGCTTCAGTTTTATTCGCTGATGACACAACTCAACTGAGCCGTAGGTATTTAAGATGACGGGCCGAAAGAGTTTAACGCTCTGAGAAGCGAAATTAATATTCGTGAAAACTGAACGAGCGAGAGCAACGGACGCCACTTCGCTATACCAGAAGGCCCTGATGGCGGTGTACCAGTAATGGAAAGTGAACTTGCGAGCTTAAACTGACCCTTTCAAGCCGGTCGCAACTACTCAAAATATACTAAACATCATGGCCTGCCACTATAACCATGCAATCGCAGAAATAGTTTATACAACGGCCCGTAACCAGAATAGACCCAATATTAACACGTTTATGTATACTGGCAGCCCTCAGGAACGAGAAACTAAAGCCCTATTCGACAGTTGCCATCTATGTTCCACAGTTGACCGTCCACAGTTGACCATCCACTTGGTGTCACGATACTTACAAAGTAGTTGGTAGCGTGACATCAACGGGTCTATGACGGCAGCCAAACGTTGCACCAGACAGTCTCGTCCAGCTTGAAGTGTTCCTTTTGAATTCGATTCCCGGCCGCGGAGGCCGCTTTTCTGATAGAGTCTAAAATCAAAACCGCCGGTGTGTACGAGATTTCGGTGCACGTTAAAGATGCCCAGGTGGTCAAAATTAATCCGGAGCCCTCCACTATACGGCGCGCCTCACCGCCTGCGCTGCATCGGCGTGTAAAACCCTACAATCAATCAATCAATCAATCAATCAATCAATCAATCAATCAATCAATCAATCAATCAATCCTTTTGAATTGTGCATCATCTTGTGTAGAGTCGCATCGCAAACTATGCAGCCGGTATGAAACTGAAATTATGCATTTCGAAGAACATCGTAACTTTATAAAATCCAATACTATGAAGAAGCTTTAACCTGGTTAACCCTGTATTTTTTTTATTTTTTGTAACAAGTCTAGTTGGCTTCACGAGGCTTGCATCGTCCCAAGATTGTTGCTTATGTGTATTTTAAGTGTTCATTTATAAATAGAAAGAAGAAAGTGGCAAACATAATTAAAAGGATATAAAATGCGCCAACCAAGGACATGATGAACCAGCCATGCAGCTGATCTGTGTTGTGTGTTCCTTCCATTCGTCCCGTCCATGGTTTGCGCATTTTATCCCATCATGTCAGTAGACCAACTAGGCCCTGAAGGTCGCCTTGATGAAGCATATTTAAAATAGGGTTGGGCGATTGTTCGATTAACCTTCCGATTAATTGATTAATGGTTCAGGCGCTATTACACAATCTCTTAAAGTTGTGTGAGCAAAGAGACACAAGAATGTCATCTTCAAATTCTGCGCAAGCGCGTCAAGGATCATATTATTCAAATAACCCAACTTACGTCACAACAAAAAAGGATGCCAGTTTGCTAAGAGGTGACAGTTTTCATAACCGATAGCTTATATCTAAGAAAGACAAGACAATGGTCACTCTTAATAGCATTTAATCGTTGTATCTTTATGCCAGGGTAAACTTTGTTGTTCAACAGTTCTTCAAAAGGAAAGAAAGTACACGTTCGAGAAAAAATATAGATATACACGGTAAAAAAACTGCAAGCGGGCAATTATACCATTTGGGCCTTCTATAAACTATTTCTGTGGTAAGTAAACCACGATTAATCAGCGCCCCCTGTGATTACGGCGGCGCAGATGTTCCTGATTATAGAAAACTGTGAGTGACGAACGTGGTCATAAGCGTCCCGCCCGCATCAGTGCCATGATGACGATATTATTACCTCGTCTGGAATGTCTATGAGCAGGCCGATGGTAATATTGATCTTATTTTTTATTATTATGATGTTATGAATATTACAATATTATTTTTGGTAGTTTCTCTTCCTAAACCAACGCAACCGATTAACTGATTAAAGCCAGCCGATTAATCGGGTTAAACTTTTTAACCGACACCCAGCCCTAATTAAAAACGTTTAAAGTCCATGAGTACTGCATAGCTAGAACAAGCAACAACGCAAAAAAAGAAAGGTAGTGCATATTTCAAGAGCTACTGTTATGCAATACCGGATAATAGTCCCAGCACTACTACTATTTTCACCGTATTCAAGAGGGATTTTTTCCTTTTTCGGCTGGAAATTGCTGCAACTTCTACACAGTAAGAGAAATTCACAAGTTCTTAAAACTGGTGACGTCAAGATACCGCGCGGGCCTGTCTGAGTACTGCGAGAACGCACTAGCGATTTTTTACGATCAACAAAATTCAATTATCTTCCTTTGTTTCAAATGGAAGCAGGCCTCAGGAAACTTGTAAAGTTGCGAAGGCTTTCCTGTTGACGTCCTGCCAATGAGCAGCAATATTTTCCATAAATGTAAGCGTTGCTGGAAAAGGTTCCCGAGTGTAATTCAGTAATGATATAACCGACTGTAAAGCTCACCTTGAGTTTTTTTAACATGAATATGCTGATAGTGGTGCATATCCCTCGAAGATTGAACAATAATGTCATTCGCCACATCGACATTCTGAACCATTTCCGAAAGGTCGCAAAAAAAAAACGCAATGGCTGAAGTAGCCGGCAGTCGGACTTCACCGCACGGTTTGCGCCAGCCTTGCATCATGTTACGGCAAGGTAAAACACTCTAAAAAATATGACTGTTTAACTATGCTCGTTTGACGCATTGTTATTATAAGAGGGTCCATTGCGGAAAATTGCTTACAATTCCTACATTTACCCTAAAAGAAAAATAACCCTAGCTCCCTCCTGTGTAGCCCTGAATCTAAAAAGTGCGTTATGCGATCTCATTAAAGTGGAAGGTGGATGAAAAAAATTGTTTTGATGTCATTCGCTCCTTGTCTAGGCTAGAAGCTTTGCTAAGGTTTCGTACCTTTTATTTGTTGGCGTGTTTTCCACCTCTATTTCGGCATCTTGCTCCAGCCAGGCTGCTTCCGCTGAGCCATTTGATTATCGCTAAAATTACAATCAGAAGTAAAAATGTAAGCGAAGCATGACTACACCAGCATATGAATCCTCAGCTGTTATAACATTACGAGAACAAGGCAGGAGTAAGGTTCCTCATTTTTCATTGTCGAATGCGATTCAGGCACCGCCACTGCAAATAACTATATTTCCTGGGATGATAGCTTATGTATACAAGGCGTGTTATGACCTTTTAGCTCCATTCAGACCAGAATTAAATCTCTTCAATGAACTATCTGCGCTTTGGAAATAAGAATACGCACAGTCGATCTTTTCGTGGTAAAAGAATGTACGTAGGCTTTGCTAGATCTGTACAGAGAACAAAATTCGCGTTTTACATCAAAAGGCTGCGGTATTGACTTCCTCTCTTTGCTATTCCGGCGAAAGTAGTTTATTTGAAAAACTCAGACTCCCAACGAAATAACGGCGGGGAAATTAGTGTAGAGGCTTAAAATGTGTAGCCATTTTGGAATATTTTCTTTCTGTTTTGTAACAGTAGCATTCACTTTATGCGTCAACATGACGTCTTCGCTGGGATTGAGGGCTCTATTTCCAAAGGTTCAGGTAATGTTATATTGTTTCTCTCGCTTTCCACTGTCAGGCAGCTTTCTGGTTTCCCTTTGGGACGTGCCGTTGGGCGCCGCACCAAATAAGAAAAGATGAACAGTCATAGACGAACAAAATGTGAACACAGCAATATTAACCAAAATACGCAAATTTGAAAAATACTCTTCGTAAAGCTCCAATAATGGCGTGGTATTTGTATATTTGGAAAGCCACATTTTCCAACTTTGGTACTGTCATAAGAAACACGTAAATTTTACTTCCATGGAAAGAAACCGCGCTATTTGTGTTCATATTTTCGTGTTCGTACATTCGTGTTCATATTTTCCGGTTCATATTTCGTGTTCGCGCTTCATTTATTTATGACTGCACTCACCACCTCTCAACGCGGCAACGTTGCTTGAGTTCAGACCAGGAAACTTTTTTCCAGTACTGCAAAGGTCACGCTTGAAAGCCGCTGTAGTAATAGCAGTTACATAGATGATAACCAATATAAAACGTTAATGGACTTCCTGAAGTCGGAAGAACTATTAAGCTACCTCCAAGGTCTCAACGTTATTAGCCAGATAACTACCAAGCTTCTTATTCCTCTCAAATAAGCGTGATTGATTGATTGATTGTGGGGTTTAACAAGCGTCGCGCCGTAGCCTTCGTGAGAAAATAAGCGTCGCTGCCTTCGTGAGAAGCATTGCCATAATCCTGACCCCCATTTCAGGACTCGCGTTTTGTGAGGAGCAGTATCAACGACTACATATTGCCCCACACAAGGAGCGGGATCCTGATAACTCATATAGTGCGTAGCCGGAGACACCTGTGTAGATGGACGTCCACTTCACCTCTCGAAATAATTTTCTAATGCTTCCAAACTTGCGAGCCACATTGTTTAAAACAATAAAAGCCCTGCCAACTTCTTTTATTCCCTAGGCCAAAAGCTAACACCTTTTTCATACCCTTTGCAACAATTTATCTTGTCTTTTTTTTTAGTTACGGCTCAGGCAACGCTAATTACTATGCACACTAGAGCACCCGCCAAAGTTGAAGCATTAATTATGACTAAACGAGGCCCCGGGATCCTATTCTGCCCTTCCTTTTTATTGCATACCAATTCCGCTCTCTCGGCTTCCTCTCTCCTACACAGCCTTCTCGCCCTGGCTTCGCTTAGCCTCGGAAAGAGTCGAGAGCAATACCTCCCTTTCCCGTCTTAAATCTTTTACGACTGACAGGGCGGGCTTAGTCAAATCGATTTCGTTGCCAGTGGCCATCGAAGCGCTTCCATTGGTCAAAAGCAAGCGGTCAGCTCTCATGTGTTGCCTTAAGAGGAAACAACAACAGCAAAAAGGAGCACGCTGGAGCTCCTCCCATTTCTCATAATTGTCTTTCATTACACTTTATGCTTTAGTTTTTGGGGGACAAGCAGACAAACTACTTTAGAAGATGCGCACATCTGTGCTTCTCCCACACTGCTACGAGCCGCAGCCCAGGCTTGGAAGAATCGTGTTTTTGCAGCCAATGTACAAACAAAGAACATACAGCTGCAGCAAGAGAATAGAGACAACCTCACGGAAGACAAAAAGAAACAGCGGAGGCAAGACCCAGAAATTAGGCGCCGAGAAAAATGGGCGCTTACAATTGCAGCTTTTCTTGTAGAACAGCGCCAGCCGATGCGTTTGTTCCAAACCTAAAAGCGCCGAGTTGCTTTGAAGCTGCCGTCGTGTCTTGAGATGTCCCAAGTCAAACCGAGGAGCACTTTTAGCCAGTGGGCACGTACGCCATCAGTGAGATTGGGGCTCCAGTTATTGGCACTCTAAGTAATTGCACTTCAAAGTACAAGCCGCCGCTTCTTCTGTTCAATCCTTTAAAAGGTCGCCCACGGCATCTAGCTGTATGTCGCCAGCAATCCGCGGCCGGTTGACTTAAGTTTAGAAAGCTGCACAACTTACTAGCTATAAAAATTAATCTGGTGCCCCGAGTAAGCATGATAAACATTATAAAGCACACGCATTGCAGTGTTACGTGGTTCTGGCAGTTTGCGTGATCCTAATTTTTTTTAAAATCAGTTGGCCCCTACGCAATACACCGGTATTCTGATGTACATAAAACTCCTCCTGGCTTCACAGTAAGCCTCCAAAATCAATAAAAACAACATGAATCTGAAGCCGTCTTTTTTGACACTTCAATAGTTTTAATTGATATCTGCAAGCTTTTTTCCGTTTATTATTGCTGACAAGCTCGCATACCACCAAGGGAGATATCTTTTGGTTGTTGACACGGGACTGCAATCAATAAGGTTTTCTGAATCTGACAGTAGGAATATATCGGCTTATATATAGCTCAGATACAAATTATTCAGACATTTTCTTGCCCAGACCGCCCTAAATCATTTTGCAGCTGTGTTGGGCTTAAGTGGGTTCAATTATAGCACCTGGCTAGATTCGCTTCGTACTGTGGCGGTGTTTGGGACTGGGCGCGACATTTAAAAGTCTTTGGGAATGGCGCTGCTTACATACAAAAAAGACCTAGAGCAGATAATATTCTTTGCAGTTTATCTTTACGTGCTCTGTTCAATGGTTTGCTTAGTAAATGGTTACTCAATTTAGTGTTGTTACTATATCTACTTATAAGATACTAGAAAATAACGCATCACAGCACTTCTATGAGATTAAAACCGCTTTCTACTCATAGAAAGTGCGAGTAGGATCTTGTATTTTCATTATTTTTATATCAAGGCATGCTTCCCCATACGAGATAGCGAGCATCTGCTATTCAGCTGTTCGCTGTCAGAGCGTAAGGACTGTGAAAATTGAATACTGCATTGTAGAGCACGCAGAGCGCACACATACGATGTCTGCATACGGTATGAATATTATTTTGCTCTAGTTACCCTGCCCAAGGCGATGGTCAGATCCTTCTTATAAAAACGGGGTGATCTAAAACTGCAGATTAAAGAAATTTTCTCTGTATTGAGGTCATTATAGGCATTACTGCTAGCGCAATTCCTATCAGCAATTTCCTCTAGAAGAATCCCGAATACCATTGCTACCTGTACTGTCCCAACACCGCTTGTTCTCGTTTCCCATGGATCCCGCAAAACAACTGCTAATCACTGACGCTTATTAGTTGATTCGCGCTTTAAAACCGCACCCAACACCGTTGGCCAAGCCAAGAACCCTCCCTCATACCAGAACAGTAACAAATGCTTAATCACTGCAGTTACGACTGCAACATTGTAGTCGAAACATCGTAGTCATCCGCAAAAAAAATTCAATTGCCATAAGAGCTTGCCGTCGCATACAGCACCCATGCCTGCGTTCGCGCGTACCGGAAAATAGAAAAATTCGCTTCAGTAATTCATCAACTACAAGCTTTGCGCTAGCAAACCTAGTGCCATGATAATTACAGTGTCTGACAGCGAACTTGTTTTCATAAAAACTAATGTGGGAAATGGACTTTGTCTTCAACAGTCGAGCTGAACAAAAATAATTCAGGCACGTGATAGTCGAAGTGTGGGAATTTACTTGTCATTACCGTGAATTTGGTAATAAAAGGGACGAAGAATTCCCCTGCACAGGTTTAATCGTAGTAAACGTATTGAACATACCCCCAGTAATTTAAACATGACCGCACAGGAAAACATTATTACTACAAAAGGTTTAATTCCCCCTTTAGAATATTTTCATCATCACGGATGTAACGGATGTAAACGCATAATACGGATGTAAACGCTAAACCACACTGTTTTAGTCATTTGCTCATACGGCCAATTTCAGGTAGTGTATACATATACTCTCAGTATATCTAAAAAGAACAAAAGTGGCAGAATTGCACAGCTGCTTGTTCAATGAACAAATGTATTTTAATCTGAAACTGCCACAGAACGAATACACCAGAAAAGAACGGCAGGCGTCATAATCGAATCCTGCAATTCAGGTTACCTTAAACGACAAATAAATTGCAGAAATGCTGTGTGGTAATCAGCTAAAACATCCATTAGAATGTAAACGATTTTTCAATAATTTTAAATGCCTACCATTCATTTCACAATACCACGTGCTACATTTGGGTGCCGGTGAAAAAATTACTGAGAACAAAATAATTTAAACATGACGCCTTTTACAGATATGCACTTTTCTCTTGCTTGATTTGTTTTTGCGAATGCTTTTGTCGATACAAAGACAACACGGCCAAGTGTAAATGCAAGTACCAATTAAGTTCGCCGCCTGCAAAACTGCGCACATTCATAATACATTGCGGATTGACTTCGGTTTCATAACGAGAGGGACCCAAGTGCGATTCCTACCACAGAACGCCGTCTTTCCTTGAGGAGCTTCGCGTTTCGTCATCATGGTCGTCATCATCAACAGCAATAACAATACCAAATCAAAAGCAAATCAAATTACAACCAAATGTTCATTTTTCAGCACAACGTTTGGGTTACATCAGGCGAAAAACAGTTGCGTGCTGCTTGAGGGTGCCTGGCGGCCCTTGCAGACGGCAGTGTGTTTACAAGTTTACAACAATAAGCACTTCAAAAATGGTCTATTTACAAACTAAAGCACATCACCATAACGTGCCCTTTCTGGAACCGCATTGTGTAAATTAGGCTTTCGTGCAGTGCATTTTAGTATTACAATCAGCAGCGCAAGTGAGGCCTCGAAACCTTCACTTTAATGAGAGCTTGAAGAACCACTACGCAGACTTTGTACATATCACGGACAGTGGGAGGTTTAAGCAAAATATGACAACTCACGTTTCGTGTTATCTACTGCCCTAAATAGTTTAATAGTAAATCAATCCTACTAATGATTTTGGTTTTATTTTAAGCTTATTACGTTTTTCCGACTGCAGGCTTTCATCTTTTTTTTTTTGCTTGTCGAAATATCAATAGGCGATATCTACGCAAAATCGCATAATCAGCCAGAGAGAGCTTTGCGCTTGCGTTTACATGAACTGGCAGGGAGGCATTTGCACATACCGCATTACCTGAAAAATGCATCCATACTGGAAAGGCTTACATATGCATATCAAGAAGTCAACCATGAACTTCAGTACCAAACTAAGACGGAGCCCTCAAAAATGTAACTATATGACGCTTTAAGAGGCTTAGGATACTATTATCTTGGGCAATCAGCCAGTAAAACCTGAAGCAAGAGAAAAATCAGGTGAAAAATATTTCGGGGTTTTTGGTTCGGTAAGGCAACCAAAATAGGATTACCACTCGTATTCTGGTGCGAGGGTGCAATGAATGCATAATGGCAGTGTTCAATTATGGGAAAGAAATCGAGTGGCTCAAGCGGACGCTTGGTCGGAAAAATAAGTTATCGCAAAATGCTTTTGGGAGAATGCTAGCTGTTATGTTTTGGCACAGGCACAATGCGTCATGAATTAAGAAGCAAAGTACAGCTTTCAATATTCTCGCTCATTACCAAGAATTCTAGCTGCATCGGCCCTGTATTACAAACGATTGACATGGGGTGGAAATGTAGGAGAACAATGTGGCGGCAGATAGAGGGGATATGAAGAAGAGAAAAAGATAATACCGTTTGAAAGTCTTAAGGACTTAAGTGAGAAAGAATGAATTCGACAAACTAAAAACATTGCCTGGTGAATGCCATGGGGAAGAGCCTTACTCCGTGCTGTGAGCCTTCAAGATTAAATGAAGATAGTGAAGCCCATGACAAAGACGATTTTTTGTATTTGCGATAATGATGATGGTGATGATCATTACAGACGTCGACGACAAGTACCAGCACGATGGTACCCGCGAATTTGTTCAAAACCACCCCAACTACATACTTTCACCATAACTACCAGAACTAAAAGCAGGATGTTTTGTTTTGAAACAAGACCAATCTACAGCTCAAAAGCGTATATTTCCTCCGGGTTCATTATATTCTTTTTAGTTGCACAATATTTTTCTGGTACAATTATTGCTTTCCCCTTTTCTGCTTTTTGGGAAACATTGTTACAAACAGCTGTGCGTTGTTGAGGAAATATTAGCCTAAGTCAAAAGTACAGTGCATTTTGCGTTCAATGGTCACAATTTTACAACACGCTTGTCATGTATGTGAGAACTACCCGGTACCGATTCAGCCATGACACCAAACTTTTTAAACATACTAAAATTGTACAGTTACAGAAAAACATATACTTCAAAATTTTCGGGTTAATAAAACGAGACTGCAAATGTCTAGAAAGTCAGCCAAGACGTTAAGCCAAGAATGGGTAAAACAGACAAGTGATCATTTTTATGTCGAGTATATTATCATAAACATTTAGGCGGTCTGCGACCTTGACTGCACGCACCCTTCAAGATCCAACAACACCAACGTAAAACGTCAAATAAATTCGACCTTGGTTTAGCTAAACCCACCAAACGCAGAAAAAATGTATCGTTGGATGATTTTTGGCGCAACCGAAAGTTGTATTGAATTCGAACGTGGCCGATATACGAATCGAAGCTAGCTGAAATTTGAATCTCAATTGACCGTTCTTTTTTGGGGGTTCTTGCTTCTTCCAGTTGTTTTCTCACGGCATCAGCTGGAGGCTGTGGCATTTTTACACTTTTGTCCAAAAAATCCGCTCAAGATGAGTGAAATAAAAAATAAAACTCAACTCTTGTCTATGACCACGTAGAACCTGCATGTGTAATAAACGTCGAACTTCAATGCTTCAAGACACTGCTGCAAACCCTGAAAGAGTATCAAATCATGCATAAAAGGTAAGTTTTCTCCACTGCAACACCAGCCAGCGATGTCCCTGAAAGATTTGATATCTTCATAGAGTGCTTTTATCCCTCTTGTAGTTTTCTACAAGCTTCGCTTCATTTTATGAAACGCCTGGCCTGTACAAATTAATATGGCGTACTTCCAAGAAGGTGTGCTTGCCATAAATTGTGGCTCGGCAGCAGAGGCGGATTATCCGTGGTTAAAAGGGTTCAAACGAACCTAGCCCCCCGGCTTAGGTCAAGGGCTGGAGAAAAATGGCAGACTTCATGGTTTGATTCTAAAAAGTTTAAGCCCCATGCATATTTCCCTGAATGAACCAGAGATTACGAATTTCAATAATGAATGATTCAAAATGGCTGTTCGTTGCATAATCATTAATTTTCATTCTGAGGTGAAAACGTTGCTCCCGCCCAAAACCATGCGTCACGTAGAGCAACGAAGCTGATCCAGCTAAGGGGCACACAGCAGCCGTACTGGGATTTGTTGCAGGGTCAATGTTCAAGATGTCATCAGCAAACTTCCCCAGAAAAAGGCAGGAAAAGGCTTGTACAAACATACACCCGAGAGAAAAGCTTACGGACCACGAAAGCAGCAATTTTAGCTTATTTGTCTGCCGCACGGCAGCCCGGGCTACTATGAGCGGTACCTTTGTATACTACAGTACTTGTACATCTCGCATGCACACGGCAGTTAGTCGGGCTGCTGCTGGAAGAGAAATAACCTAAAATTGCCTTTTTCCTGCCACGTAAACTTTTACTTGTGTCTGTACATACATTTCTTTCTTTTCTTAAAAGACCAATAAAAAGAGAAAAAATGGTAATACGCATGCACGCCCCATTTCAACGATGAACTTCTGCGAAACAGATAACCTGTTTTCTACACGGTGTTAAAGTCCATAATTTTTATAAAAATGTAAATTTATTCTCCACTTTAGTAGCCTAAAAGACGTGGGCAATATTACTGGGTTTCCTGCTCTCATAAAAGTTGATATTGCCTGCAGAAAATTTAAATGTATTATCTCTTTAAAAGCGAACGATGTATGCATAAATGAAAATATGTGCGATTGTTTGTTCGACAATGTTATTAAAACATTTTTGTGAAAGTTGGTATCGATCTCGTTTTCTATGGGCACTTCTTTCGTAAAAGATTTATCTTCCCGCATGATGAAAGCATTTAAATAACAAACCATTCAGATTATTTGTTGTGGTCAGTAAACATGTTTTCTAGAGAAACTCTGCCTTGGAAGAGCTTAAATTACTATTGCTGGATGAAATAGGCAGACAATTGGTAGCGTACTTTTTGCAGGGATGTGCGAACAGTTTCTGAAAAAGCCTACCTGTCTACTTCGGTAGTTGTCAAACAGACAACCATAGCTTGCGCTGCCGAATCATTGAAGCAGATAAAATAAGCCATTTTTTCACGAATGCGCTTCCTGATTTTCAAGGGAAGGTGTCTTTTCAAACAAGGATAAACTGCGCTAAAGGTGAAGACGAATAGAAGAAACACATACGATACTTAGACTGCACTTCGAAGTGTCGTATGCATTTCTTACCTTCGTCTGAACTTCTCCCGCAGTTTACCTTCCCGCCGTATAAACGAACTTGCCCCGACAAATCATAATGCTGTCTACGTCTCTTCGCCGCCTGGTATAGTTCAAATCTGATTAGAATCTCTCCACGTGCTCTGCGTGACCAAAAGTAGGCGCCCAGGCAATGTTCTTAAACACTCCGCAGATTCTTCGAGTAAATACGGCACGTGTTCCTTGTAGCGAATTCTAAAAGAGTCAGGTCTCAAGAATGGCGAGTGGGTAAAGCTGGATGGGGGAAAGAGGCTTCTCCCCATTTTTTTGAACCGGCCGCTCAACATTAGCATTGTTAATCCGGCTCTGCTCGGAGGGTCTTGGATGATGATGTTTTTGTAACTAAGGCAAAGAATCCACCAATAAAGGGTATGACGATTGATCAATATATCGTTATGATAACAGCAATAATTTTACAACCACACATCGAACTTAACTTCAAAGATTAAAAATAACAGTTTTTAGATTCCGCGTTTGCTTTTCAAGCAAAAAGAAGAAAATATGTCGTATGCACACAGCATATACTGATCACCAGCGCAGGTATAGGAAAGCGTATCATCTTCCTATCTGCTAGAGAATATGTGAAATGAGTGAAAGCCGCATAGTAGTCACTGAGGCCAATATGCTGTCAGTTATTCACTTCTTCGTGTGTTGTGGCGATGAAGGTACGGCTTACCGGGTTGGAGCCTTCACCATAACAATGCCCTCCCATTCAAAATGCGGCGACATGGCAGTTTTCTATTTTGTCGTCCCATCATTTGCCTATATAGTAAATATTACCTGTAGTTATGCCAGAAAAAAATGTAGCAGGTAAGTACCACTATTATTTCCTTTGCTTTCTCGATAACAAGAAGGACGGTAGGTTCATTGAGTAAACAAACAACCTCCGTGGTGAATGTATCGAAAAGTGCCACTTATTAGGGCTCGATGAGGAGCAATGACTCTTAAGGTGAGGGTAGGCAAAGTTTAACATGTGAGACAAGGAATGTGGTGCAAACTTAGACGACGACTTCGTAAAGGATTACGACAAGGAGTTTGATGTGGAGCACGAGGAAAACTACAACGTGTTTGGGTGGAAGCTGCACGTGGCACATGACTTCAGAAGTGCAGCTATTAGGAACTCGCCGAAAAGTGCGATGAGAGAGAGTGTTTCAAGTTTGAAGGGAGGTCCAATGAGAGGAGTGGTGAGGGCGAAGAAGATATGTAATATAGGACAGCGTATCCGCGGGATTCAGGAGTCAGGTTTGGGGGAACTCGTCGGCAACTCAAAAAGATGGATTTAAAGACCCGACCGTTATAAGTATAATCCTGGGATACCTAATGTTACTCCTTAAAGGAATCGACAGTTTCCGCTAACATTAAGGTGCAATGTTATGTACTGAATGTGCAAAAGGAAGGAAGGGGGATGCATTAGCAAATCATTTTAATTTTACATTACATACGCAATTTATAACACATTTTAAAAAGATAGGCGTACGCAGCACTATGCACCCTAACAACAGATCAAGCAGCCAAACTTTGGCACAATTATACCACGCTTCAACAATACCACGGTTATGACAAAAGTCTGCAATAAAATCTTCATTTCGATCATATACCGGGTACAACAGCACAGACACAGCGAACCCCAGCACCAATAAACGACAAAGACAAGCCAAAAGCCACCACAGTATTTAGCATAAACACAAAATAAACACATAAAGGTACACTCACTATACATACATATAATCTGCATGACAGTGGAATAACAACGCAAACGATCATTACCATCAGCTGCTCTATGTCCGTAAGAAAGCTAATACCCATTGTGTGATCTTGCAACTTGCATACCCTGCCTCAGTCAAATCTGTTTGTTCTACGAATTGTCTTCTTTTATCCTAAAGTGCTAAGTTGGGCGAGTTGGTTATGATTAAAAAATTCATCGTACTACCGAACATTAAGACAGGGACAAAGCTAAAGAGAACACGTGTGGTTTGCCTTGTCTTTAGCTTTCTCCCTGTCTTAATGTGCGCTAGTGCGATGAATTCCTTATTCTTTTATCCTCCTCAAAAATTTTTTTTCACTTCTTATCTCGAAAGTTAGCATTAATTTTGTTACTCGGGTAAACCATGCCCTGTCTGACCTCAGAATCGCGTATTCTTACTATCTACAGAAATTTCTCCGAATTATTCTTAGGGTGGCTACTACAGAAGTTTGATTTCCAATTTATGACGCTCGTTTTCTACACTATCCGGTATTTCTTATCCTTATTCAGATAAACAAATACATCATGACTCGCTTTTTCCTAGTTTTACAAAGACAACGTTCAGCCTCTTCGCGCGTCGGCCGTTGAACATTTCTCTGTCCCTCTCTGTGCGTCACTAGTGGCATGTCCCTTTAAAACGAAACTGCAACAGACTTGCGATAATTCAAACTCGAGTAATTCAAACTTTCTGCTAATTCAAACAAATGTAAAAATTTCGGTTGGCCCGATATGTTCTCATTGTATTTTAAAACCGCTTAATTCAGACTGCTTCGTTGCGTAAATTCTTTAAATTGGTACGTTCTGTTTGTCCTTAACCGAAAATATCTGCCGTATTTGCCACCTCTAACTGCACATTTGCGTCTTTACATTACTAGCAGTCACAAATGATGCCGATTGCCTGCATACACGTGTAAAAGCGAAACCACGGGTGCCAGCAAGCACGTGTGAATTGAGGAAGAAAGATACAAGAAAAATACAGGTTGGTAGGCGGGTGGGCCCGCCATGTACAAAAATGAGACGCCTAACCATACGCGATTTTCTAAAAGTGTTATTAGCACTTCAATAATGTGTCCGGATGTTGCAATATTAGGTATATGTGAATGTTTCAGTACAACACAAGGTGGTATGGTGTCCCGTGCTATGTACATGAGAACTTTGATAATTAAAACTCCTATAATTCAAACAAAACCCTGGGGTCCTTCAAGTCTGAATATCACGAGTCTACTGTATTTTAATCATTATAATAAATTCTGCCTGCCTTCAAGAAAGCAGCAATAAATACCGATTAATACGGTTGACCAAGGATGTTTACACTTATGGTCAATCTCTTTATTTGTAATGATTCTATCCGCCTCGCGTTCCTCCTTTCCGCTTATTCGGTGATCTTACCGGCCTATATCAATGAGGCTTGCTTAGCCCTGTAAATACTACCACATTTAAACAACATGGTTATAAGTTTGACGGCCAAGTTCTTATTCGTGTTTTCAGGGCCCAACCAGAAGCAAAGTATGTCCGTATATGCTAGTCAGAAAAACAGCTAATTACAAGCTTTACTTAACGCACATGAGAGATGAGTGTTGAATGGAAAAGGCGGAAACCATTTTTATTATTTTTAAACTAAAACATATTAGCAAAACTAAACGGTCTGTCCGGTCAGCTACGGCGGAAGTGCGGCACGGAGAGTGCCACATTAGCCAGTGACATGTTGACACGGATGATATCCTCACAAAATTCGGGGACACACGTCCGACTTCCTACGAGTGTTTTGTGTGGTTGGGTGTGTGTGTGTGTGTGTGTGTGTGGAAAATTTATGTGGGTGGCTATATTAACATCCTAGGAAAAAGGGCGCCACACAATTCGCCTAGAGCTCCTGACCGCAGCTGTAGCCGTCACTGGCCAATCCCCTGAGTGGGTATTAAGAACGCAGTTAAGCCGTTCTATTGCGCGTTAGCGTTATAGGTAACCCAACTTGAACCTTACGACGTGCCAAGCAACGTCAAACTTACTGTACGTCATGGGGAGATACCAGTCGGCGACAGGCAGACAACCTTAGGCCTAACGCCGGGCCGCCCCGCATACCAATCAGGAATGTCAGGCCATCGCATCCTCGCGTCCGTCGCCACATGACCCGTCGCAGCCAGTTGGTACGTCAGACCGCCGGCCGCAAACCCACATTCGCAGTCAGTGGCCTTTTTTGTGCAATCTAAATTTTGCACCATATTGTTGTCACGGCCTCCGACGTATTTTCGGCCAAAACGGGCCACACTAGTGCTCTCGCCCGAAAAACCCTTGCCGCGGAGATTCAAAACATGGTATTTTCGGTCCCGAAGCGAGTACCCTACCACTGCTGCACCGGGAACTCAAGAAAAAAAATTCAAGAACTTTTCCTGATGTTTATAGTCTGTGTAAATAATGGAACTTGCACGGGACCACAAGTACAGTAAAGCCTCGCCTTATATCGAACACGGATATATCAAATTATGCCTATATCGAATCCTTGTATAATTCTGGTAAAAATTACATGCATTTAAACCTTTTTATATCGAATGCAATTTTGCTCACAATGAATTTATCGAACTCTCCCGCGCGGGATTTTTCGCTCTCCTTAGGTATGCGGCAGGCTTTCGAAGCAGGCATGCTGCAGGCTTGCGACTCCCGCGAGAGCTCGGGCGCGGCCAAACCTTCTGTGGCAGAGTGGACCAGCGGCCAGCTCCACGCATGCATGCCGTTGGAGCCGAAAGCGCCGAATCGGGTGCTGCGGGCTGCTGTGTCACCGAACTTCAAGTCCGTGCCAGTCGCTGCTCGCACTTGCTCGGTTCACTGGGTTCGCTGTTATTCGTTGGTATCCATGCTTGTCTCCGCTCTGTCGAAGACGCCGAGGACTCCGTACCACTTCGGAGCACGAGCGAAGCCGTCGCTGCCGTGACCCTGCTACGGCGATACTGCAGTGCCATTGAGGGCAGCGGTCTTGTGCTTGTCGACTGTTTAGATACCATGGAGCCAACTAGTCACCAGCAACGCCGTTGGGCTCCAAGAAGCAGGCTACACTCATGCAGTTCTTCCGCCCCAATAAATGAATGTTTTCTTTCCGAGAAAGTGTCGTATCAATAGCGAACTGTAGGGTGGTAAGAAATCCGGCTAACTCGTGACTCCGTAGGCAAAATTGCTCTCACATAAGTTTTTTTTGCTTCACTTTCTATAGCGAATTTTTGCTATATTGAACTATTTTACAATCGTCGCGCTGTTCGATATAAGCGGATTTACTGTAGCTCAAAGATGCACCACGTAGCATGTCCAGCTTAATTTTCCAGATTTTCTGAAAAGAAGCTACTCAAAAATGCCAAGTAAGTGCAGGGCCTTTCTGCTCGAGGTAAACAAATCGTGTAATTCCCCAATGTTGCCAGGATGATCAAGCTTACATAACATTTTTTTCCCCCTCATATACTTATGTACACACAGTCACGTCA
This sequence comes from Haemaphysalis longicornis, assembly GCA_013339765.2. NCBI lineage: Eukaryota > Metazoa > Arthropoda > Arachnida > Ixodida > Ixodidae > Haemaphysalis > Haemaphysalis longicornis. Next base: position 252,831,958 of record CM023449.1, on the reverse strand, counting down.
GAAGTATTGATGTTCAACACAATAACGCTTATACTGTTATTTCTTGACTTTATCAATGCAGAAGACCTATAAATTGGAGGTATCTTGGCCGAATAGGTACTGCAAAAAAACACCAAAACGTAATTTTCTGGCTCTGGCGGATCCTTCTTTCTTAAATGTACTGAAAAAGCAAAATACAGGATTGCTTTTTGGCTTTAATTTGGGCGTCCTGGTTCCTGTTTTGTAACACCATCGCAGTAGGTGGAGTCCTGTATATCTGTCCTTGCATCAGTGACCCTTATAGCGATACGACGGACACGGGGACTGCAGCTCTGCCGCTTTCACAACCAGTGCGGGGAAAGGACGAGCGCTCAAAGCAGCCAATGGAAGATTGATCCCCGTGATCGGTCAGAAGCTGTCAATCTAAAGTGTCCAATAGAATCCCGCGATTACCTGCCTTCTGTGTCCGCAAGCACCATTTCCTCTCTCTCAGGACTGGCGCCGCTTGCGACATACATGCTACAGCTCACCAGAGGCGCGGCTCTGTGATGCAGCTAATCTTTTAATCTCATCATCAACCGGAAAACTGCCTGGAGTGCTAAGTCCCCCACAGTAGACCCAGCGTCGTATATTGAGGGTCTTTTAGGCAGCGCTATCAGTCGTTGTTTAAACACTACGATCCCCATTTTCATTGTTTTTTGGATTTTGTTTGATTTTGAGTCAAGAGATACCTTTGTCCCAGAACGAGGAAAACCTACAGGAAGGTTCCTGTCACCTTAGCATGCGTACCTTGTGCCCTGATGAATTCCGGCAATAATTGCATGGAATTTTTGTCTCATGATGAAAATCGTCAGCAGCTCGCATTCATAGAGAACACATTTTGAATGACGGCAGTCGTCCTAGTGTCCCGTTGTTGCATTTCCATCTAAACGAGCCATCGCACCGGCCCATACTAGACCTGTGTTTTACTATTTAAATCATGCCTGCCGATTCAAATCTGTTATGATGGAGGTGTTTTGTATACGACACAGATAGAGACGCCTAATGTTGCAAAAGTCACCTAAATCTGTCCTTTATAGCTGTTCCTCACTGCTTTCTTAGGTTGGATCATACAGACTTCAAAAGTTGAAATTCATGTTAAACAGTAGCAACAAAAAAAAAATAGCTTTGTGTATATTTTCCCGAACTTCGGCAAACAAGAAATGTATACCCCAACTGTTTTTTCGTTGGGCTTAAGGCTTGAACAACAAAAGGTATAGAGCCACCCCAATGCGTGCACTTAAAACTATCCGTGTCTTCCACTTTTCAGTAATATAACTTGTGCAGTATAAATCTGAAACATCCGACCAAGCTCTTGTGATCAGAATGCGCTCAATGCGGGATTAAGCGCACTACACACTAGTTGTATACTAAAAACGTGGTTAGATTTGATTCTATAGATCCACAAATATAGCCAGAGAAAGAAAGAGAAGCCATTTTATTTTTATAGTAAATGGTGAAGCGGGAGGAGATGATGATGCCGGAGAGGCTTCATGCCGACCAGGTTTGCCTCCGTAAAGGCCTCCTCTAAAAGCTTCGTTGATTTCATCTCGTCGAAGATGTAGTCGATGAAAAAATGTGACAATACCGCATATAAGTGTATGTCTGCATTTGATCAAACTTTCAACATTACTATGCTGTAGTCCTACCCACACTGCGACTTGTACTTCAATAGTTAGGACGCAGCAAAAGGTTACCCGTCATGGTTAATTTTCTCTTTCGCTTGTCAGACAGCTTTCATTCCTGGAACAAGAAGATATACCAAAAATGACAGAACATCTTCGCAACGCCGAGCTTCTAAGAAACGTTGTCGATGAATATGAAAGGAAGGGAACCTATAGTTACGCAGCTACTAACAAAGGGTCACTTCTTACTGAGCGATACTCACCATCGCTTAGTACTGTGCTCAGCACACGTTAAATTTCAATCCAGCCTTACCTGTCACCAGCCCTAATTAAACCTATTGTCAGGCCTCGTAATCGAGAAAGGTTCTTGTTCCTCAAACATTTTTGAGAATTAAAAACATTCCTAATTATGCGCACTGAATACAATGAACCTTAGCTGCACGAAATGGCAAAGGCGACACAAGAATTATCTTGTTTTTATGGCCAGCTTTTTCTTGGTTCTAAAAGCTACGGAAAGAGCGCCACAGCGGGTCCGTATACCGGAACACACGAACCAAACTTCTGGCCCATTTGGTATAAACCTCTGCTTACAGCTTTTTACCATGACATCTCTTACAGGATCCCATATTTGTTATTTACACAGTACAATACTAAAAACGCTGTTCGATGTGACGAGATAAATCCACAAATACAGGCAGAGAAGGAAGGACAGAAAATATTTATTTAAAGTAGACGGGTAGCGAGAGGAGATGATGGTGTCGCAGGGCTTCATATAACAAGGTTGCCTCCGTCCATGCCTCCACTAATGGCTTGGTTGAGTCCACCAGGCTACGTTGCCCTTTCCTGGTCTTCTGGGTGGCCAGAAGACCAGGGTGTCGTCTGATTTGTGCTGCTGATTTCCTGTGGCACTGAGTGAGCGCCATCCGGGCGTAAATGTTGCTTTACATTTTGTAAGAGGTGCAATTCACCTACACTGAGAGCTTAAAATTTTCGAGTTATGGAGGCCCGTGAAACTATCCTGTAGAAAGCCTGACTGAGCTCACTTTTTGTTCCGGAAAAAACTTGCAGTAATCACACATACTGTGACTTTATTCAAATAACTGCGTACTAATGTTGTCACAAAAGACGTGACCCAATGAAAAAGAAATGCTTGATTTTAGTTTTTCTGCGCGAAATCATACCGCGAATATTCTGCACGAGAAATGCACGCCTTTTAACTATACATATGCCAACAGTACCACCTCTATAAAGTCTTCGCTCAAACAATGTGTACAGCTTTCTGAAGGACGCCATTGAAACTCTCCTTGCCAGTGCTACCGTCACACCGCACGTGGTATTGCGTCCTCGACATTCATTCATAATTATAAACCCTACGACGCAAGATCTGCTTACCCTCCTATTTTCACGGAAACATTTCGGTTTGGATGTTTATTCTTATACGTATCTATTTATTTATTTTCTTGAACATTTTTAATCCTATCAGATTTATATGAAATCGTAGCAGGAAGGCAGCTGATGAAAAGTGTAATCAATAGTTCATCCCAGCAGAAGTATGCCAAAGAGCAAACATAATAATGGCAAGGCCTTACCAAGAAGTTTTGAACTGCCGTGTTGCTCGTATTTAGCACTGACATTGATTATGACATTAACGTTCCGCAAAGTAAAAAAACACAGAGGACATGTACCTACAAAATTGGAAAAACCTGCCATAGCAAACTACATAAACATAGGACAACTGCGTTGTAAAACATATAAGAATTCCTTAATTCATTGCTAACAGTGAGACACAGAAAAAGCTGCAGCGGATGATGAATTTTTTCAAAGAATGTCAAGGAGAAAGACTAGCTGGCACTTTCAGTTGGTCCGCCGCCCCCACTTTATGTTCAACTTCTCGGCTGCGGGCCGTCGCCACTTCGCCAGCCACAATAAGCTTGTTCCGCTCGCCCGCCATCACCAGGAGCCTCCTGTTCGTCCCCGTCGGTACCTCCACCTCTCAAGGCGGCTGCATTGCACGTGCCACGTGCAGCAGCGGCCAACCCTGGCTGCTATTTCCCTTTCTGGGCGCGCCCTCCGTCGCCATTTCTAAGAGAACATCCTCCCACCCCTCCCGGCCTCCCTGTTTACCTAAACCCGACCCTGGGTTCCTAGTTTTTTGTGCCACACGATTTTTGTATCATAACGCGAGCGCTTCAAAACGCTGCCTTAATAACAACAAATAAATAAAGAAATTCAACTAAATACAAATTAACAGTAAATATAAAATTATGCACCACAGCATTATTATGGCCACTAAAGTTCATGTCAGCACAAATGAAACAGATAACTACAGTTTGAAATGTATGTAAAATAAGCGTGTCCTTAAGCCGTTCAGTTATATCAAGAAATTTGTTTCTCAACCTCTACAAACGTATTAGCTAAGGGAAATTTCCAAGTTACTGGTCTTTGGGACTTAGTCAAGCAAAATGGAGAAATGTAAATGCGCGCAATATCTTCCCTTGTGTGTGCAAATATGGTGTTGCACGTTTAGGGTCTTCGTATAGCATCGTACATCTATAGGTAGTTGCGCGTGGTTTGTTACGCACAAAAATTTGAAACAGATGTTCATCTCAATAAAAAGTACATAATCATGGTAATCACCATCGTCATCATTGTTGTATTGATTGTAGGGTTTAACGCGCCGACGCAACGCAAGCGATGAGGCGCGCCGTAGTGGAGGGCTCCAGATTAATTTTGACCACCTGGGGATCTTTAACGTGCGCCGAAATCTCGTGCACACGGGCGTTTTCGCTTTTCGCCTCCATCAGAAAAGCGGCCGCCGCGGCCGGGAATCGAACCCGCGACCTCGCGCTCAGCAGCGCAACGCCTTAGCCACTGAGCCACCGCGCTGGGTGTCATCATTGTTGTAGTAGTCTTCATCATTGCCATAATTTTTCCCAATACGTGCAACCTCTCCTCTTCTACGTAAGCCGAATTCATTCAATGTACAAATTTTTCGCACCAAGTACTTGCAGCACTCAGTCACATCATTAGCGCCATCACCTGCGATAATATTGTACTCCCGGTTACCCACCACCTGTGCGTTGTGTGGCTCCGCTTTTCAATTTCGCTTCTTTTCAGACTTGTGCTACAGCTGGACATATGCTGAGAAAGGCACCGCTGCATTAGTTTCTACAACGTCGCCTCCGCATTTGTTAAATGGAGAACTATGCCATCAAATCAGGAATTTCAACTTAAGTGACCTAATCTTGGAGGGAAACCTTACAAAAGCAAACGCAAATCGCGCTATGCAGTTATTTATAATGTTATACAGGCTACAAACGAGTACATTGACTTAGTCTTAATGAAGTCTTGTCTTAAGTCTTTGCCTTAAGCCTTAATAAATAAAGAAGCGCTTGTCTCTTGTCCCGTTCGTCCCTTGTCTGAATTTTTGCGCTTTACATCGATCGAATTGCCTTCGTCCTTGGAAACCACCGAAAAGCAAGGCTGAAAATTCATTGGAAATTTTTATTTTTTATTTAATTGAGCAAACATAATTGAGCGCAGACATTTTCGCCGGTCGGGGAGAGACGGTGGCGGTGGTAATCATGTTCACGTGCGTATACGTATAAACTGCCGCTTATGCCATCGGGTCTCGCCATGATTCGTGACTCCAAAGAATGATAACTAATATAACAAGTTTTCTGGTTCTTTGTAGCTAAGCTTACTTAGTGTGGTTTATGGGAATTATAAAAATTGGAGAGCCAACGCGGAGATTTCTGGACGAACGTATTTGCCGTCTGCTTTTACAGCGACCCTGTATATAGCTGGATTACAAGATTTTTCGCGTCCGCGAACGAAAGAGCAGCTCCTGAAACCTATCCGCTCGAGCGAAAAACCCTTCTTGGAGGATTGACATGAAATTAATGTAGGCTGCACACACAATAGCAGGAATGCCGTTCTCCTCAAGTATGACACCAGAAATGACCGGTGCGGGGCATCCCATTTCTACTTTATTGGCCTGGAATATAGGATCTAGGCACAACGGTAGGAATGCCGTCCTTTCCTAGTATGACCGCGAAGAGCAATTTACATGGGGCCTTCTATTTGTATTCTAGTGACGCTATGAGAAGGTCAAGAATGGTTTGGAATCCAGAACAGATCGCGTCTATGAAGAGTGGAAACAGACAAGGCAGAGTAATGGTATACTGAGTGAAAAGCGACCAGAGAGTCAAGCAGCAGGTGTAACACATTCCATTAACACTGTCCTCGCTGTCTGCAATATATATATATATATATATATATATATATATATATATATATATATATATATATATATATATATATATATATATATATATATGCAAAGAAGACAAGCCGTGCTCACCCAGATGATGTTGTAAGGGTTTCAACTACAGTGTAATAATTCCCGTCAACTAATGCATAGACAACTCACGCTCACGTAATGCATAGACAACTTTCGCAAATCAGCTCCGTGAAGTTTTAAAATCTATGGGTCCGAACCATACGAGCGGTTCATTCAGTTTACGTTGGAAAAGTTAGGACTACCAGTACTAAATAATTTTCATCACCATAACGGACATCGGTCAGGTATCAGACTAACATTCCCAAAAATTCTACACCGTTCATTTGCAGAGGAGCATGACATTGACTGTGGGGATGTTCTGCCGCCGCAAGGGCAAAGAAAGAATTGTAATGTTCCCTGTATGTATGTATGTATGTATGTATGTATGTATGTATGTATGTATGTATGTATGTATGTATGTATGTATGTATGTATAAGAAAGAAAACTTCGAACAGGTAGAAACCACGATTGTTGGCAAGCGTTTAAGCAAAAAGACTGGCCTTTGTCCAGGCCCTGACAAGGCAAGTCGCTTTGCTGAAACGTTGCAAAGATATCGTGTTTCTACCTTTCGAAGTTTTCTTATATACTATATATATATATATATATATATATATATATATAGATATATATAGATATATATATATATATATATAGTGCTTAAGTTTGATGCCTTCTTTTATGTGTGATTTCTTGCCATGACGTGTTTTGTATTGTCCCTGGAACTTGTTTTATTGTTCTTGATTTCTTTTTCTTCTCCCCCTCCCATGGAATTAAGAGGGGTGTTTTTCAGTGTGTTCAGTTCATTTATAATGCGACTTACATGCTATATACTGATGTGCAGCTGTGATGCTGCGCTGAACCAAATAAACCAGGGGCTGTGGGCTGGTCCAGGGGCTGTGGGCTTTTTTCCTGCCGCCCTCCCATCCACCATGTATGATGGCAAATAAATGATTATCCATATATATATATATATATATATATATATATATATATATATAACTTCTTTTGGTCTAGAACAGTTTGGCTTGAAGTACCACACCGTCCAAGTCACCCAAGTAATCAACAACGACCATGTGTAGACTGAACTTTGGCTAAGAATCGGTCTACGTTGCAACTGAACCCAGGAGTAGGTATCACAGAAGCCATAAAGCTAGCATCAACGCTACCCATTACCAAATGATGAAAATAAATACACGTACCCATGCCGGACCCTCTGTGATGTGCTACCGCTCATTGGTCATCTACTTTAACAGTATAGAAGGAATCACTTGTTTCAAGAAGCACAATTGACCCTGAAATCTGCTTGCGATGATCGTCATTTTTCCCGTACAAATCCTAAAGGAATTTCCTTCGCCACACAGGCAGGGATTTTCGCAGAAAATGTGAGGCACGTGCAATAAAAATAAAGGTATCTGTGTCGTTAAAAAGCGGACGTATCTCAACACTACCAAACGCTAGCACAATTTTAAAGCCAGAAGGGAATCAACCCAAACATATAAAGTGAGTCACACAAGTCTCAACAAACAATATCAAAGCATATAGTGAACATGAGAGCTGTGCAGACGCCGCGAACGGCAGATGCAGCTTCCCACTCTGGTTCCTACAAGTCCAGCGGGCGTCAAGACCTCATTCGCGACAAAAGGTCAAGACCGTAGAGCAGCTACACCGGCATGGAACCATACTTGCCACGAAGACGACTGGAATGGCGCGGTTCTGATTTACGGGTGCCTGCTGCAGCACAGCAGTGCTCGCATCTGCGGTCGCCTGTGCTCGCGCCCCCGGGCGCAGGGAAGCATCGCGCCACGGCCCTGGGTGCGCGGGGTGTTTACTTGGCACACATGGCTTTCGGCGGCTGCCGACAAAGGAACGCCACTGTCGGCGAGCTCAAATATAACGCGCGGAAATTGTCGTCGGCGGCGGCGGGTGACGGTTCGCAAGGAAACAGTCTGAGAAAGCGCTGTGCGCAACCTCGGCCCCCAATGAGCCTGTAGCCCTGAATTCTCAGAAAGCCAGAACACAGGGCTGCGGCACGTTCTCTGTAAGGCTGGACCTGCTGGTGGTAAGTGGTTGTACTGGCACAGAGGTATGGTGGGCGAGGAAGACTGGAATAAAATGGCTGAACGGGGGCAGAGAAAAGGGAGGGGAAGGGAAAGAGCTAGGCCAGCTGCGCACTTTTGTCTGCAGAAGTACACTTTTCAACGTCATACTCATACACTGCTTCTCCAACAGAGAAAAAATGACGGGACGCTTGAAGTTTCAAACCACGAAAAGAGGAAACGTTCCTCGTTACAATTCGAGTAACTAACTTGAGTGACGAATTGTTTGTCAAAAAAGACACGAGGGGAACGGTAATCTTGTTACGTATGAACCGAAAAGTTTCTTGAAAAATCTTCGTACGAATTTTGTTCGGGAAGGTGTAGACTCCAACTTCAGAGAGCTTGAACCACCCCTTCATTGGAATTTCCAGGGCGTGCACCACTTTTTCAGGGGTAAATACACAGTTTTCTTGTATTTTAGGAAATACAAAGCTAAAAAATTGAAAGTTTTTACTCAGCAAAATTAGTAGCTCAAATACATGACCTGCCATTTTATTTATAAATCTATTAGAACATTCGGTGAAATGAGCTTGTATGAGCCCCGACGATTACCCAGTTTAAGAATCCTTAACATAAGACTTCCATGTGGCACATGTGCATGCAGCTGCAAAATTTATTATATGAGCATTCAAGCCCCTTTCGGTTATGTGTACGTGGTCAGTAAGTTTACCCCCTAATAACGAGTGGAAATCACATCAACCCCGTATTTCATGATACCATGATGAGGAATGTAAGTGCCGCGTGCTAAGATTCATTTTCGGACAGCAAACAAATTTAAGTTATCAGGGCTAAATATTTCTACTAGCCACAAGCTTTGTTTAATTATGGTGATAATGATTTAGATAATTGCGCTCAATGCTCAGCAAAGTCTGCTCTGGACAGAGGGAAGGCGGCATAAGGTTGAGAATTCAAGACATTAAATTCAACCCTAACCGGGCATCGACTTCAACATTCTAGGTGAGCTTGAGATGACGTCTAATCAGACGTACTTACTGAATGAAGCCGGAGGTTTGGACGGCGATACAAAATTACGAATATAAGGCTTACCTGGCATTGACAACATGGTGAAATAAATGGGGTTCGAGGTAAGTACGATTTAATTTTACAGTAGACACTGAACAAATATCCGTATTATTGTCCGGTAATATGAAATCAGGCATGTAAAAAATATCCACCCACCCGTCCTAACGAGACGACGATGGCTGAACACGAAGCTTCTTATGACGAATCTTTGGTTGTCGTCCGAGTTTCGACCATGTCGAATGGAGCACTGCGATAGACGCCGGCTTCATAGCGCGAGAGACCCAGGTATAATTCCCGCCACTTAGAGTACTTTTTTTTTTCCGCTTCACCCACAATGATTCATTATCATCGTCAGAAAAAGTTGGCTTTCCTGCAGGGCGTTTTTCGCGTAACAGACGCCTCAGTGAAAACACCGAAGCTTCGCTTTAAAAATCGACCACCCCTCTGTCGAATAACAATGACGGGGGAACGCGAAGCTTTCCGAAATCAAGTCCCACACCAAACGAAACAACACAGAAGCACGGCACCTGTTTTTTTACCGGGATAGTTTACCGCCCTATGATTTTGCTTGCCTTGTGCTTTACTGATACGGGCACCCCAAGGCTTTCCCTAGCGTTCAAACACCATCCACGTTCGATGCACGTCGTCGTCGTCATCGTTCAACCATCATCGACGGAGGGGACCATTTCCTGCCTAATTTTGCACGCTCCATGCACCCGTCACCAAATCCAAACTGCTTCGACCACGCCGGAATGACGCAATCGGACCTACTTCGGCTTCATAACGAGAGGGACCGAGGTTCGACTCCGATCTTGAAAAGCGCTCTCTAATTTTTCTTCCATTTAACCGACGATCGTCATCATCGTCAGAGAAAGCTGCCTTTAAGGCAGTACATTTGGGGTGGACAGCAGGCGACATCACTGAGAGGCTGGAAGCTTCGCTTTAATAGAGATGCTGTATATGCACGCCTGCCCGGGAAAGGTTGAAATATTTACCTATGCATCTGGAAAATTCAACGAAGTAACATTATATATCGAATAAAAGGCCCTTCATTTAAAGACTGTGCTTCGCAAAAAATTGATGCGTTTTAGATAGTGGCACCGTTAACAAAAATACTATTTCAAAGTGAAATTGTAGTAACTAACGCCACATGGCCATGCGTGCCTTTAAAATTTTAGTTGTCTGGAACACGCAATAAAACACCGGACAAAATATTTTAAGGCATTTATATCCAACAACCTACTCCCAAGCTTTCTTCCTAAATGTTTAGCAACTAGTGCAAATCCAATGTTGCTGCTAGTTCATTCGGTTAAACAAGGACCATAAAATGAACCTACAATTCGGCGCCAATCGAAAGATTGTCTCCGAGGCATAACCCTCTAGGACAGTTTTTAAACGCGCACGTAAATTAAATAGTTCAATATTGATGAACACGGAGGAAAATGTGGCAAACAAGGCTTTCCCCGCACTGGACTTGCAACACAATACATCTAATTCTCCCAATTGTCTGGTCCGGCTGCGACAAAACCGATCATTGAAATTGTTTCGTAGCATAGCGTCTGGAGCTCATCGCGCTTCGAATTCAGAATATGGTAAATTTCTCCCGCTACAGTGTCATACAGTAAATAAAGGACAAAAACCTGAATTGAGGTGGACGCTACGAGTGCTTTACCAGCTTTTGAAGCAAAAAAAATTACAGTAAAATGACGTCCTCCGCTTTGCCTCCACGCTCTGATGGCTCAGGTAAGCAAGTTATCCAATGCTTGATACTTTCGTCGTCCGAGGAAAGAATAAAGTAAATGGCAGCGCCGTTACACGCATAAAGTTTTTCTACGCTGAAACGCTCTGTTATGTTAACTAGGTTTCCGGCTACTTCAAGACGATGCTGAGTCACGGTTGCTGATAGCCATTTTCTTCCTATCAGTACCTCACAAGACCCTCACAGGACCTTTTCCTGATCATAACATCGCACCGCAAGCGCGCGCATGAAATCCGCAATTTTAAGAACTAATTCTTTAGTGATGGCAGTAATGCATCAATGGAACAAATTGTCGCTGCCAAATGCATTAAATAAAGCGAATCTCTATATTTCCTCGTGGTCCCTTGAGCGACATAATGATCCCCATTTTTCTACAATCCTGCAGCACAACCGATAGTCGGGGACTACTTGGCGATGATGCGATCCATCTTGGAAGTCATTATATTGTTTTTCCTTTCCTCACGCTCACATGAAAGTATACCATTAAGTGCAGGTTCCGCTTTCTGTTACTGCAAAAGGAAAAAATATTAACGTTTGTCGACATTATTTTACGAAGTTCATTTTGCATATGGAGGTTATCGGGTAAGGTGTTAGTTTCTGGCAGAACTCGGCGATCGAACTGCTCTTCGTTCGTTTTGGTTGCTTCCCAAAGTCAGCATTGCTCCAAGCATTGCCCATTTCTACTGTCGAAGTTGCGTTAACGCGGTAAGTTGAAGTGGACCATGAAGTGAAGCTTTTCGTTCTCCATCAGCTGACAGCGAACCCCATGAGGCCAGACGTACGAGACACTCTGTAATAAATATCACAGTTGTACTCCGTTGGTTCATATGGGCGTCCTTTTTTATTCAAATTCTGGGCCCCGCTGCACGTAAATTTGACGCGCATCTGTTGCACCATTTTACCACATTTTTTTCATGCTGTATCATCCTAAATAATATATACGTGCAAAAACCACAAATGTCTATATTGCTCTGCAATGAATGATACAGCCAGAAATTTGAATGCTCTTCCCTTTCAGCACAGTCGTCGACATTTATAACCGCTCGGTGAATTACACACCGATTTTGTCAATTATGAGCTCTTTGCTGCCACAAGTCCCAAAAGCCCGAACAGGCATTCACATCACCTTGGCAGCCTCATTGCAGCACTGAAAGAAACTGTCGCTATGAAGCCTATAATATCCAGCCAATAATTTTGCAGATGACTTTGCTTTCAGTTGTTACAATTGTCAGCTTTCACAAAATAAAAGGTCCCAATGTTTCCTTTTTGACATTTACGGTAGCTGATATCAACTAGCAGTGGTTTGAGTAATTTCGATTAACTTTGATCTCCCGTAAAATTCAGAATGGTGCTGTAAAAATAGTCCACATTCACTCTTATTTCCAAGCGCACTTCACGGCTGAAAATTGAAAGCCTTTCCAAACAAAAAGGACACCCGAGAGCATATTTTTTTTATTCTTTATCTACCTTTATCCACCCATGAGCCTTAAAATGAGACAGTCCCGTTAGTTTGGAAATTGACAAACAATTTTTCTATGACAAGCAGTCACTATTGAACTATCGTCCGATTTTGTTAACGTCTCGATTGTCTAGACTCTTGAACATATCATCTTTAGTCCTATTATAGAGTTTCTTGAAAGTAATAACATTTCTTGTGGTGTCCAGGCATGGTTTCCGTCGCGGATTTAGTACAATCACTCAGCTTGTCGAATTTTCTCACGACATTGCTCACGTTCTTGAAAAGGGAAACCAAATGACTGCAATTTTGATAGACTTATCTAAGGCGTTTGGCCACCAGTACCCAGTGTAAAACTTTTTCATACACTTTGCGTTATCTTAATAACGCTGCCTTAGTTGATTTCGATTTCTGACCTTTTACATGCCCGCTCCCGGAATGTTTTGTTTAATTTCTCAAATTAGTCTGTAGTGAATGTGTCGTCCGAATTTCCGCAGGGTTCGTACCTAGGGCCACTTTTGTTCCTATTGTGTAAAAATGATCTGCCAAAATACGTATCCGCAAAAAATCTGCCTCTGTGCTGATGACTGCTGCATAATACGTCGTAATTAACACGAATGATGACCATATTTCACTAAATGATGCTTTTGCACCAATTTCTCATGTGGGCGACAAATGGCAAATAAATATAAACTTCACAGAAAGAGTAACTTTATGTTTCAGTACGCGCAGTTCGTGTTGCTTTATTTAATCATTCCTTTAATGGCTTTTACCTTGAGATGGTGTCTGTATAAAATTAACAGGGCGTAATCTTCACGCCTACCTTGTCGTGGTCAAAACACATTCAAGTATACACACAACAAGCACTAACAATTAGTCCCCCCTAAATCGTACATTACGAGAAGCTCCACTTAAAAAACTCTAACATATAAATCTCAATCCGGCCGACCTAGAATGCGCTGCACCATCTGGAACACTTATAAGGTATTTGAAATCAACACGCGTGAATCGGCTCAGAAGAAATCAATACGCTTCATTTTCTGCCATTTTGATAGCAGCTTTTCACATTCATCAGACCTGGCTACACTAGAATACAACCCCCGATCGAGTGCCGTCATCGCGAATGTCTAAAGCCTTTGCGTATCTTACGAATACTCTGCGCTACTCATTAGATAATTACTTGTCACCTGATATCTGAAATCTACTAGAAATAGCCACAAACTTAACATTGTACGTTTTCAACCACATACTAGTCTACTTAAGCACAGCTTCTTAAATCCCCCGAGCAATTAAAAATGGAATTTAGTACCAGGTGAAATTAGGTCACTTCCTTTAGAAAAAAAATTGTATATTTAAATTGATTCTTGTGGGTCAAATATTGTATAATTTCAATGTTTTTGCGGTATTTATTATTACTTGCTATGCCGAGAACTTCGCGAAACATGCGTGAGTTAAATGTGTTCTGAATTATTTTCCTGTTAATGCGTGCAGAAAAGTGTCTTTCGCATGTTTATGATATCTACCCACTCCTGCGATATACCATGTCTGGCTTGCAGTATGTAAAAATAAAATAAAATAAAATAATAATAATATTAGTGTACTGCTAGGGGTTCCTTGCTCAAATGAAATATTAATGTAGTGAAAAGCGACCATGAAAACAGTTGTTCATGGCTGTGTAAGTGCAATGACAATGCAACAAAATTATTAATGTATATTTTCATTGCCCGCAATACAAAAACTGACGCCACCACTTTAGGACATTATTGAAAGCAGTGTTTCTTGCCTGTGAATTTCTGTAACGCAATTTATGAGCAGTCGTCTTTCAAGCCGCCAACAAATTTAAACTAGCTTGAGAAAGAATTTCCTTGACTAATCAAGCTTAAGACTGTGCTAATTTGAATTGTATGTGACCCACAGCACAAATTGAAAACATTTGTGTTATACCATTTTCAGGAGAATTAGTGCCAGGAAACCAGCAGAGATTGGGCGGCGCAAAGACTGAGCTGCGCCAAGAAAACCTTGGACGAAAGAGGGCCAAGACGACTACAGAAACAACGTGAGCCTTTTTTATTCAATTTCTCAGAAGAATGCACAGTATTCCCGACGAAGTGCCCTGCGCATTGTTTAGTTTTATTTTCTCGTCATTTGTAGAAACATTTCGAGAACAAAACGTTTGGTGTCCTTTTTCTGTTCAGTCTACAGGCATCGCCTTTTTTGGGTTATATGCGCAGTCATTTCAGCGTGTTGAACATGTGCACTGCCCCTTATAGAAATTTATATTTGTGTTTTTGTCTGAAAAAAAGTCAAGTAATGTAGGTGAAAATAAAACCATAAATAAGCAAAAAAATCTCAGCATGGCTCAGTTTGTCACAATGTGTACACTTTGTGAACATGGTTACTGCGGAAATGGGGTAGAAGCCACACCAATAGACAATGTTGTCGCTGTAAGGAAAAAAAACAGAACGGAAAATATCCCGCTGGCCCCTGATGCAGATGAATGTAGATTACCCTTTCTGGAACGGGCACCATTACGCAAAGTTTTCTCGTTCGATGTCATAGCAGCTAATGTGTTTGCGTTGCAAAAAATAATGGCGCCTGGTCTACAAAATGTGCACAGGCGACACGTGTAAATTCTTGGTATAACTAAGTATACCTATGCAATATAATAGCCACCTTTTAATGTAAGGATTAGATTTTATGTACTAAAAACGTTATTTTAAACATTCTGGCCATGATGGAACGCCACGTGAAGACCGGTAGAGATATCTGTCAGTGTGGGCATGCACATACACCACTGGAGCCACAAGAACGGTAATGAAATCTGCCCTCAAATCCCTAAACACTAAAAGAACAGAAGTATTTGTGAAAGAAGTGCTACCTCTCAATCAGTCCTGTACAGTTCTCGTAAGCTAACTCCACCATATTTTGCATGACTAGTTTCTTCGCAATTATAAAACAGTTATTCTGAAGCGAAGGACATGCCATGACCCGGGTTAGTGCTACGCGACAATATATCGGATAAGAAATGTTCCGCACTGACGTGAGGCAAAATAAACATTTAGCAGCTTCGCGAGGCACAACGTCCTTCCCACACAACTGTTCCGTAATAATGAATAAAAAAATCGTTCCTTAGCCGGGCATTACGAATATGTTCTTTCGCTTTGCGACGGCTATTATTCGTAGTTGAACTACACCGAGAATGCTCAGCGGCTCTTTGATATGGGAACGTTGCCATAGTACTATTATACATAAGATGTTCGAGGCATTAAGTTAAACCAAACCATGTCCCGATACTTGACCGCAGTTTGTGTAGCGCTGCGCGACATTTTTTGCACAGAAGAGCATAAAATTGTTTAGCGTCAAAGTTTGTCAAGTATGCCTACTGCTAAAATCTTCCACGTAAACGCAGCTCTTCTCGGTGGCACCAGTTTCTACCACAGATTAAGCTCACGTGAACAAAGACCACAGAGGCTAACTACGGCAGTTGACAATCTAAACAACTATTCAGAATATATTCCTATATTCCATTATTAGCTATTGGTAAACGCCTAATATTGCTGGAACCGGTGTGTGTTCACGCCCCTTGGTAATTTGTTTTGCTATGTTTATTCTTCACTTTGCCTCTTTTGTTTCTTCTCAATATTGAAAGTAAATAAAACAGTATTGAAACCTACAATTCTCTGATTAATACTCGTTCTAACTAAGATCTAATCGAAAAGAATAAATGTGCATACATAACCATTATTCTTTGCATTCTTACTTTAGGTATTCTAACTTAATATTTCTTTCTAGAGTTAGCATCATCACTTAGGGTTAGCATCATCAGCTAGTTATATTCACCAAGGCTAAATCATGGAACAAGGTACTGAAGCACTTGAGGTGAAGCGCAAGCTTACATGGCTAGACTGGAAATTAAAAATCAATATTTACCCCTAATACTTGCATTGAATAGTAACAGCATTCTCAATGAAGTTGCAAACAGGAATACGGCCATTTTTGATATGTTATTAGCTAATATTATGACATACACGCAGTGCTGTATTTTCAGCACTAGGATGGAAACTATTTAATTTTTACTGCGGCTGTGCACCTATTTGGCGCCACCCAGTTCCTTTGAGCAATCTGAAGAAGTGGAAACAATTGAGATATCCGAACAGCCGGCTGAAAGGTATGTATCCTTTTCTTTTATTATGACATAGATATGCACCTCAACCCTGATAATAATTGCTCGCCGAAAAATCCAAAAACGGTCTTAGAGTTTTATCAGGTTCAAAAGTTATCAGGCTCACTTAACACTCGCGTGGACTTCGCTGACAGTTAAATTCAATGTTTGGACAGCCTTGCGTCTTTCGGGAATGACCTTAAGCCTTCGTTCATGCTAGCATCAACCTCGAAATATCTCCACGCCTACTTGCTCCCGTAGATTCTGGTAAATTCTGTTTTATTTCGCGCAAGAAAGAAGTATCACTCAGGAATAGAACCGATACGCCAGGCAGGCAGCGAGTTATGGGGCAAGTAATATGGTGAGTTCAATCCCTAGTACGATATACAATAGCTGGTGGTTTTACTACCGAAAACATTTGGCATTTCTGAGTAAGCAGTGAAGCAACATCTACGTTTAGCCCATCCGAGTAGATACAGACTGACGCTTCGCCGGCCAGCTCTTTTACAAAGGTTCCTAGGAACAGCATGAGTGCACTCACCTGACCCGTACGTTGCATCGGGGCTTCACAGCCAGAGGTTAAGGCTAGTGGCTCAAGGGAGATACATAAATGTAACGTGCGTCTTCACAGCACACAGTCATCGTACGCGCACCACACACAGCAAGCAAGGCCCGCTAAGGGCGACTACGTATACGTTGTCGTGAGCGTTGGGGCAGTGAAAAGGGCCTCGGCAGCCAGACGGCGGAACGGTACGACGCGTGGCGCGTAACGCCGCGACCCATTCGAATGCGGTCCTTGCGTGCTCGAGCACATACGTTGTTCGCGTGCCCCACAACCACGCGAGACGACTCGCGCGGGTGAGAGGAAAGGGGGCTATAAACATAACGTTCGAACACTTTTCGAATATTTTGCAGCACCCCTTGCTGTGAGGTAGCACCTTCCCTTCCCTGTTTTATTATTGTCATTCTTCTTTCTTGTGCATCTTCGTCACAGCGCCGGCTGGCGCCCTTGGCGGCGCCGAGGGAGTACTCATAAAGAGGGACATTAAGGCAAGGCGCGGCAGCCGAAAGACGCGCTGCCGAGCCATCATTGTCTCTCCATTTAGGGCCCTTCGCTGTGCGGCACCAGTGGAGGCGAGCGCTCGAGGAGGCCCCATCCACATCACAGTGGTGTCCCGGGTACGGTGAAGCTGCCGAGGACTCAGCTAGTCAACCCATGGCTCTTGGTCCTGGTGTTCCAACTGCGCCAAAAGCTGGTACAAACGTCGCTGGATGGCCGAGCAGACAAAGAACGAGCTCGGATCTGAAGGCATTGTAGTATTCTAGTACGTAAGGGCCCTTCACACCCTGCTAGATTGCAGCAGAAGCTTGTAAAAACATGGCTATATATCCGGTGAAGAGTAAGTGCTGTGATATCGCCACAGTGATAGGAATAATGACTTGACGGTCATATCGGCATGACGTCTGATATCGAATTTGTGGTCCTAAATATCGTCGATACCATTATCGTGACCGCATTTTTGGTCCTTGAAGTACAGCGATGTTTTATCGGCACATGTAAAGGGCAAAGCCAAGCACAAAAAAAATGCTTCAACACGTCAGTTCAGTGCCTAGAAGCCCACTTTTAGTGGCATATTGATCTTCCTTTGCTAAGAATGAGTTTCGTGCTTGAGCAACATAGGAAAATTCACACATATGAGTGGTTGTTTTCAATTACAAGTTCCAGCGACAAAGTGCTGTGTAATGTTATGCGCAAATAAAAGAAACTAGAACGGAAGCAGCCGGCGTTAGCGCAGCGTCATATGAAAGCGCTACTCATCGCACACAGTATTTGCGACACTTATCAGTCACAATAACTTATCGCGCGGTGAGTAAACGCAAACCTTCAGTGCTAGTATAAATTAGCGTGGACTACAAATCATCTGAAAGCAGCTCCGTTTGAGAGCTAGAAAGGTTATAAAGCC
Source organism: Haemaphysalis longicornis (assembly GCA_013339765.2). NCBI lineage: Eukaryota > Metazoa > Arthropoda > Arachnida > Ixodida > Ixodidae > Haemaphysalis > Haemaphysalis longicornis. The sequence continues at coordinate 252,813,512 of CM023449.1, read as the reverse complement.
AAAATACTGATATTATTCACACGCGTAAAGTATACAAATTACTTATAACCAGTGGCTAACCACCGAATTCAGTGGACGGCATTGTTCTTTCTAAGTATTGATTCGTCGCAAACCATCCGGGTTTCCACCAAACTGACAATTTCTTTCGTCAACGCCCTTGATGCCAATTCTCGTACATGCCTTTGACGACGTCCACTTACGATACCTAATGGCTAATAAACATGAGCGTTACCTGTGCCGCCTTAAATTGATAAATTTTATTTGCACGGGGAAACAGGATCCGTGCAATGCACATTGTTGTCATAAATACGTTACTTTTCTACGGGGTATGCCAAAACTATGCCCCAGTTATAGTGCCATGCTTGAATAACAAAATTTAACGGCAGGTGACTGAATGCTCTCGTATGATTATCAGCAAGACGCTTTTTTATAGCAATCGGAGGCCTTCGCGAACAAGACCATCTACCTCACCACCGCATTCGACATAGTTCAACCGGAGGTTACCGTCAAAAAGCACAATTCATTCTACAACCGTACGCACCAAAATCACAAACTAGTTTAGTACGCTCTTTTTTGTGCGGTTTTGTTCTCTGTGTTGTGTGAAAACCTGAAAGCTTCAAGCTATCCTCAGGAATGACCATAATGGTACAGTGAAGATGACTATATATATACTTCACATGCATTGCCAATATATTTTCTTCTCATTGGATGCGCTGCTTTCGTGCAGAAGTGCTTAGTACCATCGCCAGGAGAGTACGAAAGAACGCCGAGACAGAAACAGCGAGAAGCAAAATACCTGGCTGGAGACGTCACGCCCCTTTGTTCTTTCTATATTATTCAGACCTTCGATGCCTCATAAAATACGAACTGGATATAAAGATGCATCGGCAATAAGCGATGAGAATTACTGGACACCGAGAAGGGGGCATGGAAGAGTGCTTACGTCTGACACCCACATGTCGACAGATATGCCTATACGATATACGGGAGATGCGTTACATAGCTGCCCTCAATATTTTGGGGAGATGCAGAACGAGATGGGGAATTTGAGAAAGTGGTAGACCATTTTTTTTACATTGAAGTCCATGGTTCAGATAAACCTTTTCAGGAAGGCTTATTGCTGTTGCATGAGCTGACCATTTGAGGACGACAAATAACATTTTTCGTCACTTTATTGTGGGACACCTATTGGACGAGCTTCGCACAAGAGTAGCTAAAACTTTCAACCTTAAATCTCGAAGCAACGCTTACCAGATATTGCGGCAGCTAGAGCTGGCGAAGCAAAAAAAGAAAGGAAATCAATTTTTTTTCTCTTGCTTTAAATACATTACAGGAATTTAAATATTATGGTTACAAATAGCAAAAATGGGGCACGTTATCTTCGGGAATTCAGTTACTTTAGGTCGACATTACTTTATCGTCGAAACTGTCACTGGCAGTCCTTGGGTTTTCAGTTTTTTTCTGATTAGACCTCGTCGCTGTTACCAACGCTAAACAAGAGTTCTGCACGGCGGGGCAGCAGCACACTATTTTAAAGACAGGTTTTCCCTATGTGGTTACACAAAATACACTGAATTTGAATGGTAAATGGAAATATTGATGCTCCGTTGATTTAAGTTTTTTTTGTCCTCGTTGTCATTGCTAAACAAGATTGGTGTGTGAGCCGGATAAACGGGCATGTAATCGTGAGTTATACATCGCCTGTTACGTCTGCAGATCTAGAACTGACGTTTTTGTCTAACAACCGCAAAATGTTATAGCTATTTATTTTTCTAACAGCTATTAATTTAAGGAGTCATGTCTGTTTGTACCCTTGGAATAAGGAATGGCCGTTTCTTTAGGACTTCACTTTATGATAAAGCTTATTAGCCCTCCATACGTGCAACAAATAAAAAGGAGATAAAAGCCTACAAAAAGCGGTTCTATCGTGCTGGGGAGTCAGGAAAATACTACGTGTGTGCGTGCCCGCGTTCTAAAGCTGCAGGAAAATACTGGGCTGCTTAGGTGAAAGAAGTGAGAATATCATGACACATTTTCAGACGAAAAAACAACTCAGAGTGTACAACAATTTATTGCTTTGTATTTCAGGTTTGTTGTGTTTTCAGGTGTATATTCAAAGCAGATTATGCTAACCACATAATTTTTTTAGCTCGTGACCTCTGCCTTAAATTCAAATGGACTTCAATCTCACCACCGGCAGAAGTCATGGGTGTAATGTCAGTAGTTACGAAATCTTCACGGGGTGAGACGTGACATTTAAACTATCTAACTCAACCGACAAGTTTAAGGTTCACTGAGGCTTAGTTCTGATGTACTGTTGAAGGAACACTAAAGGCGGAAAAAGTGTGTTTTACAAGGAAAGATCCCCCTTTGGATGATCTATCCTTGCTCATTCCATATCGAAATGGTACTTGCTGTGAAGTAAATAGCTAAAGCAAGCATTTTACAAGGAAGCTGTTTGGGTCATTTTCGCCAGTATTCTTTTGTACCGTCGTTGCGTGTAAGGATAATAAGAAAAAGAATTCATCCCTCTTCATTCCATTAGTGAGAATGGTTAACTTGGAATTGTCCATCTAGACGGGTGTGGTTCCTCATCTCAAGAGGAGGGGGGAATTACGCCCTCGTGAGGAGCGGGATGACCGCCTCAAGGATTTGCGGATTGAACTGTTACGATTCTGTGATCGCCAGCTTCACTGGACAATCATTGTGTCCTTAATCCATGTGAACCGGGTTTTTTTGTCCAGTTTCTGTCCTATTCTTTTCTGAATGTAAAAGAAAGCCTGATGAGCCAACGAATCGCCGGCAGAGTGCCGAACAAGCCGCCTAAGCTCATTCGGTGTTACCACTTATAAAGGTCTAGGGAAAAAACCTCCATTGGCTAGCGTAAAAGGTAACGGGCGTCTTGGGACGAAATAACATATTACGGTAATAACGTTTTACCTGCCAAACTGTGTGTTTCAGGTATATACGCCGCCAAAATTAGGTACGACTGCTCTAGCGTTCACAAGCGCAACTCTTCACACCAACCTTTCCCTATTTGACCAAAATAGAAATTAAAACCAAACATGCTGCTTCTGGTATTGCAGTCATCCTACTGGGTGATGTTTAAATCAGAAATTTCTTGCTTTCAATTGCATGTTTCACAAAAGTTGTTAGATGCATTTATTTTACGTATTCATGCCCTCAGGTCGCTGCTCTGTTTATAAATCAACTAACCTTCCCGTTAAAAAGTCAAGTACACAGAATTCATTTTGCTCAGATTTCCCAAGATGACGCATTGACTGAGGGATAACGAGTGTGTTGCGCCAACCCCATGACCTTATCAGAAGAAGCAACTAATGGAATGCTTCATGAGGAGTACACACAACATTATGTTTGTGTAGACAGGATTGGCATGGTACCTGTAGCACTATCCTCTGCTATACCGCGATAACTTTTTCAAGTGTCGTGGCCAGAACCACATAATATGGTGGTGTCGTTGCAGGTTGTAGGATCTGGAGATCGAAAATCACACGGTTGCCAAAGAGAGTCTGAAACGAATTCTTTAGATGAGTCACATCAATTTGCGTTAAAACAATATCTATCGGAGTGGGTATAATGCCGCACTGTAATTCCATTCCTCTTCGAACTCTGCGGTGTAGATAAGTGTTTATACGTTTGTTAGCGCTAATTTAAAATTTTTCTGCCAAACTACTATTTGCGCTCATCGCCAAGCCGACACGCCAATGATGTAGTCATAGCATTTCCATTCAGTATGATGTAATTGCTTGACTCCGCGTTCTGCTTAAAGTACAGCAACCTGGAAATGAGACAATCGTCAAAGAATGTATTTGGTACAATCATTTGTGCATGGTGGATGCGCGAAGCACTTAAAATCAGCTAGTGGATCAATTCTGCTACAATTGAGTGACGTCCTGCGAGTGAAGCATATCAGGAGCAGGCAACGCACTCTTCAAGGTGCATTTGTCTAAGCCATTCCTTCCACTCGTCATGAGTGGCGACCAAGTGGACCTTAGCAATAATCAGTCAAACACCACATACCAGCTTGAAGAGATCGTTCATAGATCGCTTGGCGAAGTGTCGATTGGTTGCCACGTACATATACGATCGGTGTAACATACAGGACGTCTCGTCCTGTCTCGTGGCGAAGTTGTGAGCGTTTGAATCCGCGCACAGCTTTTCCGCGTCGCGGATGCTCGCGGACTGTCTGCTGTTCGAAAACTGACAGCGCGTATTCGTTGCGCATTGCGTGTTCTCGCTGCTTGGACGTTATTTTCAGCAGCTGGCATTTATTTTGCGTTGTCGGCCCCGGTTATGTGCTCGTTCCTTCTATCAGCACTGGCAGCTCATGCGCGCTGGTCCCAGCAGATGTGCACAGTTTTCGCCTCTGTTTTGAAGCTCTTCGCAGCGAGCACTTCTGGCAACTCGCATTCGTTGCGCATTGGGGTCCCCTGTGGCGTCTTTATTCTGAATAGCAATCCTGGCAGCCCGCATCCATTGTTCGTTCCGTGCTCCAGAAGCTTCGATGGCTGCAGCCCTAGTAGCTCGAATACGCTTGGCTTTGGTGGAGAATGCTCCTTTCTAGTAAGATCGACCTCTAATGCACGCCTGTGGGCAGCTTTGACGGCCTTGCGGTGATCCAGGCCATGACCGTCGTCGCCTACTATTATCTTACAAGCCGTACTAAAGCGATGTTCACGTATACCATTGCAAGAATAAATCTTGTGAACAAGCCAAGTTTCCATTTGTAGTTGATGGAGCATCAAATTTCACCTTTTTACGTTACGCAAGCAATCAAAAATCTTGCCCGCACACCGTGAAAAGCAGCCTTAATTGCCATTGTGCTCGGCTCACAGGGGACTTACACTGAAAACGTTTGCTTCTCACGGTAGCAGACAAGGCACACCAGAAGGGGATCAACCCTGCGAGAAGAATGGAAAGACCTGTGCGCCAGCCAGTGGTGATGAGTTGTATTCACAAGGTTTCACACCAGCTCAAAAAAGTGGGCCGCAAACACAATAATGCAGTGATATTTTCCCCTCCACAGCAGTTGAAGGGCTGCTTGCGAAAGATTGAAAACCAATAAAAGAAGGAAGAATTTACGGGCGGCAGACAACACAGGCACAAGTTTGTAAACTGCGTCGAAGGCATTGTGTACAAAATCTTTTTCACGTATGCTAGGTTCTACATGGAGCATTTTGTGTTACGAAGTGCGCTCGTAGACATTAAAAATTTCACGCACTAACTTTTCCACTCTCAAGCTTCGCTAATAAATCTACTCAAGCGAGTTTCAATTTTTGAGATTTTACGTCACTTACACTCAACACAGGTTTCGGTCAGATTGGTGGTACAATAATATATTGGCAACATACTGCGTCCACACAAATTTCCCTGAAAATTTTAGTAAAAAATACTTGAAGTGACCTTGCAGTAGAATCAATAAATGCTTTCACTCTTTCCTTCGTGCCTGGAGGCAATTTGATAGCTGCAGTTATCACCAGCAGGCAGCAGCACTGCGTAACTTGCTCTTAGGAGAAAATACTTATACTCTCTGGTATGCTTTTGCTGGGATTTTATTTAAAGTGGCTGTCTAATGCGTTTGTCGCTGCAACTGAAAAAAATCCTGTATACCACAGTCACGATGGACTTCAGTCATGTCACTCAAATACGCACAATGTCAATGCAGATTAAAGGGAAATTTCGTACCAGTTTCAAAGGCTTCTCGTTCGAGAAGTTCTTGCCCATATTAACTTAATGACTTAGGTGCCCTTGTTGACTGTGTCCAAAGGGCATTTCAGATACTGGAAAAAGTCTTATTAAACTGCTGCGAGAATTTTTTAGCGCCACCACTTTTGAAGACGTAGCATGTCGGTTTACGTATTGCCTCATTTTATAGGTTCTGAAAAAGTAAAAGAAAGCGCGAAGCATGATTGAAACTACAGAGCTGAATACCTTCCGCATCAGTGTTTTTGTACTATACTCCTGCCCTTGCTGTGTTCTCCCAGAAAATACCGTACAAAACACGAGGTCTGCTAGAGGTTCGGCTCTGTGGCAATGGGGGCTTGGCCATCACATTTGCGTTCCCACGTGGGGCCCCCCCCCCCATCTGAATAATAACACGAAAAGCATCTATTTACGCCAACGAGCCATGTTTTCTTTGATGGGTTCACTTTCGATTTCTCTTTGCTAAAAGACTGCGCACTTTTGGGGTTTTAGCTTTGAGCAAAGTCAATGGTCGAACGAAGACAAATCGGAGGTGCTTAAGTCCTTCCGCCCGAATTGTCACTAAACTTTATTAAAACAGCTTCCCTGCAGCCTAAGAAGCGATCTCTAACTTGGTTTGGACTCTCACCTAGATCTTAAACTCACGGCTTTTTGAGGCAGCCATTTGATATAGTTAGTGTTTAGGGAACCTCGTAATTATCAGATCTCGTGAAAACAAAGAAGGGTGCGAAAAAAAGACGCATTGACAGGGCCGGCGCTAGGCATCAACTGACACCTTTATTTCAACAAAGGTACCACAAACCAAAACCTCCCAGAAAAACGCAATTCCCTCATAATGCGCAGTGGGTATTGAAATGAATGCACATTCCGCAGCCGACACGTCTTTCTCTTTCTAGAAAAGAATAGAAAAGAGACGTTCACACATTAGTCCCCTTCGTCTCTTATACACGATGCCTTGAAGATTACCTGGCTTGTTGTATATAAGGTTCCCTGGCACAGAGGACTAAAGAGCATCCTGTGTACTTTTTCTTAGTCCTCGCCTTCCTTCGCTAGTGAAATGTATTCAAGTAATAACCAACTAGCGCAACTTACTGCCTTAGCTGAGTCCTAAGATTCGCAGGGCACGTGCACCCCGAGAGTCAGGTCTGCATTATCACCAGGGGACGGGACATTTTCAATACCCACCAGCGGAAAACGACAACAGTAGGGCAGGGCGCGCATAATGTTTTATTATCGCAAGTCCTTTATGGCCGACGTAGGAAGTTCCAGGTGATAGTAACCTTCTATAACTCACCGCCACTTTTCATTTAACGAAGCCCCTATTGTGCTTTTTGGTGCATCCTGCGTAGGCCACGGAACAGGTGCGCGTTCAGTTTCTAGATGTTAGTGTTCGCTTGCGTGACAGTCAGTTGGGCTGTTGCTACCATATGCAGTAAAAAATATCAGAAATCTAGCTGCAATTCGACCCATTGCGTAATTGTGAAGAATTCATAACAAAAAGTGCATTCGCCTTCCTCAAAAATGATATGGCCACTAGATCGCGCGCAACATACATCCCAAGTGCTAGAACCGCATAATGTCCGCTTCCGGTTTAAATGGGAGTCTCCAAAGCAGGGTTTAAGTAACGAAGTAGAACCTAAATACAGACATACTGCCAGTCAGCACGAACTTGATAAGGCGTAGCTCGTGGTTCTCCCTTCGATTAAGTAAGTGTTGGGTCGCCGCAAAAATGGTGGATTTGGAGATACACTCCCTTCGGTCCTCTGTTAAGCGCTAGGTGATCTTTCCCGCATGTGCAATGCCGTTGATAGCGATGTTGCCAAGCAGTCTGCAAGAAAATACCACAAAATACGCTTGTTGAATACAAAGTGACAGGGATTGACAGGAAGGTCCGGAATTATGCGGAAAATACTACTCGCCCTAAAAAACGGCGGTGCATTATTGCAAGATTACCCGAGCACCGCGCTGCTATTAAGACACTGGCGCTCGCTGCCGTTTAAGCACTGGGCCAGTTTTCACAAGGCATTCGCAAGCAAAATCGTTTTCCAAAAATCGTTTCTGTCGAAACGACAACGACTGGGGTAGGCGAAACCTCTCAAAATCAAATGCAACACCAAGAAACCAACCCAGATGTCAGCGGATCCCCATCGCACCACCTTACCGTACACACAAGGTATTTCTTATCCGGACTGTTAAATTCACCGCGATTGTGCTCTCCAATGCGTTCCTGATACGGACATTCCATGGCTTTCCCTAGCGTTCAACAACCATCGTCATTAGACAGATGGGTGCATTTCCGTGTAATTCTTGCCCAGTCGATGCACCCCCTTCAAATTCAAACTTCTTTGAGCATGCCGAATGGCGTAATCGGACAGACGTCGTCTTTATAACGCGAGAGACACAGGCTCCATTCCGACCAAGAGAAGCGTTTCAATTTTTTTTTCACTTCACTTGCGATCATCAAACATTGTCAGGGAAAGTTCACTTTGCTGCAGTGCGTTTTGGGTGGACTACAGACGACATCGGTGTGACGCTGAAAGCTTCGCTTTAAAATACCTTTATTTCTTTCACACCGACTACACTACACACTGCAGAATTTTAGCGCCATCCTAGGCGAAGAACTTGTTATGACGAATCCGAGAAGGAGACAGCGCACGATTGAACTCCGTGTCATTAGATAAAGGCGCGCAAATGTAGATGTCCTCGGTCATTGAGTGAATTTATTGATTGGTTATGAGGTTTAATGCGCCCACGCTACACGGGCGATGAGGTGCGCCATAGTAGAAGGCTCCGGATTAATTTTGACCACCTGGTGATTTTTAACGTGCGCCGAAATCTCGAACATGCGGACATTTTCGCTTTCCGCCTCCATCAGAAAAAGCGGCCGGGAATCGAATCCGCGTCCTTGTGCTCAGCAGCACACAACGCCTTATCCACTGAAACACCGCGGCTCCATTCGTCACATTTCAACCCGAATGTATAAATGGCTGGATGCCTCCTCCCAGGCTGAATTCACATGCGCACACTTGAGGTTTCGCGACAGAATGTGTGTCTGTCAGAACCCCTTCCACCCGGAATTGAGACTGTTACTGCGCTTATATGTCCACCCGGGACGAAACTAAGAGCGTCAGAATACGGCAAATAATGCAGAGCGTTGTGCTCACAATTACACCTAGAGTAACCCTCACTTTACAAGCTAATAAATAATTGGGTTGAGTAACCAAAACTTTGAATTTAGTAGCTGAACATTGGAGTATGATATATCTCATTCCCACAAGGCATTTCTGTATTGTATTTTCTTGCATGCTAATTTGGCGGGGAGAAATACTTCATGAAGAAGGCCACTAAGTACCGGCTAATTTTGGGGGAACGGGAAATAATAGTGAACATCCGGCACCCCTAGAGGAGATAAAGAAAAAGGTCAATGGAATGTGTTTGGTGTAGACGAGATCAAACTAAGTTGCTGCCAGCCTTGACGGGGTGGCGTATTTAAAGTTGTGAGACGAAGGAAGCATACACATATTCAAAAAAACAAAGAGTTGACGCTTCACTGCTTTCAGAACTGTCCCTCTGTTATTTTAGTTATATTTGCATTCCTCCTCTTATTCATTTCGGGCGTCGTAAAAAGCAGGTACTGTAGGTAAAAGTAAAAATAGGTCTGAGACAAGCCCCCAAAAGGTTCAGGACATGCCTTTAGCGGGGTATATGTACATATAGTAGTAATATGAACACTTTAATGCGTCCTTGATCTTTAAAATACTGAAATGTCAATTACTTCTAGTAGGCCTGCCTTCTGACATGTTCAGCATGTTTCCAGCAGAGACGCCCTAGCTGCTCCTTACTAATAATAGAATCAGTTTTTTGCGCTGTCACTGCAAACAAACAGTCCAAAAAAAGAAACAAGAAGGTATGGCGCACATATCTCACATTGTTTACGAAGGGCGGGTGGCGTGGAACAATGGCAATAAAGTCCCCTGAGAAAAATCGAGTACACGTTATTGTTCCCGACCTCCCTATTGTTTCTGCGCCCGAACCACGCGTTGTCTGGTGCAGAGGGTACCCATCTCCCAGCCAATCGGCAGATGAGATGGTAACAGGACGCTCGATAAAACTCTTGTCCACGACGCACCCGCCCTCATGTGCCTTTGTTCAGTAGTGCCACGCTCCATATTCAGCCGACCACTTAGGAAGATTCGGATGGCCTGGACAACCGTATGCGTCCCCGACGAATGTTTATGCAAGTAGCAGCCTCCATAGTTCCTCGTTATCGAGTTCATTCAGCTTACACGCAGGCGAACGGGACAGCAAGAGCCACAAAAAAGCGAGTTTCTTGCAGTCGTCTTCAAAAGAAGTGACTAAAATATTTGTAGCACACATAAGCAATAAAGTACCCCTAGTTTAATATCTTTTCACATATGAAAGCCAAGCGATATGACGCTATCACTTGGTTTATTTTGGTGGGGATGGCTTCTTTATCGGATGCGCATAGCTGAGGGCGTAGAGAAAGCGGTGTTATGCATGGCCATAGATTTCGCCATTTAAATATTAAAAGTTTCAAACTGCAGCTGCTTCACTTGGGAGGGAGTTTCAATTAATCAGCTGAACACTGCTGTTTAGTGTCCGATAAGCATTACCTATACGTTCAAATCACAACGTCAGAAGTTCTCTTGAAAGGACACTTACCTCGAAAACGTGCCTGTTTTTAGGAAAAAGACATTTTTCTTAATATGGCCACAGCCTGCGATTGTCCGGCGGCCTCAGTATTTTCTAGTAGGGCTTATCATTTAACTCACACATACTTCTACGGATCAACGCAGCGTTGCATCGAACAGAATGTTCACAAGTATATTCGCTTGTGCGCTACAAAACGAGCTGAAAGCCACACGAACTATAACCTTTTCCGGCAGATCAATATTCTGAGATACATTACGAACAAAACATTAAGTACCAATGCAACACGATCGCGGTATACGAATACGAATTTGCCAACTTCAAGAGTGCGTAATTAGTTGATGTTTAATCTAGAGAAGGAGCAATTAAGAAGTGTGGAGTTGGGCGAAATATGTGCACGTTCTACAAATTTTGCATTCGCAAGATATACGCTCGGGCACAGGTTCATCTTGATCTGGTCGATAAACAGGGAAGTTTTTGTGGCGAACGTGCGTTTTGAAGCCGGTGCCGTAGTTCATTGTTCAAATGGTGTCACGTTGTTGCTCGATACGAAGGGCTTTCCTCCCCCATCACTATTGGTTCCTTCATTAGCACGCATGCAACAAAGGGGTGGTCACACAGATACAAGATTAATACATGAGAGATAAAAGGGAGGCATGAAAAAAGATAACATTTACAATATAATCATTGCAAGTCAAAACATTTACCATTAAGCTTCATATACCGTAACTCCAAGACGGAATCACCAGCAAAAAGTGCAAAAAAGGGCTTCAAAGCTCATCACAGAAGCATCAAAATTACTTTATTTCAAAAAGGTATTGACCCAATCAGCATGAATGAAGAGGCCACTAAAAACAAGGTTCTTGCTTACATCACAATACGGGTCGCTCTGGACCTCAAGGCCAAACACGGAATCACGATAATTATTCCAGGCATTTAAATAGGGCACATTAAGGCCTTTGTGCAGATATCTCAGACATTCGGATGCGCATACAGTGCATTAAAACCTTAAACCATTGTAAAACAGCGCCCTCTATAGTCTACAGATCTCATTCCCGCCAACTTCGGAGGCCACGCTATTTTGTCATATAAGTCTGTGGAATGTTTATATGATCAAAACCATGCATTTACCGAATAAGAAACCCGCACAAAGACAAACCCCAAAGTGAAGGACACGTATTCTGAAAAAAATGGGGCACGTAGACCCTCCTTAAGATGTAGTGAATGCGAAAACATTGTTGTTGAATTAGGAAACGTATGTGCCGGAATTGCGTGCGCCGCCATGTTGCAGAGTTGCTGTTAGTGTAGACTGTTCAGAGCTCATTGCTGCATACACTGCATGGATGTTATTTGTAGAACAAGTTGCGCGTTGAAAAGAGCGTGCTCATTCTCTGCTCGGTAACGACGTAGCGCCTCCAGAGACAAGTGTCCGATTGTACTCGTTTTCTCATTAACTGCATCACCCCTTTCCCTCACCTACGTTTTTATTTCTCTTTAGCTTAACATGACTGATAGGCTTGACCGATCCCCCTACATAGACACTGTTAACGGGAAAGTGCTTGCGACTTACTACATTGCCACTTGTGCAATTGCCAGGCTCAAATATTTCCTGTAGTGATAAGTACGTGTGCCATACACACGTTAATTAGTCAGAGGTAACAAGAGTTTCGCTAGGTTCCCCCTAGTTAGCTAGGCTCATCGAGCTGTGGTGGTCCAGGGGAACGGGATCGTTTCGCATTCTGGAGGACCATGGTTCGAATACCGCCCAGCGAAAAACTTACTCAATTTTTCTTCCCATAAATTAGTTGCCTTATTTAGAGGAGCTTTTCCTAACACATATGCCTGTCATTCCGAGCCTTCATTGACCTGTTTCTTCTTCTTTAAGTAGTCTACTACCATTTAGTGTACGATCTGTCGTCATTTTTTGTGCTATAGCCTCTTTCCGACCAACATAGTGAACTAATGCCTTGTCATTCAATGTGGTTGTGTTCGCTAGGAAAGAGAACAACTTTAGATATTCTATTTTATCGCACAACCACGTACATTCCTGTCCGCACTCCTTGGCGTACCATTATTGCACTTTCAGAAATGGTTATATCGTTTTACATTCTAGCAAACACCTGTGAAACCTATCATTTTTAAGAGAAAGCGATAATTTAGCCAGCCATCACCGTAGGAAGCACTACAGACACTAAATTTGATGTGTATAACCGAGCTGGACCATAAGTTTCCCCACAAAGACATTTTTTATGCCTTTTTTCCTTTCCTCTTGCGTCGGCAGGCATTCGTGCGCTGAGGGTGAAAAACTGCACTTGCTGGACTAACAGCGTTGCTATGGCACCGATAACACTTCAAGCCGTCACCGAAGCAGATCACGTACACGATGTTCACTTTCCCTAATGCGCATTAGCAATCATTTTCGCACACCCATCCATTTGCTGATTTTATTTACTCAAGCTTTGGTGTTTGCTCAGCGCCATATTGGCACTACGCGAAGCACGCATAAGCAGCTGCTAAGTAAAAAAAGTACGCAAAGCTTATGAAGGCACGTGGGGTTGGGCTTATCCCGAAGGTAGGACCATCAGAATTCCTGGGTAAGCATAACAACTACAATACCAAAAGGTAGTGGTAGGAACAATTGCGTCGTGTCAATGACCTTCTGGGTGAGGCAGCCGCTAGAACCAAAAAAAAGCAATTTATACGAGGGACCTTAGCACCAAAACTTTGAATGATTGCTTACTCACTTCGCGGGAACAGCACAAATAAAACACGAGGGTAAGCGTAAGAATTCGAAAAGCAACATACTGGTTTGGTAAGATTATTTGCTGTTTCACTAAAAGGGTGATGACGTGGGGAAGCGCACAATCGCAAAACAACGAAAAATTACTTGTCTTTATTTGTGATGTTTTTAAGGCGTCAGGGGATGGTACTAGCCCGAGAACGCTAATTATCCAAAGGACTATAAGTGCTAAATATCAGCCTATTTTTGGTTGAAAGCAAGCCAAAAAAGACACTCCGACTTACTTTCGTTATTTTAGTTTCATTTTTAAACAAAATTTCGGAACCCTAACTGTCATGTAAATCAGTTCAAAAAGGCGCCATAAAAAGATCAGTAACACAAAAATCAACACATAAGAAGTAGAAGGCTGAGTAGGGAAAAAAGGCCTTTAGACGCACTGTTACGTGAGCCTTATATATACTTTTTCTCCATGCAACCTTTATTATTAGTGGCAAAATGAACACCACCCCGCTGCGCCAATGTGCCTTCCTTACACGGCGTCACCAAAATGTTCTGAAAAGAGGGCATTCCTTACATTTTACTCGTACGCAAAATAAACCGCCAGGATTCTGCACTTTGAGTGGATGGATGCGCAATGCTGAAAATATTATGAGGGCAGGAATGATTTCCTTTCGGCCTTTGACACTAGTGGCAGGGGAAGTTCCCCGTGGTCTTCAATATAAGAAAACGATGTGCGCGGTCAAGATCTCGGTCCCTCCCGCGATAAAACACATAAACGTGACGTGAAGCTTCCGTGGAGACGAAAAAGCTAATCATCAGCACACAGCGATGTTCAAGAATTACAGAGAAAAATCTTGGGCGATGTTTCTATTGGCAAAAAAGAGCTGTTTAGGCACACAGCGGCTGTTCCCAAAATCTGCTAACGTAACTGCAAAATTCCCGGATTTTGTTATAATTTTAGAAATTTGTGTTCGTTTTCGCCGAAAGCCAGTTACGGATCATCCGCCACGTTGACCGTAACATCAGGTGTAGATTAGGCGCAAATTTTGCGGCAAAAAAAAAAGAAACAGCAACCTCCTACATTGAATTCTCGAACATACACTCTGAATACTCTTGTCATTCGTTTCGAGGTCCGCAAGAAATGTCCTACAGCACACGCATCTCTTTACTTAATCGCACAATGCCGCAATGTTAAGTTCTGAGCTAGACAGTGGCTTCTAGATAGAAGTGACCCTTTGATACACCACACTTCACAAATACTAATTCGTTATGAAGGGGGATAAATAACATGTTGTGCGTTGGTCTTCACCTACATACAGCGTAATGATCACGTTCGCGTTTTGTATAGCAAGTTATTCCATACAATAGTGTGACTACCTCACCGATCATAGGATAAAGAACCTGTCGAGGTGATTTCATCTTTGAAAGTTAGCGTCATCATGTCGACTACATTTGCGGAGTCGCATAGGCTATACCTTGTGGCCCATCATGGCAAGATGTGTTTTACCAGTTTAGTCGAGATGCTACAAGAGCCGGCTATTTTTTTCCCATTGAAGAATTAAAGCATACTATCGTGTTTGAAAGCTGTGCATGGTGTAGATTCAAAGGGTCAGGAAAAGCTTAAAAAGGAACAGTAGATTAGCTGCATATTGCCAGAATTTATACAACTGTCGTGTTGCACCACCGGAGATCGATATAGGTGCCATCCAGACGGCCACCTGCACAAAGAAAAACATAATAGCAGATTACGGCTTGTTATACTCATGATAAGTACGTTTTTCAGCTAAGTACGCCTCTTAGTGCTTGAAGCGACACGCGAATGCATGACCTGGATAATTAACACACCAGACAGACCAAACAGACCGTTGAAACTTCTGCTTTTTCTGTGCTGTTTGTTCAGGGTCTGCCCTAGAAAATCTTATCATACGACGCGTCTAGCCAATGCAGAGCCGTCTCGGTGGCTTCAAGTTCTCAACAATAAACGTCAAATGGACAGCTTTGGCGCAATAGGCAGAACAACAGTCGTACCACCACCTCACCTTCCGTGCGCCCTCATTCTGCAATTCGCAGAAGCTTCAAACTATAAATCAATGTCAGCTCTTATCGTCTGAGAGCAAGATTTGTCTTCGGCGCCACATTAAAAGCAGTAAACGTGTAGCGAATGGCACAAGAAGCCGCTCGCCATAGGCGCTGCTTATCTCTTGTCATGGCTGTTGCATCACGGCGGACATTTCAGCCTCAAAATAGCACTGCGGTGTGGGGCGGATTCCATTGGAAGTCACTCCTACCCACTTTATAGATTTCGCATGTTTTTGTTCCTTTTTGAAGCGACATTTTCGCAGATGTGTGGCTACCACACGCAAACCAGTTCCTGACACTGCGAGCTTCTGTATGAAATTTATTCAAACCACAGTTAGAGGCTACGTATAATTTGCACAACGCCGGCTTTTGCCTCCTATTATAACTTATCGAGAGAACTTTGTTACATGTCCAATACTTTCGTGGCAACTGGGCCTCAAAAGCCGCTTCTCAGAGAGTTTTGTTTGGTATTTTTAGCTACCCTTGAATCCAACTGAACCACATGCCAAACATGACATTGAACGGAAAGCAGCAAGCCAGGTTACAGCTTTAAAGTCACTCCGCAATTTGGCTAAAAACCACAACAACCTTGGAGTGATTTGGTTCATCTTTATGAGCCCTGAGATTTGGAACATCCTTGGAATGGTATGTCTCCAAGGTTGGCCCGCAAGCAGCTTGATAACAATATTTCGCTGTTTCAAAAAGGTGTCTGTAAACTGAGCAATACACGCAACACGAAAGCGGTATCACCAATATATCTGCCCGTGTGGAAGGCACGTTTTTACCTAGTGAATGAGTACAAGGTAATCAAATAGAATAAGTGCTGTCTAGGTGTTCCTGCTCCTTCTTGTAAAGCAATTCGTGGTTCTACCTGGCTTTACGATAGAGCCCTTAAAATAATCAAGCATTTTTGAGAACGAGCTCAATATGGGCATTGAAGATCTTCCGGACGTTTACAGTTGTTATCGCCCTAGGATGATGTAGCAATCACTTTCTAAATTACCGATTGAAACTTAGTGTGTTATCTGCAAGTAAAAAAATGTCTTTTTTTTTAAACCTGTTTGTTCAGCCATGCACAATGTAAATATAGCAAGTTTCCTAACTATATATTCCGACCGTACTCACCAAAAATAACAGCTCGGTACATGTTTCTCTGAACAGAAAATGTACAAAGCACTTTTTAGCGTAATTTTACCTGTTAGTCGACAGTTTAGCTTCGTTCTCTACTTATCCGCTGGCATTTTTTTTTCACGTATTGCTCACCTTGGCGCTTTATTTGTCTTTTAGCATACATTCATTGTTTGGGCTTGCAGAATGCAGAAACAGGTTTCGTTCATTATGCGCATGAGTACGGACTGTAGACAAGCCGGGAAAGTTTATTGTGTTCCCACTAGCGCATCAAACTTAAATTTCCTGCAATTATGAAACAAAGAAGTACGTAATCCCAGTTTTGAACAACTTAACTTCAAAGGCATGTCAAGATGCGCGCGATCTAACTACATGCACTTCATTTAATAATAATTATGCCCTCGATGGAGCAAATTTTATTCACTTAATCTGTTCGAGCAAGTTCGTCCTAAGCAAAAAATGCAGCACCCATATTTGCGAACAAAGGAGGAGGTTACTACGACACAGACGTCTGTGCATAGTAACAGCTTGTTTATTTCTCCTGTAGTTCGGGCCGTTTATCTTGCTTACTTGGTGCAACTTTTATTCAAAATTGTCTAAGGTTGGCTCTTTTTTCTTTTTTCAGGCATTACCGGGTGAATCCTGCTGACAACGCCATGGGAAAGCGCCGAAGTCTTGGACAGCAGAGCCATAGCTTTGTTCGCGTGTTAGCATTCCTTGCTAACAAGCACCGCACCCCAAAAACGAAATCGAAGTCATGTTTTCCGCAGAGATATTGCTGGGATACAGTGGTTGTATGCCTGAAACATGAGCTGTTTCAAAAGATGGAGGGTCGACCTAAAATATGATAAAGCACCGAAAACAATCGTCACATTATCAAATCGCCGTGCTAGCAAACAAAAAATTAATTCGAATGTGAATTTTCATGACTTCCATCCGCATATTGTAATGTTTCCTGGCTCATCATAAAAATAGGGCTACATTTATTTCCACGTACGCAATGATAGTTCACGTAAGAGCTGCACCGGCAAAAACAGAGTTCGGTTGTTGAAATTCCCGGCACACTTTTACCGATTTCGTCGCGTTCAAGTTTGGACGTACATCCTTGAATGCAAGAAAACCACGACGGCCGCATGCACCCCAGCTACATTTTCTCTACCGCAACCACTCGAGTACCCCCGCATATATTAGTATGTACGAAATATCAGTGAGGACTTTCGTAATGGCTAACCGCAAACTTCATTTCAACCGCGTTCACTCATTAAGTGTAATCCGTTGGGTACCAAAAAGTTATTTCGAGTTTTATTGCCCAGATGTGCGACGTGTCTTCATTTTTGAAGAATATATAGAGAAATATAGCGCCTGGCTCATGATACCCCTTCCCTCGAAATAATAGAGAGTAGAAGATTCCTAGTAACTCTTCTCCGCCTTAAGAATACTCTAGGGTACTCTGGAGAGTGCTGCAGTGCTTGCACGCCGCAAATGGCCTTCCAAGTTATAAATTTTGCAGCTTGAAACAAATTTCTAAATGTACTTAACTAAAACAAAAAGTTGTTTTCTCTGAGATTCTGGCACATGGCGCAGGCCGCAGTTTATACCTTCCACGCAGTCATATATTTCGGCTCTGTCGGAAAGCCTCCCAGTAGCTACACGCCATCAGGACTCCGTAACTCCCCTGGCGGGAAATGGCCTAAAAAGTACTTCCCTTGGGGTATAGCGCTGACTGCCAGATCTGGCAACTTTGTAGCTGTTCCGGAAGCAGAGGCCCCCAGGCTACAAGCGCCCTGTGCCTCTCGTAGGCTTGTTTCCCTGCTGGCAAGGGTGTGAAGAGCACCCGACGGTTCCGTGTCCAATGGGAGCTCTCCGTGTAATTGGCTGCGGCTGGCATTGTTTTCGGTCACGAAAAGGGGACTTTCCCTCAGCCCATTGGACCATTGCTCGTATTTTCTTGACTGCAGACGCCAGGATGCTCTCAGCCTAAAATCTCGGCTTCGGGTCTGAGTTTTGGTCTTCTTTCTGACTTTCTATTTGGTTTATGAAATCGAAGCAAAAATAAACGTTCTGAGTGCCAGAGTGATGTAGACTGCCTTACGGGTGCTCTTTTATGTCTTCACGAGCAGAAAATCTACAAATAAATGTTCTACAGACCATAAAAGGTAGTTTTAGTCTTCAGGGGACGCGGTGATAGGTTTTTAAGAGGCTAAACAAAAACTGAATGCCGGACATTGTTAGCAGCAAGTAAGTTCATTTCGTTCAAGTGCGTTTTGCTTTGTAGTTGCTATAACAAGTAGACGAACTGCTGTCAGAACCTCGCATAGCCAATAGAAGCTTCGTCAAAACGAAGTTGCTGATTTGTCTCGCGGAAGTGTAGGATTGAGTTCCAGAAGCTGGCGGTGATGTGTAAGGTGCAAATACGTGTGAGTTATTCACTTAACGGGGTTAAAAGGTTTCGTCGCCTCTTTAACGAGTCACGTCCCGCCTCGTTGAAGCTACTTCACCAGTGGGCTTATTAGACGGCCGCAGGGAACTTTATGAAAACATCTCCAAAGTTGCAGAGGTGAGTGTTCCACGTTACAGCATACTCATTGGATAGGGAAATATACGTTAGGAAGCCTCCTGTATAAAGTTGCACCTATCACATTTTATAGGAATATTTCAGGGACGGCTTTTCCATGAAGATGTATTCAAAAATTGCAGCGTAAAAGCTTTTTCAAACATTGCCTGAGCCATTTCGCTCTCTAACTTGTGAATTTTCGGCGAAAAACGATTCGCATTCCTACATTGTCTATTCCGAACTAAACAAAGCAGCAGCGTTCATGTGACATTACTTTTCGTTAACTTACAAATTCCAGATATTAAATTGAACGTTCCTTATACATGTCAACCTTAACCGAATAATTATTGTGATAGATTCGCATTTGCCAGCCGTCATAGCATGCTGAACATTCTAAAACTAGGAATGCAAAAAAAACTTCCGGCGCAGCCTTCACGTTATACTGTCCAGCTAAAATATCTCTAAGCGACGACTACTTATTAGCTGTACTGATTTCTGTTTATGGCATCCGCGTCAGTATAGTGATGTGAAAGCAAATTAAAGCAAGAAAATTACTATCTGTTCCTTTGCGTAATCATGTTCTTAAGAGGTATGAAAGCAGAACACTTAGATGAGGTAGATTAGGTAGGTACACCAGGATGGATGAAGCATAAATTGCGCAGTGAAGCATAAACTTCACGCGGAGCACAATGCTATAATTCTAGCTTTCATGCACCATACGGGTAGTCTCTGAACTACCGTTTTAGTGCAGGATTTTAATGTTTATTCAATTTGAGAATTTATGCACTAAATCTACACGTGGGTTATGAAGCGCATCTTAGTGGAAGGGTACCGATTTAATTTGGCACCCTGAAAATCGTTGGCGCATGCGGGAATCGACACTGTCGTTTAAGCGTCGCCTGATAACTTCAATGTTTTTCTAAGCATGTCCCCGCGTTCGCAAAAGGTGTGCGAAATCGACAATCGGTCAATCAAAATCGGCTAAGCATCTTGTATAGGGATTCCAGGAAGGATTGGCGGTCGATCTGTCTCCTGAAGAACTCTGGGCACCACCTCTAGCTATTCCTGCCGCCGTTTTGTAAAAGCGGCAACCTCTCGGCGATTCGTAGGCTTCTACATTTTACCACAGATCTGTACATTGATCGGTTGCGTGGTTGGACAATAGAACGACATCACTGTCATCCAGATTATGTATTTAGTGTGTTCTCATTGATTCGTAACTTCGTTTGGTAGCTTGTGTTATTTTATTTGTTCATTCTTTCTGTTTTGCAAGGCACTTCAAAATCCTCTTTTAGGTAGATTCCCTAATGCTTTTCTCTATGTCCACGTAATAGCAAGAAATATAAGCGCTGATTTATGTCGAATATTCCTACACTATACTCTACCCGACAGCCTGCACTGGCTTGTGGTCCGGAATTAATGCATATGTATACGCCCGAATTATTTGCATATTGGATTGCGTATTAGATTGCATATACGGATTGACTGCATATATTCCTAACTGTAGAATATTCCAACATCATACTCTACGCTACTGCCTTCATTGGCTTGTAGTCCGGCATTATTGCATGTGTATACGTCCGAATTAATGGCATATTGGATTGCACATCCGGATTAACTGCACATATTTTGCGTATGTATGTTTCGTTAGTAGTTTCTACATAAACAAATGTATTCTTTATTCCCTTGAAAAGCTACACCCAAGGCGGCTTGCACTAGTTAACGGAAGATTCTCTTGTGCTATAATTTCTTTCCAAGTTCATTTTATCAAAAATCTCGTTCGAGATATGTATGTAAAATGCCCCACGCAATAATAGCTCAATCTCTAGGCGTATTGCACTTCCTCCAAGCCCATAACTAAAACTGCCCCTTCGACATTTAGCTTTAGGACACAAGCAAGACCAAAGCGGCAGTGCCTTGAACTTTCTCAGAAATGGAATCCTGTTGCCCGTAATTTTATGTGCAAGTACTGCCTCGCATAACACACCTCAGTTACAAACAATCTGCATTAAGACTGAGCGCTGAAAAACCTCATGAAGTGGCGCAAGACTAACAACTGGTCTCGAAATATCCAATTTGCTCACGATATTGCGCAATGTACTCCGCGCTAAACTTGTCTTTAAGACTCTCTCATCGCTCTGTTGTTTTTATTTTGGACCTTGTCTAAGACAAAAAAGGAAAATTTTGACGCCAGCGCACATGATGCAAAGGTCGGAAAGCCTACACAAGCTTATCCGAGCTTGTAAAAACCCCGGCCACCTTTCCACCCAATATCAAGCTCATTTGACTTCCTCGGATGAGGTCTCGGATTCCAGGCGCTATCATCCATCCTCTCCGTGCGCGGCCTTTGTTAAGTGACGGAGGCTCGCGCTGGTGCGCAGGCGAACTTTGATCGGTGCCGGGCGAGCCTTGGTCCGCGACGGCCGCGGAGGTAATTTACGGCTTTAAGCTCCTGATCTCCTCTTCATCGGGCCGATGCGGCAAGCCTGTCTCGCCTTCGCAACGGGGCACACGCTGGTATAGGGAAGGAGAGGGGAGGGTGAGGTGAGATCGGTTCCGTCCTGTCCCGGTGGCGAGTCTCATCCAAACTCTCCCGCGGTGCTGTGATACAGCACCAAAGCCACGGCGATCCTTCACGGTCCGCATCACGACTCTGGAAGCTGGACGATCCGGACGAGAAGAGCTCGCGATGCGGTTAGGTTGAATTAGCGTAGCTATCAGTTCTCGGTATTCTCCGTTGCACAGCCCGTCTTTCAACCTTGCGGATGTCACGATGCAGGGTTCCGTCCTCAATCTTTGTATTTGGTTTGCCTCGCTCTACTTAAGATTATTCGTCCATGCGTGTGAGTAATAAAAATGCAGGGAATATTTCAGTTATCCTGCCCCAAAGTTGAAAGTGTGTATACGGTTGGCAGGGTTACTTAAGATACTGTACAAGCTGTCTCAAAGATGTGCAAATTTACATGTCGTTTATCCTTCACTAGTACAAAATCTATTGAGAAAAAGTGAACGGAACATTGCAAATTGCAAGCGAACTCTTACTTGGTGATAATTCTTTTTACCTTGGGTGGCGCCATCCAGCCACTCTATATTGCATTTTGGTTTTGCTAGTAATAAGGCCAACGCAAGTTAAACAAAGCAACATCGCTTTTTTCTGAACCTATCCTTACAAAACTTATCTTAAAGGCCTGGTAGTTTTCAAGGTTTCCAGCTCACGTCTCTTACAAGTGTAAATGATTTATTGTGGTTGGGATATTGTGCTCGTCACGCTGTTTTCAGGTCACACTGCGATTGTGATTTGCAACTCAAATGGTATCCGCGTTTGACCTTTTAAAATGGCGTGCTAAGCTAAAACAGCCAATCTTTTCCCGTCTCGGCTTCTCGCGACACCTCTTTGCCATAGGGAACTGGCAGCGATTCGCGTTGCTAATTCTATTGCTGAACGTTGATACTCCGCCAGATGTACGGCCACTGGGCAAAAATGTCACATTAAAGGATGACGGGGGGCTAGGGGCTTGGGGCTTGGGGCTTGGAGCTTGGGGCTTAAAGCGAACAGTGTACAGCTTGTGAGTGATTCTGAAATGGAACATTCGAGAGATATCGAACACATTAAAATGCATCAGTACAAGTGCCAAAATGACTGAAGCTATTTTGTTCACTATACACGGACAGCCACTCAAGCTGCGGTGATAATACATATTTCCGCTGCGCCGCTAATAAGGTTTTCTCGAGCTATGATGTATCAAACTGCCATGATACGGATGGCAAAGTCCGGCTCAAATCTTGGGCTGGTAACCAGTTGAAGGAGTTGTTGAGCAAAACTGCTAGGACATATCTGTCGGTTCAGGATTGTTCAATTACTTAAGTCCTTATTCCTTTTCAGTGCCATTCCATAACTTAGTGTCCAAATATTTTATACGGTGCACCTCTCATATATTGACCACGCTACATGTGTGGTACCACCAAGTGTTGTTAACTTGCCTAAATGTTTGTTCCCGCAATGTCCGCAGCTACACGACGTACGTTTATTCTTGAAGATTCCACAGACGCTTAAACATATACATGTCACTAAAAATTCGTCTTCTGAGGCACTTGCTCATAAAAACGCATTCCAGGAGGTGAAATCCACAGCATGTTAAAACCTCTGCTGCCTATGACCCTTACTACTAATCACCTCTCACGGTGCGCGGGATATAAGACGCGCCAGACAGATGATCGCGCTGTACATGCATGCAAATCTTGCGACTCGGTCAGTAAAAAGATCGATTCAGCCATACAATACCGTACCTCAAAATTTAAATGCGCTATTTAAAAATAAAACCTTTATTCGCCTATAACCGGTTTACGCACCATTCAGAATGACTGAAATTAAAAAGAATCTGATGACGGTTGGTTTCTAAACAAGGTCCTGCTCATCATATTGCGCTATAACTGTTCAGCAGTAAAAAGGTCGAAATGATATATCATTCTCCATTCGTTTACTCTGCGAAATGATATAACTGACAAAATGTTGGAAGTGGGGCAAAATGATGTAGCTACGCTGTACAATATTCTTCAATATAAACGTGTGATCTTTTAGCACATGAAACACGGAGACTAAAATATGAACCTCCACTCAGAAAATTGAAGATTTTGTTCCTGGAGGAAATATTATGAAACGATTCTGAGAAATTCGCATGCGGTGGTGGACGGACTTCATTAGCAGTCTAGCTGACGTTAATTTTACATGCAAGTGTTCAGCGCAATCCGAAAACAAAGTCAAATTTCCTTTCTTGTGTTGGAATTCACATGCTCCAGATAGTACGTTTTAAAATGTCGGAGATTCACAATGAAGGCTTCTTTTATGCAGCACATTGTTTATAAATACTTTTTAAGGCTATAATGCAGACTGAAATTTTTCACCACAACAGCCTTCCAGCGGTATACGAGCAACACTAAACAATAAATATTTAATAGATGTCAGCAGATGCACAAGTAACGAGTCACAAGGCTTTAAAATGGTTTTCATCAATGAACTAACACAAAATACGCGTAGGACACGATCATTGCAGCGACACACGTGGGCCATAAGCCCAAAGAAAACCTGATTACCCAAAGGAGACAATCTCAACTCAACACAAAATTCGAGCTTGCGTGAAAATGTGACGTACAAAATTGATTTTTTTAGACAATCTACTTACGACATATTTGCGTTAATGGCAAATCGATGGTTCCTCGCACACGGATCTCGTTTTCTGTATTGTGCAAAAGTAGCCACTAGTTTTCATAGCCCCGTTTACTTTCCTTGAACGCTAATCTGGATTCTTTGTATTAGTCATGCTTAGTTGTCATTTACGTCCTCTGCATTATAATTCGAGCACACGTTTCTTTTACTCGCCTTTAAAATTTTGAGCAGATAGCTCCACTAAGTGAACCCTGTGTCTGTAGAATTACTGCACGTGTATTTTATTTGTGGATCCGAGATTCAGATACCGTCACAGGGACTTGAGAATTTAGTCTTTTAATTTCGGAATATAACTCGAGGTATATAGGGGCCTGTTTTTATTATTACAATACGCAAATACCGACTGTCATTGTAATACGCTTCCTAAAACCTATTGTATGCATAACTAGATATTCAGTGAGTTGGGTGGCCTAGGTGACTTGTGCTATTATTGTTTATTATTTATTCTGCACGGAATCTTTTGGTGTAAACAAAATATTGACTGTCTTGTACATTTTGGGTAGCAGTTTGCTTTCTAAGTAGAACGTGAAGCTCCAGAATCCATCTCCGTAACATGGGTGCAACATAAACTGTGATTTTAGGTTAGAACAAGTATGGCGCGACCTTACTTTGGCAAAAAGTGTCTTATTTCTGTCATGTTCACCTTGAGTTAATTGTTGTTTTTCGTGGGACATGATCAGGAAATGTCAAATTGGGCAAAAAAGTATTAATTAGCGTGGATAAAAGCGCAAACAAATCAACAATGGCAGTACTCCAAGTTACAGGGCAGAGTCTAGAAAAATACGTTCTTGTGCACGATTATTTCCGTGTGAGGTTGTAAGAAAGGTGTAATGCGTAAGAGCAGATAACAGTATACATAGTTTTCCACATAATTTAAGGGTCAATAATGGCATGTTTTAGTTGAAAGAGGTTATTATGAATTTGTAACCTAATAAGGTGGGGCATCGATTTACTGCAGATGCTTTTAAAACACTGTTAAGTTTCCCACTCCCAACACTCATAAGAATACAGCATATTACAGCATTTAAACACTATAGTTGCAAGGGCACGCCTGGTGATCAGGCGGTTAGTGGAACCCATTGATGTCTTTCGGTGCATATAGCTGAATATTTATATTCGTCGTTACTGATTCAGTCAGTTTAATACCCCCGCTACACTACAGTTTCAAACGTATTTGAACAGAACATCATTCGACCCAAATGAGGGGCCTCAAATGCCATTCAGAACCCCCCGGGATCAATTTGAGTGGCAGCTGAAAGCTTTTACATTACTCGATACTCTGGTACTGCTGCCTGAGATGTATGGAATTACATGAAGAGACTGGGAGGAGGAAACGAACATTTCCTTCTCGAAGGTATTGGGGACGTCAAATGTCGTCTGCGGAGGGCATTTGCTTGAATAAGTTCGAAGCCCATTTTAACCAAATGCCGTTGAAAAACCCAGTGTAACCGCATAACAATCGCAGTCAAATTACATTCCATTCGAAGGCATTCGAGACGGATATAAAACTGATTGATTGATTGTAGGGTTTAACGCGCCGACGCAACTAAGGCGATGAGGCGCGCCGTAGTGGAGGGCTCCGGATTAATTTTGACCACCTGGGGATCTTTAACGTGCGCCGAAATCTCGTACACACGGGCGTTTTTGCTTTTCGCCTCCATCAGAAAAGCGACCGCCGCGGCCGGGAAACGGATATAAAACTTCTGGCATAAATGAGATGTTGTTTTAAAACGTTAATGTGAGTAGACTTGTCACGGCTATGAACCAAAATTACTAGTCAATACTGCGAGGAACGGTTTTCGTTCATGGAGAACGCATAGCCTTACATTCGTTGATATTTGAGTTCATAAACACGCCTTCACACTAATCCCTTGTAACTTTGAGGCCATACTATCAGAAAGTAGGCTAACGCAGTGAGTGACGTTAGTTGTTTAGCTTCGTAACGAAGAATCGTTGGTGAATAAATGAATGGAAACACTGCTAACTTAGGTTGACGCAACCACAAAAAAAATCCAGCTGCCGCCTCTGCGCGCACTTGATGTGCTGATGCTGAACTTGTCTATCTCCCCGTTTTATGTTATATCGCAATCACCCGAATTTAAATAGTGCGATTTTTGTATCAGTTGTCCAATCAAGTAACATTTTCACTCGTTATCCTTACAAACCTTTTCAGTTCAACAATTACGGAAAGGGGCATTGCAGATATGCGAACACATAATGCACGAGCATGATCAAAAGCTGTGGCGGGTTGGACATACGAACGGATCAACTGTATTTTCACGGCAGGAATTTGAGGAAACAAAATTTTTGTGAAAAAATTCTAGCACACCTGAACACCCTTTATGATGTAGTAAATGCGAAAATATTAATGTTGAAAAGAAGAACGGATATGTTTTACAGCAGCTGTTTGGGGAGTTGGCTTAGCCAGTCACCGCATACACTGCACAGATTAAATTTGTACAAGTGTCGCGCGGAAGGCCGCACGTTAATTCTATTCACAATAAACCCGTGGGGCCCCCAGTGGCGAGTTGTCTGTGGTACGCATGTGCTTTCGTACTACAATCACAAGTTATCTTTGCAACATTTTCTTCGTATTGCGGTTACTGTTACTAAGATGCTTGGCACATCCCCCTCTGTTATCTTTTAATATGTGGCAAGAAACTCAATTAGCCATTTTTATTATACGCGCTTCCCTGTGAAATACGCGGTTGTTCCAAGCATTTATGGACCCGTTTCTTATCTTTTCTGGAGCAGGCCGTTTTGTGGACCATTCATCTGCCATTTTGTGCCATTTGTGCAAACTTTTTTAATATATAGTTAACTAACGGTTTTGAATTATTAATATAATAACCGTTGAGAGTAATTGTTTGCATTATTTTCCACCCCTATCATTTTCGTGCAAACAAAAAATTTGCATTCCAGTAAAAAAGAAAACGTGAGCACTATTATCGATCCTGGCCCTTCTAACCCTGACATCGCTTCTCTAGTCAACTCCGTTAAACACCTTGAAAAAGCTCCAGCCGATGTCCGTCTGCCCACAATCTACTCATTTCATCACTGAGTAATTGAATCAACCTGCTAGAACTAAAACAGTCGGAACCAACTACTCCCAGTACTGAAATCGAAGAAACGTCTCAGATAAAACAAGAAATTGAAGTCCTCGAAGCCGCACACCCTGACGCGAACAATCGCATGCGTCGACATAACCTTCTCTTTCTGGCCTCAATTATTGTGGAGAAGAGTCGTCGAAAGAATCTAAAAAAATACTTGAATTTCGCTGTACCCATTTAAATCTTGTACCGAATTCCACCGACGTAGAACGAGTTCATCGTCTTGGTAAATTTCAGGAAAACAAGAAGCACCCAATGATTATAAAACTGGTCATCTTCAAAACATGCAAGGAGGTATACAAGCATCCTTGCATGTGGTCGGAAACCAAAAGACACAGAGTTTGCCTATACGGGCAGATTTCGCGTCGGCCACACGTTTTGAACGACCGAAATTGTTACAGTTCATCTGCCCCCCAAAATGTGCTTTTAAACTATAGCTTGATAAACTTCATGTGGGTTCAAAGTGTAACATTTACGACGCTTCAGACACAGCAATGGAAAGCACGAATAACCACACAGAATTATCGTCAGGAATTACATCTCTGTTCTTGCAGATACTACTGAAGATTGTGTACCACGGACTCTTAGTGATGCTGGAAAAGAAAGCAGAACAAAAACTTCTTCAATCCCGCCTCTCTGCTCAGTCTCATCTCCTGGGCACTTAAAGATTGTCTTTACTGGCATTCGCAGCATCTTTCCTAAACGAGATGTATTATGCAGCTTCGTTACAGACATCACTGCTGACGTCGCTTTACTAACAGAAACGTGGCTATATAAACAAATATCTGATAATGAAGTATTTCCATCAAATCTCAATTTCACCCTATACCGTCACGACCCCCACAGCAGAACAAGCGAAAGCGTGTTGTTTGGCATCAAACGCACTGTCATTTTCACTTATATTTCACAACGATGCACTCGAACTAAGATGTGTTCTTGTTTACAACAGTGCTGTAAAATCAGTGCTTGAAATATGCTACCACCCACCCGATCCCGTTGCAACTATCTGCACCAGCCTACAATCATCACTTAATACAGTTTAAAAAAAGTACCCCAATGCTGCCGTTTTCTTCGTGGGCGGTTTTAATTTTCTGCCCATTTCATGACCCCTGATGACTACACTTAATAGTTCGCCATCTAGTGAAGAAAAATAATTTATCAAATCAGCGCTGAAGTGCAACCTCCATAAAGTAATAACGTGTCCTACAATGGGCGATAATACACTTGATGTGATATTAGGATCAAATAACGACGACGTAAAAGGCGTAACCAGTCTTCCTGGAATGAGTGCCCATAATCTTATTCCTATACCCATTTCACTGCCAATGATAAAAAGGTCACCCTCAAAAAATTTCTTCTCAGACTGAAAGAGAGCAGTCTTTGAAGCAATTAACAGGGAACTAAATAATTTATTTCAAGACTTTAAGAATTCTTACTTAAGGGAGCCATGAAGAGAACATACAACTCCGTTTAATTTGAAAGAACTAGGATTCAGTATCTCACTCAGCTCCACTACAGCCACAAAAGATGTTTTAACGAAAAAAAAAGCAAGAAGTATTTCAAATCTTTTAAATTTTGCGCCACAGTGACGTGTTATGAGCAGTAATGACGTCCACACAGGCCAACAATAAAACATAATTTTCAGTGCGTTAACTGCGCGTTAGCATTCAAGTGATGCGGTCAAATGAAACTAGAGGCCCCATTACAGACGTCCAGTCATGCATCGTCGCGACAGGTCAGTTAGGCGGCCGCCAATCGCGCAAACAAGGTTCCGT
Source organism: Haemaphysalis longicornis (assembly GCA_013339765.2). NCBI lineage: Eukaryota > Metazoa > Arthropoda > Arachnida > Ixodida > Ixodidae > Haemaphysalis > Haemaphysalis longicornis. Next base: position 252,784,507 of record CM023449.1, on the reverse strand, counting down.
GACGTCATAGAAAAGTTTCGGGAAATTGGCTAGGGGGTCGCGACTGCTTCACACGTTTTCTTTAATCTCTCCGTTATTTGTTCGAAGATTGCGATGATATTGGTATCATTGTTATCGGGACTAAGCAGTCTTTCTAATAAACAAACTTGTGTTTTGTCTTCATGGCTCCTTTAAACCGCTCCCTCAATGTTTCCCTGGGAGGTGTACGAGAATGCCATGTTAAAGTTGAAAAACAAATACATACCTAACATTCTTGCCAAATGAGACTCTAACCACCCATTGTTCAATAAGAAACTAATTATCCCTTAGTAGAAAAAAACCTTGTATGGGACAGCCGATGTACAGTACAGCTTGTACAGGACCGCCAAGTTAAAAATCCGGACGCCTGGCAACGATGCCAGTCATGCTCCAAACGGTATATTCAACCACTAAGTGCCGCTAAAGAAAATCATTTCCCTCCGATTTGCTAACAATTCTTCAATCCGACCGTAATAAATTCTGGCGTCTGCTTAGCAATAAGTCAAGCACTAGCCTCATAGAACTTATACGCCCTGAAGGTGCACCTGTAAGTACTGACCAGTGGGCTGAAGCTCGGAATGATTATTTTTGTCTCGCGTTTTCAGCTACTATCGCTTTTATCATCGCCCCCCCCCCCTTCCACTGAACCCAATCACAAGCACGATGCCTGCACTTTAGATCACCTCTGACGGTATTTCAACCCTTTGTAAGTCACTAACGATATCATCCTCTGCCGGTGGGGACCAAAACAACAGCAAACTACTAAAATATACCATTGTCTTTTCTAGACAGATACTGTGTTTAATATTCTCCAAACCACTGGATTCCAGCATCGTCCCCGCCGAATAGAAAAGAGCGCGAAGCTGTTCCGCTTTGGTAATCGTGCAGTTTCATCCAACTACCACCGCATATCCAATACGTGTGTCTCTTGCGGCTTGCTCGAACGCATTATTCCATCAAACCTAATGCAGTTCCTTAGATCCATTAACTTCTTTTATCCTCACCAACATGGCTTCCGCAAATCACTGTCATGTGAGACTCAACTAGCTGAATTTACACACATCTTTCGCTGCATGGATGATAACATCCAAGTCGACGCCATCCTAGATCTTTCAAAGGCTTTGATCGTGTCCCACATAACCATTACTACCCTGGTTAGAGCTCTTCATGACTGGCCGCATGCAACTAACTTTTGCAAACCGCAACCACCCAACACTCTCCCGCGTCGCATTCGGAGTCCCCCGGGGCTGTTCCCTGCTCTGCTGTTCCCAATTTACATCAATGATTTATCTGGTAATATTAAAACAAAATTAAGATTATTTGCCGATGACTGCGTCATATATAACCCTACCCAAATCTCGACCGATACCAGCACCCGGCAGCACAACTTCAACAACATTTCTTAATCGTGCGATAAAGCACAAATGCCCCTTAACCATGCTAAATGCAAAGTCATGTCATATCCCCGCAAACACAACATAATCGAGCATTCCTATGGCATTACATCAATCCCGGTTGATAGGGCTACCACGTACAAATACCTCGATGTGCATCTTACGTCATCTTCAGCATGGATTCCACATATTGAATTCATGTAACCAGACCTTACCCGTACACTTGTATTCCCTGCGCCTAATATTAAGTCCGCATCTCCCGACATTAAAAAAATTATGCACTCCTCCGTCTAAACACGACGATGGTTGGACGCGAAGCTTTCTGGTGACTGATTCCTTGATTGTCGTCTAACAATTTAGAATATATTCAAAATCGCGCAACCCGAATGAAGTAAGCGGTCACATCGCTCACAACAATCACCTCGGCAATCCCAAGCTTTCATCTGTGTACCATTATCTCTCACCTGTGGCTTTTTTCACTGTTTCTACTACTTTCCATAAACACGAATATTTTATTGAAACAACCGGCCAGAATGTCATCCCGCTTGAATCACAGTCATCCGATTGCCCGAATTCAACTGCCGTATGTTGGTGAATGAACGCTTCCTTCTTTCCTCATGCCAATCACCATTTGAAATGCAACTGCCGGAGGACGTCGCCTTTTGTAATAATGGAAAGACATTTCGTGAAAAATTGAACAGTTAAATTGCTTCTCTACCAGTATTTCTGCGATTCAGTTCCCCATTTAAAAATGTGTAACGCTGTTCGCTCGTACAACTTATATTTTACCGGTTGTAATCTTGTATGTTGTTTCTCTCTTTGTGTCTTATTCTAATAAGGGTAGCATCCTGGGCCTATTGATACTCCCTTACTAAATAAAATATTTGCGCAAAAAGGGGAAAACACGGACGAAGTGAAGACGCATACACATGGCGCAAGTCCCTAAACTTTCTGCGCCGTGTGTGCCCGTCTTCACTTCGTCCGTGTCTCCCCGTATTGCGAAACTTTTTGTTAAGGCGAATGCAGTGTTTTCATAGAAATATAGAAACGCTATTTATAATCACAGTGTAAAAGTGTCAGATATGTTTAGGTGTCCGTTGGGGCTTGTGACGGAACGCAAATGGAATGTGCAGACGATTCGGGTGTCTCACCATTGGAATCGTAACTTGAATATGGCAAAACATTAACATGTTACCACTTATGATAACGTCACGTTTGTGAGACGTGTTTTATGCCAGCGTAATGTTTTGAACGCCTACAAAAATTGCGAATGTATTTGTCTTTGAATACAGGCAACCGCCATGATTAGATCGTTGCGTGATGAGTGATAGTTCTGTGGAACAACCTTAAATCTGAAATGAGAGTATGGGACTTTGGCTCAGGAACTTGAGTTCTCTCGAATGCTAGTCATTGGATCGATGTGACTCGAACACGTCAAAACAGATTTCCACAAAATTTAATGCATTGCGTAGTGCTAAACTTCTTTCTGGTCCTCTAAAAAACTGACACTACCGTCATATAACGGTGAAATAGTGACCAAGCCATGATTACGTACCAGAGATAATGCTAAAAAATAAAATCGGGTTAAGGTATAAAATGGAAGCACACGCGAGAGGAACGCCTTACAGCAGTGTTTAGGGAACTAATTACATTACTTACTCATTGAAAAGACATTTGAACGCTTAATGCTGATATTTGACATTTTCTTGCTCTTCCCACAGTGTTTTTTTATCTCTGATGGTTATAGTACAAGCGGTTTTCAATTATTTGACAAATCGGTTATGCATCATTCTAAAGCTTCACACTATATTGTTACCTTTATTACTACAAAAACTCATTATATGTTGGCTAACGAAACTCTCTTAAAACTCCGTTTTTTTTAATGTGCGTCAAGGCTCTGTCATAGAGCAGTTAATTTTTCGATCTACATAAACAATCTGACTAATAATGTGTCTAGTCCTGCGTGTCTTTTTGTCGAATATTGTACGGTGACCATAGGCTCACTACTAATTAAGGTGTTTCAGTACTACAGACTGACCTTAATACTATCACTGCTATTTGCACTGCCTGGCATATGATTCTTAACATTTATAAACGTAAAGCAATGAGGATTTCACGTAACAAATACTCCTGTTCGAACTATCTAATTAACACCATTTCCGCTGAATGAGTAGCGTAATATAAATGTATTTGTATACATATATATAATAATCGCTCATACAAACGGGATATCGAATATTTAGTATTAATATCAAAGCGTACATATGCATTAGTAGGTTAAATGTATCTGTTACCTTGCACTACCTTAACTTAAAAAGTGCGTATTGCGTACGTCCCAGCTAACTTCGAAGAAGCCTCTTCTATATGTGACTGTTGTTACGGTACAGTAATTAACAGCTAAGAAAGCGTCCAGAATCACTCAGTCCGTTTCAGTATTGCCAGCTACCATAGCACAGCAAGCACTAACATGAAGGCCGGTCTCAACACTTCCTCGCTTGCTACTCGCAGAAAGCTCAATCAATAATGTCTTTTTCTAAAATATTTTAATCAAACCATCTGCTATGTTCACGGTTCATCACACCCCTTCTTTCTACACGTGTAAACCACCATCGTAAATTTGGCATTCCATTTTAACGCAGCACAATATACAATAACTCATTTCTTCTGAAGACAAGCGATGATTGAAACCGCCTTTCTGCCTGAATGGGGACTATCGCAGACAGTCATATTTTTCTCTGTGCATTTAGAGACATATCTACCACATTCATTCTCAGTCACATTAGCAGTTTTTTCCAGGGTGCTGACCTTCCAGGTTCCTGAGCATTATGGTAAATTTCGAACTTCTGGTTAGCCAGAAATGCAAAGCCTTAAGCGCCTTGACCTATGCTAATTGTTGTTAGTTTAGTTCTTCGCGTTTTTTTTCTTTACGTGCTGTATATCTTGCAATGAATGTAGCCGCCTCTTGCTATAACTCTTCCTTGTAAGCCCTATGAGTAAAAATAGATAGAATGGATTGATATAAAATAAATAAATAAAATATAAGCGCGAGTGTGACACAATAAAATTTTGCTGCATTTTGAAAAGTGCCTGTTTCGCGGTATTTGTGGGTTCTGTTGAATAATGGTTGTCTAATCAGTCATCGTAATGTTTTCTTTTCTGGATAATGTCCGATATCGGAGTTTATTGGTCCTTGCAGAGCTAAACGTTTTGTTGGGACGCAGGTTTAAAACGTTTTTTTTTTTTTTTGTGCCCCCATACCATGAGAATCTTGCCTCCCATTCAACAGCGAGCAATACGGAGCAAGTATTAACGGTTAACTGAAACAAAATTACAAGACGGTTTCCTACGGCAGTTAAAAATTTGTTTATAACTGTTAGTGGCTCTAAATAAATCCTATACCGCTTTTATGTTTTACAGAATGCTATCCCAAATTTTTGTGTTCACGTCCACACTCGAGGTATGTTTCGTGCTGTACATACGCATTCATGTTCAGTGTGGTCCGCTCTTAAAGGGAACACAGAAATTATTTTCTTATGCTGGTAGAATAACCAATTACGCACTTTTACCTGCTCATTGAGTGCCTACGGCCGTACTGAGGACCAAATTTTGGGGGGCCACTGTTCTTCTTACTGCACAGACCTGCGCTTAAGTTTTATCAGACGTGCTTTAACACTCTGTCTTGTTCCCTTTAACAGTGGACCCCACTGTAGGTAGTTCATGCGACCTACGACGGCATATATCCCGAATTTCCGGGCCTCGCGTTGTATAGTTCTTCCGGCCCCATTTTTTACTCACTAGCATACAAAACACCGCTCTAACGAAATGGGTATCAGATCAAAGACAAACATCACGAAACAAATAGTTGCCTAAAGATACTAATTTATATTCAGAAGTCAGCATAACTGCGACATCACATTTGAGACTAAGAAATCACATCATGTAAATAAAAGGAAATAATCATAACCCTAACTTGTGTCCGGAAAATTTATTCACCGCAAGAATTTTTCACCGTGCTGGTTTTCAAGTACAAAGGTAAGAACTATGCATATGTTAATGGTTCTGTAGGCCAGTTCGTAACCGCCAGTGCATGTTGCCTACACACTCCAGATAAAAACGCATCACCTTCTGCAGCAGGCTGCGTGAGCCTGAAATTTACAGCTACAACACCCCCCAAAAAAGTTCAATAATTCTGATTCAGCAAATGAACGACCGACAGGGTACAATATCAGACTAGGAGTAATGTTAGCGCTCACCAACAAAGTTTCGTGTATCGTTGATGTTTTTCCGGGTAAATGAAAAGATTTTTTTGGAGAAATTGCTTATTTTTCTAAAATGTTTGTTGTTTTTAAGCTTCAGTGCTTTTTCGCTCTGTGTACTGCATTATTAGACGGCCCTTATTAAACAGCTTGATTCTTTCAACACCAGATGCAGTGCTTTTACATGTACATGAGGATATTCCTACCCAAAACATTTGTGGCACATTTATGGAGTAAGCCTGCGATGTTAAACTATTTACCGCTGCGAGATTCCCATAGGTGAATTTTCTACGGAGAATCCACATGAAATAAGGACCCACAAAGCCAATATTATGGACACTATAATTACAAGTAGTCACATCGGTGATTATTATGCCAGAACAGGCCGCATTTGGTGCCTATAGAGGCCGGTGTACATGAAGCGCTGTTTTATTTCATTTTGGCGCAAGCACAAATAAAGCTACCATGTTAGAGCAACAAATTTGTCGAAATAAAAGGGAATTACGGAGATCAACCAATAGAACACATCATTTTTGCGGCGAACTAAATATTTAGCACTCGCGTATACGCTGTTTAACGATTGATTGCTGCAACCAAACACCTAATATTTACGTAGACTTTCTCGGAACGGAATGTAAATAAATTTCTCATCTTCACCTTCAGCTGAATGAACTCAAATTGGACTAAATTGGCTTTTTTGTTTTTTTTTTAGTTGTAACACAAGACAACCCAACAATAGGCGGAAGCTCGGTCTGTTTTTTTTTTCTCTATCTTTTGCTGTCTGTACTTTTTGAGCTGCACAGTAACACATACCTTGTTCAGTATCAGCAATCAGCAAGAATTCTTTCGAGCCCAACTGGCTCTGCTAAATCTTATTTCTTATTATTCTAGCCTCGTTTTCTACAACACGGCCAAACCCTTTTCTACACCACCAACGATGCACTGATCAGCGGAACCGCAATCCCAAATGCCCTTAATACGATCTTGTAGCAACCAAAAAGAGATGAGTTGGCTCCTTCCATAAACCATTGTGTGGAATGCCCCTCATGCATCCTCTAGGACCCGTACAATGCCCCCTATTACAACCTCAGACGGAGAGCAACACGTGTATTGCGGGAAAGCAATCGGGAAATTGACAGGGGCGCATCTTACGTCCCTTTCCCATCTCTCTCTACATTCGGGCCTTCTTCACTCTCCCTCTCTCTCTCTGTGTTCCCTGCCGAACCAGTGCAACGCAAGCGTTTTCTCTTCCTATTCAGCGTATCGTCCAGACAACAGCGTCTGGAAACAAGAAAACAACCATCGCATGGAACGACTTCCAGGGAGTGGGAAGGGAGGTAAAGAGCTCGAGGGCGATAGCCACTCCTTGGCCAACTGGAAGGGACAGGCCTGGCTCCGAGGCCGCAGCGGCCGGCGCGGTGGGGACGTGCCTGAAGCGGAGTGCTCCGAAAGTCGTAAAAAACGCGCGTAGAAAACAAAATAAGGCGCGAAAGATATAGCAAGCACGACGCGGGCCATTAACGAGCTCGTCCGACACTGGTTTCCATTGGCCGACGAGCAATTGCAGTCGACCAGGGCTCGCAATTGCGCGCTCTCACTGGTCGCTGCTGCCAGTGGAGTAACGCCGGCCTCGGGGGCCGCCCACGGAATCACGAGCAGACACAACGGCGCCGTTCCATCGGAGTGCACAAATCAACGTCCACTCGCCGGCCGAGAGACCAGACCAGCGCTGCACGGGGCGAGTGACAGTCGCTGCAGCCGCTAAAAGTGCGGACCGATGCTCACCGCTCTGACTGGGAGAGCAACAGTAAAACGTGTCCTGCCCTACGAATTTAGCCGTCTATGCCCCCCCCTCCCCCTCCATCATTTCCTTTCCGGTATTTGTACCTTTCTTTCGCATGGAAGCTGTAGCTTCAGGAAATATTGAAGAAAAGCAGCTATATTCAAACCAAATGAACAAAACAGCTTTTTATGCCCGTGGTGCGTCCTGATTTGGCACCAGAGCGCTGGAAAGCTTTTACCCTCAATCTCATTTTCCTCTGGTCTCGAGACTGCGGGATGAATAAAATAAGGACAGCCATATTAAATCATACCAAGCTTGTCCAGAAAACATTTTTTCAGATGGCAGAAAATGTATACAGGAACTGACTGACCGGAAACGACCGAAAATGGCATTTTCTTTTTAATAAAAAAATAGAGCTACAAAATAAGAACGCTACGATTTCAAAGGTTGGATCATTTTACTGCAACGGCACTATTCATTCGTTACACAATTTTATTCATGTTTAAGCTTCCGCTAAACCTAAGTGCCGATAATAGGCATGCCCACTAAAAAGGCCCGTATGATCTGTCTGCAGTTATATAATAAATGAAACCACAATCAGCACAAGCAAAAAATTCTTTCCGCATAATAAAGAGCCAGCGAGTACAGCTTTCACATCGGTGAACAGCCCTTGTTCTATTTTCAAATCACTATACCTCGGCTAAGAATTTTAGTGCGTATTTTGTGTTTGTGCAAGATCAGCAAACACTTACGGACTTCTCCTATGAAACGTTTTTTGTTGGATACGTGTGCCCTGTGTACCAGTTCTTTCTGGTGACACCAGTTACCTATATCCATGGCACTTAAGACCAGTGCGCAGTTGGGTGAAAAATACTTGGCTCCTCCCTTCTACCATCACGCGTCTCCTGCACCTGTGTCTTAGTACAAAGACGCAGGTCCTGAAACAATACTAATGTTTCAGGACGCTGCTGATCGTGGCGGATACCCAGTCGCAATGTGACGGCGACTTGCCGCTTTTTTTTTTTTTTTTGCTGATAAGTTAGGAAGAGTGACCTCAAAGTAGCTGTACATAAAGCATCCCAAGCATTTAAAATGTAGCGTACATAGCATAAAGGAAGCAAGTAAGCAAATGGGCACGCCGAGTTTAAAGAGATTAAATATAAACGAGCCTTTGGAAGACCCGACGCTCATCCGTGCGTGCATCGATTTCACATTATAGCTTCAGCAATATATTTTGGAGATAGCCGAAGGAAAAGGATGTTACAGGCAGAACCAACGAAAGGGGGTTGTCTGGTCTAGATGCTTACGTTTTTGCTAAAAGTGAATCCCACCAAATGTATGCAGGGCCGAGTCAGCTAGGAAAGGTTTTGCCTACATAAACCTCTCGTTCTTTTTAACTTTTCGCCGGAAGGATAAATCGAGCGACAGATAGACATACCGGCAGAACAAAATCTTTGGGTTTAAGTAGACCGAACGAGACTATCGTCTTTAAAAGAACGGAAGGAGTAACAGTTAAGCATAATAAAGCTGCGTTATGCATCAGCAAGAAATATCCAGCCGTAGACATTCCAGCTCAAATTAGGCCTCAAAACTGGGATTGGGCTTGTTATGTATTGCGACTGACGGACATCTCGTAACCATTCATCCAACGGAGTAGCTACCAAAGGATGGCAAAAGAAAGAGAAGACAAAAGAACCGATACATGGGTAAAATTCCAGAATTTGTAGTCATAGAATGAACCAGGAAAACAAGCACCAGGAGTGGTGGGAAATCTCTTGGAGACAGCTTCGTCGTCAAGTGAACATATACAAGTTGCGGATGTTCCCCGACTTCGGGGCCGGGAGGAGCAGAAGTAGCCGCAGTTGCAGCAAGGTGTGCGGCGGTGCGTCGCGCAGAGCATCGGTGACTCGTGTGCCGCTGGGTAAGGAAAGCAGCGGTATAATTATAGTTTATTTTCAGGCGGGAGCTACGCTGATAGGAGGCACAAGCTTCTTTTTTGCTTTATTTATGACGCACGCGCTAACAAACCAGAAAATTTATCTCTCACGTTTTGGGGGACGGCGGTACCGCGTTTCGAGGACGCCGACATTTTTGCTCAATGAACCATGCAATGCTTTCGAATAGAATAGAACATATGTCCGCACTTATTTTAAACTGGGATTTGTTCGGGTAAACATCAAAATTTGCCTGAAATAACAGCACATGCTTAGATTTCGGAAAAGCGGTATTCAAAATGAAAATAAAGTGACAGACTAGCCAGATTATCAGAACGGGTTCAGTAACAAATAGTGCGCCGACTTACAGATGTTTCACTGATGCATGCAGTCACCACCCCTTTCCGCAATGTGAAACACTTGCAAAAGTTTGCGTGCTGCGCTGTCACGGCTTTTACCCAGAATATTTATTCTGTAAAACTCTCTTCCTAAGAAGGAATTGCTCTGACTAAAAAATCCGAAAAGAGAAAGTATGCACCGTTTCAAAACACCGCTGGCGTTCCTTTCGATAGTGTTGTCTCTGTACTGGAGTACTGCCCTGACGCACTTTTGTGTCATTTAATAATCTTTTTTTGCGCGTGTTCGGTGGCCTGGCATTAGTGGTTTGCTCCGGTTTTGTGTGGCATCTTTCTCACACTCATTAATCGTGACTTAACCATAGCAATGATTGTCCTGGGTAACTATGACAGTCATTACACGTTAACAATGACAACGAGGTCACCTGGTGGATTTTTGGATACGTAGTTGATTTTTTATCATTTTGAATAGACAAATTGCTGATAACTACGAAGATGTACTACGAGGCCTACAGACTTCTATAAAATTTTGGACGACTGAACTTTCCTCATAATTCGTGTGACAATCACCGGCTTTAGTTTACAGAGGTTTACATTTTTTACACCGTTTTATGTCATCTGGTTGTACACCCCTCCGCCACGCAAAGAACTGCTACCTTCTTACTGTGAAACACTACAAAAGTTTGGCACGAATGACACTACTTCAAAACCTTCCTCAATGCCTTCGGCTGTACGCAGGTGTCCTCAGACAATGAGACCTCTAAAAAGAGTTGTTCTTTTTACCATTATCAAGTTTCAGTTAATCCGCAAGCTTTTACATCCAACGTTCTATTTTCTGATAGAGCGCTCGGCAGCATAATAAACCATTTTATTTTGGAACCTGAATAATATCATTTTGCCTCTTCGATTTCTGACAATCATCTTGGTTATGCTTGTCTCGTTCTACATGCTATCTTCTATGTAGCATTTTTGCAGAAGAAACCCAAGTAATACTTCTTTGAATAAAGGAAAGCCAACCACCTAGGACAGGTCGTCTGCTGTACGCGCCCGCACACTTCTGATTGAAGCATTCCAAGTACCGACACCAGCCAATTTGTGACTTTTCCTCGCATATTGGCTTGTTTCGTTTATTTTTGCCCCCATTTATTTCCCGCGCTAGCTTTGTTGGATTATCTCCTGCTTCAAAACACGTGGAGAAAGTTGGCTTTGCCGCAAGGCGGTTTTTGAAGAAGCAAACCAAATATGTACGTGACCCTTGGCTATAAACAGCCTCTCTGCCAAAACCGTAACGAGACAAGAACAAGTGGGGCGACTGGTACCGGCTGCGTTCCTTGGTCACTCGTCAAAAAGGCCAACATCGAGGAATTCATCACCAAAAGAGTAAAAAAATCCACCGCCACCTTTGAGCTCATCACGCGAAGACTGCGAATTGCCGAAAGAGAGAAAGGAACCGAGTAAAATGAACGCGCGAATGTTTACCTAGATACTATCCGGCACGTCGGAAAGGAAAAACTGGCAGAAAGAAAAAGCAGAGTAAGGAAGGAAAAAGGTTAGAGCAGAGGGCAGGCAGGTATGCCCAGCGTTAGAGCGCTAAACGTTCAAGTTCAGTGGCTGTTACCGGAATCTGTCATTGTACAGTCGTGTGTTCAAGCTCACCGCTCACAGGAAGCGGATGAACGCCCTAGTAGCCTCGCAAGCTGATGACAGAGGCGGCCAGTGTCATAACATCTTCTTAGAGAATGACTGTTGAGCCTCCAGGTTGCGCAGTGTTGACGAAAGCTCCTTTCTTTCGGATGAGTAACGTTCGCACTCACATACAAAGGGGTGTATGGTCTCCGTCGTGCTGCAAGCTACACACTCCTCAATTGCTGCCATTCCTGTTGAGAACGAGTAAGCACTCGTGAATGGGACCCTTCGCCAGGCACGGCAGAGAAAGGTTGCGTTATATTGTACGACGGTTGTAGTGGAAGGGGATGTCGAAGGGCTGAATTAAAGGCACCGATACGTGCACAGGTGAATAAAACGAGGTAGAAGGCTGGCACAACATGCCCAACACGCTCTTCAGAAAGGTGTTACTACAGCATTCGAAGCTAGAAACCTCAACTAGGGAGTACCGATTTATCAAATGTCGCCTAAGTTTTCCCCTTACTGTGACGCAAATATTCAAAAAGCCAGTATTTGAGAAGAAATTGATTAAACCGTTCATTGAGCATTACCAGCAGCAGCGGCAACTCGAGTAAAGGCCGCAGCTGCTAATTCAGAAAATACAGCAAATCTATACTGGGCTTATCAAACCTCCACGTTCTCAAGTGAAATTGGTATTATCCCCAAAGGTGCGCGCAGTTCTGAACGATCCTTTTCAGACTGCTGCGTATATGGACCTTCTGTTATGCAGGAAAGGCGGGGTGAGCGCGGCACCAGTGGCTAAGCTGCTATTTCCAACCCAGAATTCCACGAAAACTCTTAGAGAAAGACAGATCCGCCCGTAACGACACCTTCCACAACCGGATTGACATGTCTTTATACTATGAATCCCTGAGGGGGTGGGGGCCGTAATGTGCCACTTCCCACTCGCTGACAGCTCCTCGTGTTTGGTTCCAATTACGCACTGCCAGCTACCAGCAGCTGCTGCGGAGGCCAATCATCCTCCCCAGCAGCAGGACTATGCGTGGATTTGCCCACACCAGTCAGCAGACCTAAAGGACGACCTCGCACTATTCGGGCAATTGTAACGCACCGAACCCCGTCTCGGCTTAACACACCTCGAGTTTCATTCATCGCTCGTGTGAGGGTTGGGACAAACCCCGATCTTCCTGCTCTGACCCCATCTTATCTGGATATGGTTCACCCCAAATGATAGAACAAAACGCGACCTGCGAAGAATAGCGAAGGCTGTAGACTAGGAAAAGTTCCGGGAACTGCTCAGGCAAAAGGACAACTGGCATGTCTTCATGGTACTACAAAAGGCGCTATCTCTTGCTACCAGCGTCTTGAAGATCCTCCCCGAGTTTCTTACCCCGGACACGCACCTCACCAATGTGTGGGCGGTGCGAAAACGGCTCCAAATGATATTCATACGCAACAGAAATTGACGCGACAAAATTTGTCTCAGAAGCATTACAGCGGAAGCAACGAGCTACAGCAAACACCTGACTCGTGATAGATGCCAAGGCCACTACCCTTATTTAAATGAACGGTGCTCAACGGACTCATCAACCACTTGGACACCCTGAACACCCCTTTCTTCGACCCTGGCCAGAACGGGTTCCTACAGCGTGCAGTGAACCTACGACAGCATGCGCCTCATTATTATGGCTTTCAAATGCAGACATGGGCGTCTCCGCCAAGTACCCGGGCTCTCGGTGGCTGTCGGCCAGCAAAGAACGTTTCATTCGGTCCGACGTGACTATCTGCTCGATGCACTGGCTGAGACGAAAGGAAGGCCCCGTATCACAACTTCGTTCAGGTGTTCTTACGCTGTTGAACTTTCAAATTCGCTGCCTTGGCTACAGGCTTCACCTCGCCGAAGATATTTTATGCAGCCGGAGTGGTGGGCCGCCAACTTATCAGGGGTACATGACATTGCAAACATATTTAGGTATCGCAATGGCCGGGCCAGGCGGGCGCTGCGGAAGATATAGTGCCTTGCCTCAACTGCCTGCGCGGATGACGTGAACCTCTGGAACAATCCACGCAACGCACCACCAAGGAAGCCACCATGACTGTTGTGCAAGCGGATCTTGACACGTTCTCCCAACACCCAGGAACAACGGACATGCAAGTGTCGTCAACCAAGACGCAATACCTGCTTATTCAAGGCTCTCAAGACGAGCACTCCAGGGTGAAGATCACCCTCATTAGTACCATCACATAGCGACCGACGGATGGCTCGAAGCGTATTCTGGGCATTCCTTTCCACTGAAATAACACTCCCAACAATAGTCATTCCATCTTTGAAAGTCATAGACGTCCGCACTCGAAGTTCTGCAAGGAATTTGTAACAGCTTCAGCAAAGCTTACACCGGAGTTCTGTGACCGCTCATGACCACGATCCTCACTTCGGAGGTGGGCTACGAAGCCATGGCCATCGACCTGACAAAAAAAGGACCAACCCTTAAGTTAGAAATCTTCCACCGAGACGCCGTTTTTGTTCTCGCAGTCCTTGCATGTGACGCGAAAATTGATGACCTGCATAAGTACGGTTGATGGCCTTCCTTAGAGGCAAAGTTCGCCGCCACAAGGGAAAATAATTCTACGAGGCGAACTATCACAAACGCTGACAAGCGCATCATACGCCTTTTAAACAGATAGGTCAGAACCGAGCTACTTCCACTACCGCAAATGCACGCCAGCAGCTCGCTTTAGTCTGCCTAAATTACTAAGACGGAGACGCAGCAACGAGCGAAAAGCAAAGGGCGCCTGCACGCGGCACTAACCACCCCAAGCCTTTTTGCCTCTTTTTGCCTAGATGTCGCTTGGAACGAGTAGGCTGGGAAGCCCGCACCTGCAAAGGTCACATTATTGGGGCTCTACATTTGGTCCCAGGCTTATAAACATCACCGGCGGCCTCTCGAGCGGGCCACAAGCCTCCCACGACATCACAACTTGAGCTCAACGCCTTCTCGGTGGCGACACTTGTGGTAAGCACCCTGGCTGCGTGGTCTCTCTAGACAAGACATCGTGAATCAAAGGTAATGTTGGGAAAACCCATCAACCAGGAAACGGCTACACGAACCCAGCGTCACCTTATTAAGGAGTTCGGAACACAGCAAAGTGAACACGACATCCCAATACACGTCAGCTTGGTGCCAAGACGAGCTGGAAGCTCCGGAAACGAGCTGGCTAGGCGATGGCGAGCGCGCAAAATTCCAAGCTGTACTCGCTCCCTTTCCACTCGCTACCACCACTGATTGATGTCGACCCTGGAGGCCTGGTTGAATACGAGCAGACAAAAAAAACCTACGAGGCACGATTAACTGGAATGAACACCCTTTTCAAAAAGGCTTACCCAGAGAACTTCAGGTTATGACACAAAATACCCAAACAGGAGCCGACTTAGCGAGGATTTTCTGCACAAGTGACATTCTTACGTTAAAGTGGCGATGCATATTGACCGGGATTGACACGACGGATTCGCCGCTCACTTATATACCCACCGCACCACTGCCCATTCTGGGACACGAGAAAGCCAGACAACACTATCTATACGCTTAACACTAAAATGAGCACGTCTGTTCAAACGCTTAGCATAAAATGTGCAACAAAGAAACAACACGTGGACGAAAGGCTGCTGCCCGCACTCGCAAACACGCACCGATACAAACGAAACAAAAGTGAACTCCCAAAGGCTAACCTCGTAGCTCCTACTACACCCGAATACGGCTGTCTAACCTTTCGGGCACAGCCTACATAAACACAGGAACGTATGTGGATCCTCCGTATTCTAACAGGACCCAAGGCCTGTCCACTACAGAAAAAACATCATTAAATAAATCCTCACAGGATTTCTCCGCAGTCGCCACTAATTCACACGATCAAACTGACATATTAATCACTGTCCTCTCCCCTTCTCCCCTCAAGGTTCACATCCAACGCGGGTTCTACGGGCTGCCCTCCTCCCGGTACAGCTCACTGAAAACAAAGGAAATCTCGTGGACCCTACGCCCGTGACTTTCCACTACGCAATTCCCACCTATGAAAAGCATCTTACAATAAATCTCGAATTCTCATTTCTGACTTCTAGCCATGCACGAAAATACAGGCTGCCCCACCCTTGGTACAAAGCACTCAAAACGAAAGAATGCTTCACGGACCTTACCCCAGTGAACTATGCATGACATTATTTCCATCTGGAAGAGCACCTCCAATACATCCGGCTACGATTCACAAAACGCAAATATCGACAAAGACGCGTCCGTCTCCGCCGGGAAGCTCGCTTCCGCAGTCAGCGCTCGGAGTGAGGGTCGTGATGGCTTCTGGTTTCGATGACGACCGTGTTGACTTCGTTCCAGCAAGTTTGACAAGTACGATGCGAGAACCTACCTATATGGCTTCGCCTACAAACTAACCACCACCGGCGATCCCCTGCGACGTGGACAAGGTGTGATCCAAGACAAACTGCCTTTGGTATTGTGTTCGCTTGCGCGCTTTCTTTTATTCCCAACGCACGAACGTTGGCAGCGCCGGTGGCTACACCGGTCTTACCTGGTTTCCGACTCGCTGGGTTCCAACCGTCGCAACCAAGAAAACCATCGGCCGCATGCGTCGGGACCACCACGGACAGGCCAAGAAGCTTCCTTTGTCGCGACAAGAAAGGAGAAGAAAACAAAATGAACAAGAAAGTATACGTCTCTTCCTTCAGAGAAACATGGCTAAAACCCGAAGCTTTCTCTCATGCAACCTAAGTCAGAGTTGAAGGCCAATATCAAACTGCTTCCAACGTGTCGGAATGGCACAAGCGGATGGACATCAGCTTCGCAATGCGAGGAGGGACCCAGGTTTTATTCCGGCCACAGGAAGCGTTTTTTTTTTCTTGAGGCGCTTGATGCGCTTTTGTGAAAACCCGGCGTGTAATTTCGCTTTTCTGTAGTGTGTTTTGGGTGTAACGATTTGAGTTTTGGACTTTGGACTTTGAAGAAATTGGCTTTCGACCAGAGAAAGCTTCGTTGTTGAACTGGCCATCTTTCACTTCATCTACGATTATCATCATCATCATCATCATCAGAGTAAGTTGGCTTTCCTGCAGTGCGTTTTGGATGGACCCCAGACAACATCAGTGAGCCAAAGAAAGCTTCGCTTTAAAACGTAGGGGGGACCCACGTGTAAAAGACGAGAATGAAAGTACACGAAATAACCGCCCTAGGAGAAAGGCGTAATTGCGGATGCGCCAATAAATAAATTGAGCGCCCTGGCCAGAGCCTTTAATGGTCCCAAGCAGTCAATCTAAACAACAGTAAAATCACCTACTGCTGCGATGAAATTTTAATGCACATTTCATTATCGGCTACCACCTTTTGGCGCACAATGTATTTATACGAGTGTTTCCGTGAGGAAACCGACATATGAGATCCACGTTAAAACGATACACGAGCTGCACGCCGCTGTAAACCCCACAATAAAAACACGTGCAAAAACAATCCACGAACCTTTATAAAAACCCAAGAACCTTCCCTCGTAAGATTCAAACCCACGACTGAGTGTTTTGGCCTACGGAGATGCCATAATCATACTCTTTATCAGCGTCTTCACTATCACGGTAAACCAGCTCGGCCTGGAGAAACCTTTTACGGAAAAAGAAATACTCGGGTTGGAACAGTAGGCTTGTCTTTGCCGATCGTGCATCCCAGCGGCACAGCCGCCGCAACCTGAATAAACGTGGGCTCATTCATATCGTCACACGCCTACGATTGGTCACTAGCGGACGTGAGCGCATTCGGTACAGCAGCGCGCCGCTGCTTCTCCAGCCACAATGCGGACGACCGCGCGAATCGAACACCACCCACCCACCCCAACCTCCTCCAGATACCCCAATGGATTAAGTATAGCTCCTTCAAGGTCCCCACTGCATGATTAGTCATCCTCAAGAGACATCATGTGTGAACGGCATCCAATTGGGGGAGCCCTGTAACGACGCCATCACCATCATATTCATCGGCTTTTCCATAATCATGTTAACTAGATCACACTAAGAATACCTCCGGTAGTTGAGCTGGAACCGCAAGCTATCAATGTTATCAGGCTATCATTAATGTGCTATAATGAAAAATAAAAGCCAAACCGGTACCACATACGTATCAGGGGGCCGCAATGGTAATATAAAAGAAAAGGACAAACTTCAAAGTATTTTTTGTGCTTAGGAGTCGAGAGGGGAGCTACTCGCGGAACCACAGCCAGGAGAGCGCCCGAGACGGGCCCGCTGGGAAGCAGCAGGTGAGGGCTATGGGTGAGGATGGGGAATGGAAAGAATGGGAATGAGGACAGCGTTTTTGTCCTTAGGTTTCTGACTCCTTCTACAGGCCTGAATACCTCAGGATGGGCATCAGACTGTGCCAGTTAGACTTTTGCGGCCCCTGTCACTGGGTCTAGCAACTGCTTGGCTCGGAGCAGACAGAACCTAACAAAGGACGGAGACACTTCCCTATTCTAATATTTACATCCCGCACCTTCATCGATCCTTACCCTAACGAGTACTGGCGACTACTAGAGGAAGTTTTAGAGGCGGAGCATCTCTTGCTCGGGGGGATGTCACTTGTCCGTGCCCCGTCCGCAGCGCCTCTGATGATGATTGTGGCAGGATGCCCCTAGGTATTGGCCAACCAAAGAATCCATCACGAGATAGCTTCGCCTTCAACCACCGTCGTCATCTTCCCGTAGGGAAGCGCTGAAAAAGAAGAAGTAGAAGAAGACAAAGCTGCGAAGAGGAGGGCGTGTACGTTGCTCTCAGCCGGTGCACCAACGTCAACAACCTTTACCTCACCAACGCTGACGGAGACTACCGATTCTACCACAGAGACGACAACATCGAAAGAACATGACGGACGAGTTTTGGCGCCTCGAGAACCACCGCCTACGTGCCGTCACACAACAGTACTTGCGTGCGTTTGCCCCCGGTGTGGACCCGGACGCGGAATTCCCTCTGGCGCTACGAAACACCAGATCACTCAACATAACGGCAACACAACGGAACCACACGGAACCCCCATGATGCTTCGCATCCTCATCAGGGTTCCCCACGGGAAGATGGTGTAAGTTTTTTTTCGACTGCTACTTTCACCTGCTACATTTTTAGGTTTAGTTACTCACCCCCCGGCTCTTTCTCGCTAGTGAGCTACTCGCCCTGCCAGCCGCCAAGTTCGGCCGTACCACAATCGGACGCCTACAAACCTGATGCACTGCCGATCGACGTACGAGGACGAAATGTGCTGTCTACGTCGGCAAACAGTTGGTGGTTCGCTGTGCCGTGCTTAGTGATGCTATATAACGCCAACATGCATGATATCATGTCACATCTCAAGTATACCGCATCCACACAAGGAACAAGGCGAATAGCACGAGAAGAAAGCTTATTGGGCAGCTTATGTTAATATGAGGCTCACCCCTTTGAAGGAACGTTTAAGATTCGGACCGGTGTGCCCTCTATCATCAGTAAGAGAAGACACTGGAGAAATTGGCGTCTACTGGTCGCAGTCACAGAGAGCCCAGCTGCCGACAGCATACCAAGTTGCTCAGTTTGTTTTTTAATCGTCACTGTTTGCTTCATTCGATTTCAAGTAATGATGCGGGCTGCATCCCGGTGATACAGTTGCCTAAGATTCGGGAAGGTGTTTGTATGGTGATGTCATCATGTAGGGCACACTTTTACGCGGCTTTGCTATGCCGCGTAAATCCATAACGTTCCCTACGTACACACAGTTCAAAAGGCCATGCCAGGAATGCCAGCCCCCGCTACCACATCGACATATCCCGCACGTATTCTTGTCTTCCGCCTGCGCAACAGGGAACAACCTAAACATCGGAAAGACTGTGACGCTCAACCCAATACCTCCATAGCGACACCGAAGACCACCACGGAACGTACCAAGGCTTACTACAGCTCACCAAGCATCAGCGGCAAGTGGACGGTGAGCGCCAGTCAAGCACTTCAATCGCAGCACACAGGACCATCAACGGAGACCGCTACAAGGCTACCACCAGCCTAAGAAGCCGGTCAATGTACCTGTCGACCGCATCTTCACTACGGCCTATATCTGCCTTCGACAGCGGGCCCAAGAAAAGGTGTAGTCAGATTTCAAGTCAGATTTTTTTTATCATCCAGACAGCTACCTATTGACTGGAAAACTCCCAAAGTGTTTTCTGTCTTTAAAAGTGGCGATAAAACTTCCCCGGATAGCTATTGCCCCATTTCACTGACTTGCATTTGTTGCAAGCTTCTCGAGCATATCATCGCCTCCCACATTTCGAATCACCTCGAGCCTAACAATTTCTTTTTCAATAATCAACACGGGTTTAGAAAAGGTTTTTCGTGTAACACTCAACTTTTGGAATTCACGAACTGACTTGCACTTAAACATGGATAACAATCTACAAACCGATTGCATTTTCTTAGACTACTCTAAAGCTTTTCACCGCGTCGCCCACTCCCGCCTCATTTATAAATCATCGTCTCTTCCATTAGATTCTCTTACACTATTGTGGCTCCATCACTTCTTATCGTCACGCCAGCAATTTACAATTGTCAATAGCTTCAGCTTTCCCTTCAGTGACGTCACATCGGGCGTCTCTCAAGGTAGTTTTCTTGGCCCTTTACGATTTCTAATTTACGTTATTGACTTACCTACTAATATCTCGCCTTCCATATGGCTTTTTTGCAGATTATTGCATTGTATATCGTCCCATAATCACTTCATAGTGACCTAAACATAATGTATAATTGGCGTAACACCGGGCAGCTGACCCTCAAATTATCCAAGTGTAAAATAATTTCTTTCACTCCCAAGCGAAATAATTCTAACCACACACATTCTATCAATACCACTGACTTGACAAGGACAACGTCATACAACCTAGGAGTACTATTAACACCTAACTTGTCATTGTCGTCTCATACAACCACAGTCTGTGCCAAAGCATCGAAATCATTAGGTTACCTACACCGAAACTTGCGTAACGCACCTACTGACATCCTTAAATTAGCCTATTTAACTTTCGTTCGCCCACAATTAGTTTGCTTGACCTGTATGGTCACCAAATCAAGCTTATTTAATACGAACAATATAATCAATTCAAAATAGAGCTTCGCGCTTCATTTCTCGGAATAGTGACCGCCATGCTAGTATTACTCAAATTAAAATATGTACGGCAATTCAGCCGTTAAAAACTCGCCGCTCAATCACCATTCTCTGTCTTCTGCACAAATATGTATATTCAACTACGCCATCCCATTGCCTCTGGAAGCACCTGTACGCATGTACGCACTACTAATTAATCAATTCAGTTTCAAGCGAATATTTGGTAAAACACGCACATTCAACTTATCTGCACTGACACGGGTCATTTTATTGTCGAATGATCTTCCAAACGCCATAGCCTGCTTATCAAATCATGATGCATTTCATGAGTGGCTCACCAGCCATTTTGCTTGAAGCTTATTCACAGATCATATTCTTGTTGTAATATCGCCAAACTTTCTTCTTTTTATTTCTTTGTTTAAAATTGATACTGTAGTCTACTTTAAGTGTAATAACACTTTGCTCAAAAATGTAAAATAATGTTTTCATGTCATTTCGCGTTGCTTCTGTTTTACTTTTCTATCCCCCTGATACCAAGGTGTTCATAATACCCTGCATTACCAAATTCGGGATGCTTCGTTGTCGTTTTCATTCTTTACCCCAATGAAATTTCAATGTACTGTGCAGTGTATTTTTGTTTTATTCTTGTTCCCACCTCGAGCAATGTTCTTCGGAGCCTGCGAGGTACTGTTAAATAAATAATAAATAATGAGCACTAGCTTAGAAGCTGGATCAATGATTTAAAAACAGGTGCATTTACACATTGACTGCGTGTTGCCCGCACCTGCACACATGAAGGATTCGTACCATGAGTATGGACGTTTTTGTTATCCCTCACACATATTGTTGGAACCTGTCATTTGGTCAAACTATCATTGAAAAATTGCATTGCAAACTGCCTATGATCAGCTCCCCTTCTTTGTAGTAGCCTGGGTTCTTGCTTTGTCGGATCGAAGCCAATAAAGTAGTAGAATGCCACAACAGCTGGCACTTTTTTCCTTACTTTGATAAACCACAGGTTAGCGTGTTCGTCCCCGTGCTTGTTGTAAATTTGCCGTGGAATTGTTTCTGTTGTAACAGAGTGCGTTAACATTTGGCTGCTCAGCCGAGATTGCGTTATTTGTAATTATACAAAATATCCCCTCAACTACGCACTCCTTTATAAGCCCTACTGGAGTGATAAATTTGCCTTGGTGTTAAAATTGAATTATAGCTTCTCTTTTCATATTCTCAATAAAAATATTCCTTTAAAATTTTTGCACTCCTTGCAGAAAATCTATTAACTGAAGTTCAGGAACATAGGTGTTGGAGTATCATGTTAACGAACATCCTAAGCTATAATTTACATACAAATAATGTTTCTTCATTTGTCTTTCATGAACTATGCTTACTTACTAAACAAAACACACGGATACCCCTGCAAAGGTTAAATTACCGTTCTGCACTGCTTTAATTCTGTCTAAATTGCAATATGCTTGCAAAATTTACAAAACCCCTATACAAAAAATACCACAAAAGTTCTTTAAAGGGTTTTAAAAAAGGGCTGTTGACTTTTTTATTTTGAACTATAGTTGCACGTATTTTGTTTATGAAGTTATCCAAGCTGAAGGAAATTAAACATCAAAATGAAATCAGAAGTTTGTAAGCCCTAAATTTATTTACAGTTCATATTTCTAAATGCAGTTGCGTACATTCTGTTTCTGAGCTCATGCAAACTGGTGATATTCAAGCATTACAGCCACAGAAAAAGCTTTTACGTCCTGGATTTTTTTAATGGCTGCTACACGACAACATTGCCCTCAGTACCTGAAACTAACTCTGAACAGAATTCCCGTTTTTGCTCTTTTACGTCTCCTAGCTACCAACCTCTTTAAAAATATTTATCCACATGCTGTTGCTTACTGGCGCAATATACTCGAAGTGTCTAAACACTACTCTTGGATCATTAGCAAGCAGTTGTGCATGATTGTTTTTTTACCTTCCCTTGTTTTTCATTGCTGCCCCATGTAGCCATAAGAGCTTTGTATCTTTGATGTTATTCACTCTTATGCCACTCCTGCTTGGACTTCTGACCTGCAGTGTTTGCTTAAATGAATAAACAAATAAAAATAAGGCGACAATGGCGGCTTGAAAAGTTACGCTGAAGAGCTAAAGAAAATTGGCATACGCATTAATTCCAAAGGAAGAGTCCTTCCTAAAAAGACATCATAACACAAGACAATATACCAAGCGCAATGACAAAGAACAGCTCAACTTTAATTTCAAACAAGACAGCTATTCGGGTAAATATGTCTTAGTTATCCATAGGTAATGCATTAAGCTTTGGTTACAAAAATTGGTTACCTCTTGCCCTAAGAAAGGTTCAAAGCACTTTGGTTGTCAACGTTTATTCATTTATAACATTTCTCTGTGTAATTCCGTATACCGTTTCAGAATAATGCCCCCTTGTGCCTGCAGGTAGGCATGCAGCAGCACAGAAACTTTTTTTTAAACAAGCCAAGTGTACTAAGTTGTTATGGACTCCAAAAAGACATTAACTAAATGGATGACATGCAGCAGCAAATTATATTTACTTGTAACCTGAAAAAAATTTGAATTGAAGAACAAATCAAATGATAGTAAACATGAGGCACTGTTAAAGAGATTGCATTTATCGACATGCCACTTGTACATATCAGTTCGTTCTATCGCTCACCTTCACGGGTCACCTTTATGGCCACTGAACGTACCACATGTGCTTGTTTCACACTTTCTCTGTGCACCATTCATATTTCCTTACCTTCAGGTTCCTGGCCAACTCAATGGATATTTGCACTTCACCCCATATCCCGCGTCCTTGTGATATGTATAAACTCTGCATTCAATACCAATGGGGCTTAGAAGAGTGGGTCGTAAGATAAAACCAAGTTGTCGTATTTGATGCTTGGGGGCATTGAGAGCAAAAAACAAAGACGGGAGTAAGAGCCACACACAGAGGCACGGTAACACACAACGCCTGTGATTCCCGCATTTCCTCTCGACCTTGCCTGTTGCACTGTGAATAAAAGGAAACCTAGTTTTTTCATCTGTTTTTGTGGTCCATAAAACATCTGTGTTACTCAATTTAGCAAATCAACGCATTGGTAATCTTTTGAGAGCTCGCATTGTCACTTTTTATTTTGTTGGTTCAGTAACTTCTAGTTAACCCTTTTTCGCTTTGTGGGTCTCAATGAGCCAGAAAGAACCGGGTTGTCTTGTGACCACTTACTTCAAGCAACCGACACGAAGTGCCATGTTCAACAAAAGCTTGACTGCTTGCCCAACGCACTGTGCATTGCACAACATACGGCTGCAAAACAAGCTTCCTATTCAACTGAGCGTATGTAATCGTGTAGGAAATCTGTTGAGCGTATTCAGTAATCTCTAGCAATGAAAACACCCGTATAAATGTCCTTCTTATTACCTCCAGAAAGTAAGGGATTCCTTACATTTTTGATAACAATGATTTGCGGCATGGGCCTGTGAGTCACTCACGGACTAACCAAAACTCCTTTTCTGGATTAACTTGAGTCTTCGTTTATTTGCATAGACGACATACCAACAGGGGAGACACCTTCAGTGTAGGTATCTCATCTAATACAAAAACAATTGTTATCCGGCCATGTAGATCGCCTAGCCATTTTCTCCGGTACTGCGCTAACCTTGAGGGAAATGTACCAAAGCACGTTCACGTGTTCGTGTGTCATGGCGCTAATCTCAGAGGTACTAAGAAGCAGTCACTGGCCGAAATTGCAGCTTACGACGCATACCTTTCCCTACAATGAGGTAGTTATATCCCTTCTTTTCCCCATTGCACAAAAGTCCTTATACAATCAATGCATCAAGAAAGCTAATTGAGTTTGTTATGTGTGGGTTTAGGTTACTTAATGAGTCGCCATATCAAATTGGTTTCGACACCTCAACCTGATTGATTGATTACGAGGTTTAATGTGCCGACGCAACATAGTCGATGAAGAGCGCCGTAGTAGAGGGCTCCGGATTAATTTTGTCCGCCTGGGGATCTTTAATGGGTGCCGAAATCTCGAACACATGACCGTTCTCGATTTTAGTCTCCATCAGAAAACTTGCCGCCGCGGCCGGGAATCGAACCCACGTCAACACATTAACCTGTTCACTATAACTGTGTTTAACTGTATTGGAGCAAAAGCTGTCGGTAGTTTCTAGAGGAGCTGTCCTTCAACAATTGTGACAGCATTAAAACACTAAGAAGGGTTCCCTTGTCGTTTTCACTGGCTTGCAACAAGCTCAGAAATTGCTATAATACACACAAACTCAGTGAGGCACGAAATAAAAAATTGAAGAGATGAATTGAACCACAGATGCGCTTCCATTGAAGCGTATTTGATACTTCACTCTCGGCACATGCGTAGCGACCGAGCTGCCTGTCCAATGAAGTAAGCTCATTTTCCCACGTAAGCAATTTTTCTTAACACGAAAGTATTACTTGGCTAGGTAAGTGAAAGTGCGTACCCCGCTGGCATCCGCGAAGGTGGCCACAATAGCTGTGCCTCCTCGCCCACAGGAACTGACAGCGCACCAATGCGTGACAGCAACTTGGATGGCGCTCAGTTCTCAATTCCCCTTATCTGCGACGTGTTTCATTGCGTGTTCATCGGATATTAGGCAAAGAAAATTTTCATAGGGAGCCTGCTCTCACCCGCCATCGCAGAGAAGGCAGCGACAAAGCGAGCACGGTAGCGTTATTCAGCTTCCGAACTCCCATTCGAGATCAGACCGCTGTGCTTGCGTTCATGTGGAAGGCGTGGATGACCCCATCGTGAAACCATGATTAGCACCATGCCATAGAGGGATGCTGAGGAGCCGTGACCTCTAAAAGGTCAGATCAGTGGATGATCTGTTACCAATAAGTGTTCTTTCGCGTTTTAAAGACGATAGTCTCTTGGGCTACTTAAACCCAGAAATTTTGGTCTGTCTGTATGTCTGTCTGTCTGTCTGTCTGTCCGTCCGTCCGTCTGTCTGTAACTCGATTCAGCCACCCGGCCAAAGTAAAATTGATATTGCGCAATAGTCTTATATACTCACAGCCAAATGCAAACGTCTAAGCCCGGTTTATATGTTCCTACTTGTCAACTTTGTTGAACAAGAACAAGACATTACGCAAATATAAGACAGGAAATTAGTACACAAGGGATATTTACAGTGTTCCTTTACTAAAAAATTGCGCCCACCTCCCCGCAAGGGGAACCCTGTGTAGATGCGACGCATCGTGGGGTTCACTTGGTGTTTCCGTTGGATTGATTCGGAAATCGCGTGAAACGTGTCGTTGGAACGCGTATGATTATTATGTTTTATGACTATTATTGTTTTATTGGCCATCTTGGTCAATCTCTCTAAGTGGTAGCTTGGGGCTGCGCTGTCGCAACGACCTTTACTCCATCATTGTTGCTGTAAGTGGGGGCTTCTTTTCTTTTATTGCAAGTGTTAATCATTGCCCCATCATACGTTGTATCAGTAGCTTCTTGACGTAGTTTGAATGAGTCAAGGATAGAAGGCGCGTTGTAGTATTTCATTCTGTCTCGGTTTTGTGGCGCAGTGGGAAGAGCACCATGTACATTGCGTTCCGCCCACAGGGTCGTGGGATCGAACCGGGCGCCGCTAACTATTATTTTTTTTTATAGTGTAGGGGAGGGGTGCGGACGACGCCGTATGGAGGGACAAGGCGAGTGAATGAGATGCGTCGCATCTAAAATTCATGGATGCTTGGTTTTTCGATAACAAATGATATTCTACATCTACTGCAGAAAACAGCCGCCTCCTGGCGGCATATAAAAAATCACGCGGCAACCGCAACGAAAGGTTCCGCTAGCTAGGTTCCACGTTCTGCTTGGAACGCACGTGGAGCACGGCCACGCGGTTCTATAAACCTTGTAGTCGGCCGCCTCCATTCACGCGCGTCTCCGCCGTACTGCAGCGCTGGCATCGAGGAACCCGGCCTGTAGCAGTGGAACGCCGCAAATTGAAATCGCCTTGCGCAAACCTTTAGTGTGTTTACCTTGGGATGAGCGCGACGGTACAGGAACAGCATGAGAGGTGAGCGGGAAAGCAAAGGGGGGCATTTCCTTGGCAAATATCTACAAAGACTATCGTCTTTTGACGACATTTGCAACAAAAGGAGCAGATACGCGGCCAATTTTTTGTGCGCTTTCACTGGCCGAAAATATGCCTGTGCACAGGTGGCTGGAGCAATTCAGGAAGTATGAGTGAGGCAGGCCATGGCGACGAAATTGCCATTGTTTTAATGCGTAGCATTCTCTGCCGAGTACCCTCACAGCCAGAACCATGTAACGCCCTGAATTTCCAAAAAAAAAAGGCAGATATCGCGGAAGTTCCATTTGTAATCGCTATAATAGCGTAAATGGAGATAGCTGGTCGCACGAAATTTCGAAAAACTAGAAAATACAAAAAACATATTACGGAATGGCGAAACGTGTAACGCCCTGCATTTCCACAATAATACAGATATCGCGAAAGTTCCACATGTAATCGTTAAAATAGTGTAAATTTAGATAACTGGGGGAACTAAATTTGGAAAAACTACAAAATTAAGAAAAATATAAAATAATTACGGAAACTGCCGAACCGTGTAACGCACTGCATTCCCACAATAATACCGATTTCGGGAAAGTTCCAAATGTAATCGCTATAATAACGAAAATGTAGATAATTGGTCGGACGAAATCTTGAAAAACTAGGAAAATAAATTTACGTAAAATGAAAGTTCCAAATGTAATCGCTATAATAACTAAAATGTAGATAACTGGTCGGAAAATCTTGATAAACTATAAAATAAGGAAAATATAATTTACGGAAAATGGCAAGGTATAAGGCATGGCATTTCCACAATAATGCAGATTCTGCGAAAGTTTCAAATTGATGTAATAGCCTGAAATTGTTATAATAGCGCAAACGATAGATAAATAAGGTTGAAATAAAAAGACGAAATCAGAACATTTTATTCGCATGAAAAACTATAGCGGAAAAGAAGCCACAGTATCGGTCATTTGTTTGCCGCGTGTGATAATCAAGAGCGTCATTCATCGCTGAAAATGGCGAACGGAGGGACTAAACGTAATGCCCTGCACTACCTGAGTAGGCTGCGCACAATATCACTGTTGCGGATTCACGCGAACGTTCTAAATCTAAAAGAATACAAAAGTTGACGGGGCCATAGCTGTTCATAACGTATATATATCGGAGATAATTGCTGGGACAAAATTCGGAAAATAAACGTTAAATAAAAAAATATTAAAAAATTACGGAAAATGGCAAAACGTACAACGCATGGAATTTCCACAGTAATGCAGATATCGCAACAGTTTCACCTGTAATGGTTATAATAGCGTAAATCGAGATAATTGGCCGAACAAAATTTCGAAAAACTAAGAAATATATAGGAGGAGGAGGAGAAGAGCGAAAGGAAAGGCCGAGAGGTTATCCAGGCTTAGAGCCCGGATTGCTACTCGGCACTGGGGAAGGGGTGTTCAGGGGAAAAAAAGAGATGGCAGGCGAAAAAGAGGGGATAGGAGCGGG
This sequence comes from Haemaphysalis longicornis, assembly GCA_013339765.2. Lineage (NCBI taxonomy): Eukaryota > Metazoa > Arthropoda > Arachnida > Ixodida > Ixodidae > Haemaphysalis > Haemaphysalis longicornis. Next base: position 252,756,389 of record CM023449.1, on the reverse strand, counting down.
GTCGCGCACACACTTTAGTCCCTTCGTGGGCACTACAGTCTCTCAGCTAAACCTGTGTCCTTCATAAAACGCAGAAGGGCTTTTGTTGCCTTCTGCGAAGTCGATTGCCGGGGTTTTTGTCCTAGAATAGTCTCTAGCTTGAGCTGTTGATTGTCCAATCTTCTGAGCTCGGCTGCCAAAACGCGTCTTTCCGATGAATACTCGGGGCAACAACAAAGCACATGGTCGATTGTGTCTTCAACCTCGCAGGCGTCGCAGTGGGCACTACTGGCCATCCCGATGAGGAAGGAGTAGGCTTTCGTGAAGGCCACTCCCAACCACAGCCTACAAAGTAAAGTATACTGTGATCGAGCAAGCCCACACGGAAGACGACGCTGGAGTAGAGGGTCCTGGTTGTGGAGGCGCTGGTGCACAAAGTCCGGTGTATTCCATTGAGTAATGGAGGTCCTCCGCGCGAACTGACGAAAAAGCCTAGCGGCATCAGTTCTTCCAAACGGAAGCAAGGCTTATGCTTAGTCCTTTCACTGTCATGTCCTGTCCGGGCAGAGATCTGCATCAGCCGACCAGACATTGCCGGTGATTCCACAGTGACTTGGCAGCCACTGAAATAAAAGGATATGGCCCTTTATGAGAGCCTGGTAACATAATTCCCGAATTTCTGTCACTAGTTGGCGCAAAGGACCGTAGCGCAGGGCTGCTCGGAAGCTTTGCAGGGCGCCTTTGGAGTCGGTAAAAATGGACCATTTTTGGGGAGAAGCTTCCATGATGTATTGAAGAGCTTCACGGATGGCTGCAAGTTCAGTAGCCGCCGAGCTTTTTGCGTCACATGAAAAGGCGACACGGAATCGAATCTTGGTTGATTCTGATGGTATAACCACCGCACCTGCCGAGCTCGAGGACGTCACAGAACCGTCTGTGTATACATGCTTCCGGTCATTGTGTTGTTCGTACAGTAACTGCATAGAAAACTGTCTGAGAGCCAGTGGTGGTAAGTCGGCCTTTTTTCCAATGCCCGGAACATGCAGACGAATGTCCGGTGTTGCCAGGCACCACAACGGGGAGGACGGTGTGACCGCAGGCGTGTAGTCTGACGGTACCTCAGCCCTGTGCGCTGCGACAATGGCTGCAAATGAAGAGCGTGGTCGACTCTGAGGAAGCTGCGCAAGGTGGTGACATAGTAGCCTCGTGAGGAGCCTGATGTGTAGGCGTAGCGTCTCAGTGGTCACATAAGTTGCTGTAGGATATTCTTGGGGAATGTATAATGTTCCCACTGTTGAAGCACATCGCGGCAAACCAAGACAGGTGCGGAGAGCCTGCGCTTGGATGCTCTGGATCGCCCGAAGGTTAGTGGAGCATGTACCGGATATCGCTGGCAAGCTGTAGAAATATGTAAAAAATAATTACGTAAATGGCGAACCATACGTGTAGCGCCCTGCTTTTCCACGATTCAGACTTCGCGGATATTTCAAATGTAATCGTTATAATAACGTAAGTTTGGATAATTGGTCGGACGTGATTTTGAAGAACTAAAAAGCAAGAAAAATACTAAGCAAATCCGGAAAATAGCAAAACATATACCGCCCTGCACTTCTACAATAATGCAGATTTTGCGAATGTTCCATGTCGAATCGTTATGATAGCTTCAATGGAGATACTTGGTCGGACAGGATTTAGAAAAACCAAGAAATTTGACTGTAAAAACCCACACTCAAAACAAGCGGCATAAGAATTCTACGCATTAGTTGATAATTCTCTGAATTTCTGCAGAATTTTTTGCCGGGTTAAAGTTATTATCCCTATAAGTTACCAGTGAACACTTATGGTTATCTTAGAATGGGCATGTGATGGTTGGGCGCTCTATTGCTGCCTAGCAGTGTGCAATAAACCAATAATCGTCCCAGTGCAGGAAAGGGTAGAGGTAATTTTATGCAAGGGTTCTGGCTGGCTTGCTTTGGAGCAAGCTCATTGTTTTACTTTACATATTTCTGCTTGTGAAATGTGCGGAGCGCCAACATAATCTTCAAACTTTTGTCTCGTATAAACGATAGTCGTCATTTCCTCAGGAGTGCAACGAAACGTAGCGCCAGAGATGCGGACTGAAAAGGAATCAGCAAGCAAGAATATCAAGTATTCTACAGAAAGAACCTGAAGTTTTCTCCAGATGTGCAAATATAGCTTGCTGTCGGGCGAGTTGGGGTAACATGGTTTGCGCTTATGATCACAGGAGCGGGCACAGGAAAAAAACGTACGCTTTCACGAGAACACGGCGCTTCTCGCAAAAGTGTACTCTTTTTTCCTGTGCCCGTCTCTGTGATCATAGCAGATACAACTTACCTTCAAAAGCATGTGAAAGTAAGCTGATTACAAGTAGACATGACAATATTGGGTTCACATGGGCTTAATTTATCTAATAAAAGTTTGCGACTAATCGGGTGTTCATGTTTTCACTTCAATGCACAAACAATGGCCAAGCTTTTAACAGATTGTCCTTATGAAACACCAAAAAATTGAACAACTTTTGTTGCATGCAAACAGCGACACCTTGAATAACACTATGTTTAATTAAAGCTATGTCGTACTTACTTTCAAAATATCTTAAAAGTATGCCCACAAAATATCTTATTAAAGCCCACGTTCGCCGACCACATCACAGTTTTCATGATTTTCACCCTACAAGTCAAATCAGTTCCACTTGCTGGCTAACCAGAGTTGCTGTTATTTTACAAAATGCCTACAATTTCATCAAACTGACAAACACTGCTGCTCAAACCCTTAATCAAATTGCCATCTTTGGTGCAGTGGTTGCTCATCCGGTTGTTGTTGTTATGGGCCTGGGTCAAAGTGAGTCCTTTTGTTTAAGTATTTTTTTTTGCGGTAGAGAGCAGAGTTCTGAGATAGATATTCCTTTTCCCGCTTCACGATTCAAGGTGGAAGTATTATGCCTTGACTTTGACTTTTACCCAATCGGCGAAAATGCTGCCGGTCACCGCAGCCAAGATCAACGTAGCCATCGCTATAGTTGCGTCTGGTAATCTGAAATTGTTAGTGACGATTCATCATTAACAGTGGCTCTCTATGGCTATTTAGTGAGTGGAAGCAGTTTGGCCAGTTCGGTAACTATCAAGACAGACTACTCTAACTGTGAGCAGTGCAGCAGGCATGACGGTGACTGTGGCTCGTCAGTGAAAAAAGTGGCTCTGCGGTTGGGTAAAAATCAAGTCAGCATGCGTTGAGGGGCAGATGACAAGTGCGTAGCAAGTAAGACATACCTTTTAGCATGTGCAACCGGTGTACGTACTTCATACGTTTAAGAAATTTTGCAGGTGCGGCCCATGTATTAAGTTTCTTGCAAGTTTGTCCCACATACCTTTAGACGCAGCGTTAAATCATCTATTGCTATCAAAACCATCACAAAGTCAGCAGTCGAGAAAGAAAAACATTACGTTAGTAAGATGTAATATTTCCTAGCATGCATGCCTGTTCACGGCAGTGTTGCATTAGCACATGCAAACGGGATTGCAGAGAGGGTTATGGTGTGTATAAGTTTGCAAGGTTGATTTAGTGCTAATATGCGGTATGCGCACGTAAACGAAAGTACCCTGCAAATCAAGATGAGCAAGGCAGCTGAGGTTCGTAGCAAATAGAAACAGTAGCTACGCAGGGTCACCTAGGTTGTATGCTAGCGAATGTTGATGCAACAGTTTTACCACAGATCGTAGTACCAGTTTTCATTTCATTTGTCAAGTTATTTCGGACGCCACTGAATCATCATCTAGCCTGTCATAAATGGGCCCGATCACGTACGTTCGACGATATCATGAACTTTCGAGCACCAGAATAAAACACACAAGAAAAATGCCACACTAAAGGCCTGTTAACACTTGCGACGATAGCGGGCGAAAGCGACGGGAACTCGGAAGCTTTGTCGCGCGGCGACGAAAATTCGTCCCGACCATACCACAAAAATGATCATCGTGCGAAAAGAGACGGAATCCCTGTTGCTTTCATTCGCTTTCGTCGCAAGGGTGAATGGGCCTTAACTCGCAACATATATCCAGCGCACCTCTTCGGCACGCTTGCTTTTGTAACGACAATAATCCCGGCAAGTTGAAGGGCACAAACGGAAACTCGCTGTCGTTATGACGCACCAATGCTATAGCTGATGAGGCTCTAGCTTAAAACCGAGGCAGGCGTAGACCCAGGAGGTTCCCATCATCTTTCGTGCTGTTCTTGCCGTGAACTGATAAACAAGGCACGCGCATACGATGCGTGACTTCACAAGGCTATTAAACAAGAACAATAGGCACTTCGTGTCAGTACCCCATGTCTGGTGTGAGAGGACTTCCAGAATCCTGACTGCATCCAAACATTCACTCTGAGGTGCTTGATGTGTGAAATGAACGAACGTTTGTCAAGCACAACCCCTAAGAACTTGTGCTTCTTTTTTGCTGCTATGGGTGTTTCATTGACCGTAATAACGGCATCTGGTCGAATACCATGCTGTCTAGAGAAAGTCACACATGGGGTATTGTCTGGGTCGAAACACAAGCCATTCTCATATGTCAATTTCGAATGTTTGTTGGCCGCCAGATGTATCTGCCTCTCACAAATGAACATATTGCTTGATTTGAAGATAAAGTGCACCTCATCAACATATAGTAAGAAATGGAGCATGGCAGTGTTTTTCCTTAGGAATTCATCTTTACAATACAAAGAGTGCGACTCAGAACACCCCCCTATGGCACACCATTTTCTTCAACAAACGTCCTAGACAGAACATTTCTAACCCTAACCAGAAAAATGCACCCCTAAAGCTAGTCTTTCAAACTGTTCAGCACGTTTCCACAAATGCCAAGTCGCCGCAAGTCACAATGAATACAATAGGACCAAGCTGGGTCGTAATATTTCTGGAGGTGAAAGAAAACCGATGAACAATGCTGCTTAAATAAATACAAATGCATCCCTGATGTAGGACTTCAGAGCCACTAGGTTTATAATACCGTAGTACTCAAGAAAATATATAAGGCGACGGTTAACTATTTTTTCGAGACTTTCCATAGCAGCTAGACACAGCAACCGGCCTAAACCTTGTTGCAATAGTGGGTCGTTCCCCTCCTTTAAAACTGGCACCACAATAGATTCTTTCCACGCTTTTTGGAAACTGCCCTGCACACCAGATCTTGTTAAACAACAGTAAAACTGCTTCAAGCATGTCACCGTAAAGATGCTTCATCATGCTATATGCTATTCTGTCTGCACCTGGTGCTCATTTCCCCCAAGTAGAAAGGGCAACATTAAGCTGCTGTATAGTGAAGGGGTAATTATACCGTACGTCAGACTGCCTTTTTTCACGTATAATTTCTTGTTCTGTCTCAGAAAATTACTTCAATATCGAACTGAGCTCGATGCATATATAATGCTAGCCTCGAGGAGTCGCTTGGTCTTGTGTCTCCACCTGTGCTGACCAAAGGTTGCGCATTCCGCAACAGTGTTTCTTCCTCAGAGTGCTTTCATTCTTCTTAACACTTTCCGAAATTCCGAGTATCAGTATATAATGTGATTGATGACAAGTACCTATTCCAGCTTTCTCTTTTTGCAACAAGACAAATTCGTCTGCCATTGGCCTTGATCAGCTTGAAAAATAACAGGTTAACGGTCGTTGGGCACCTAGGCAAGACACCCCATGCCTTATTCTGTTCCTTGCGGACCTGCCTGCGGACCTGCCTGCAAGGTTCTGGCTTAGTAACCCTGATAGTAGAAATTTGATGAATGGAGTTTACTGCAGCTTCGATTATATGAGTGGTCAGAGCTTCAGCAGCTTCATCAATACTAAGGGGGCCCATAAATGTACAGTGAAGTTCAGAGAGTTTTTTTTTAGTCTGTGGCTTCATCCTCGAACTTTTGTGAATATAAAAGGTTGGCTTGTTCATTGCCTAAGACTTTAAGGTTGATGAGAAAGTGGTTCCTTTCGTACAGGTTGTTAATGACCTTCCACTCAGTTGCTGGAAACATAACTGGAGAAAAAAAATGGCTAGATCTATGCAGGAGCATATAGAATGTATTGTGTTGTAATATATTGGGTCTTTCTTGTTCAGTATGCATGCTCCTGATAATAGCAGGAACTTTTCGAGAAGGCCCCCTCGAACATCAGTGCATGCAGTCCCGCAGGGTAGGTGGTGAGCATTAAAGACCACAACCAGCAGATACGACTCTGGCAGCAGATCAATTAATGTTTCGAGCTTCATACTGGAAAGGCCGTGGTCTGACGGTATCTACGAGCCAACTTGTTACCAAATTATTAAAGATAATGGCTCGTATGGCTACAGCCTCTAAATTAGTCTGCAGGTGTAGGTACTGGAATTGGGCTGACTTTTGCACTACAATTTCAACCGAGGACTGCAGGCAACCTTGCACACAACACCCCAGCCTTTTATAAATACAGCCCAGTTTGTAAGAAAGTTTGTTTGATTCGTCTTATAAGTGTTTCCTGGAGACACATAATACTTATATTGTGTTGACAGCAATTCATAGATATCTAAATTTTTCGAACGGCCTCTGCAGTCCCAGTGAACTACGTTATCAGTACCCATCATACACCAAATCAACGGTATCTATAGTGCCCTGCGGCCATCTTCGCTCGCTCATGACACCTTGCAGGAGCCGTGACCCTACCTTATTTTGCTTCGTGCGATCAAAGCGAGTGAGTGCCGTGCCCTCTCGATCGTCCTGCGCTACAGAGAGCTTGGCGTTGTGTCCATGGCTCATTTCAAAGCCTCGACAGCAGGGCTAGGCTGACTGAGACAGCTTGCCTCTCAGCCTAAGTCGGCACAGCGGTGCCAACTGTGAGCTTAGCGTGAGCATCAGGAGTTTCCAGGGCAACCTCTGATGCTTCTTTTGTAGCAGGTGCAGAGGCCTTATTCGCAGGCACCAAGGTGAGGCATGGTGCCCCTGGGGTCCAGCAGGGCCCCAAAGAACCTAGTGTCAAGCCACACGCCACACTGGATGTGTTAAAAAGTATCTGGCGTGCTTCCTTAAATGTATGTTCTCTTTGAATTTCGAAGCAATGACGTCTTTTTCATTCAGAGCACGAGCGCGAGTACGCGGCGTGTTCCCCTTTGCAGTTTACGCAGTGAGGTGAGGCTTCACAGCTGTCAGGCCAGGAAGGCTGCACTTCACGCTTGCTGCCTTCCCTCGGCAGCTTGTCGAGCCATGGCCAGATCTCTGACAGTTGCAACACCGGCGAGGGTTCGGGATGCAAGGACGCACATGGATCCTAACATAGCCTGCTTTAACACGCACAGGCAATATGCTTGTACAATAAGTGAGACTAACATGTCTGGTGGGTATTTCCTTCCCATCTCTGTGGATCTTGATTCTTTGAACTTTGATGACATTCTGAGCATCAAACCCCTCAAGAAGCGTTTGCTCAGACAGGTTCATGCAATCATCATTATAAATTAAATTCCTGGCTATGTTCATACATCGGTGGAGTGTTGCGCTCACAGATTTGTCGCCTACAGAAATTACTGTGGTCCGTTTTGCACACTGTTCCAACGTTACTAGAATTATTCTAGTAACGTTGCACTCTTCCGCATCTTCGACGTGCAAAAGCATGTCGCCACTAGCAAAGGACGTCGCAAGCATATAATTATCTCTGCAGCTAGAACCAATCTCGCCTACAGGGGACATACCCGCAGGAGCGGATTGGAGAACGCTTTTTAAAGCAGCTAATCAACTCAATCATTTCACTCAGTCAAGAGCGAGAGAGAGAGGAATTTTATTGAAATGAAAAAACACAGAAAGGTCGGCCTGATGGTAGTATACCTGGCCAGCTGTTCTGTGTGTGGAAAGGGAAAGGGGAGGAAAGAGCGTGGATAGAGGAAGAGAGATGAAGATGGCGGAGAACTAAATAAATGGCTATGTATAGAAGATGCCTAAACCGATACTGTGCATGTGTTAAAGTTAAGCCGGACGGGCCTCAACTACAATACAGTCAAACCTCGATATATCGAACACGGGTATATCGAATTATTGCCTATATCGAACACTTTCTATATCACGCGGAAAATCACATGCATTTTTAATGTTTTATTTCGAACTGGGACGGATATGAAATGGGTATATCGAACTCCGCCACGCCAGACAGCCCAGACCGCTCGCGCTCTGTTGACAGGCGGCGAGCTATCCCGCAGTTCCCTGGAGGATAGCGGTGGCGCGATGAGCGTTCCCGACTGCTGCGCATCGGTTGCTGCACCGAAGCAGAATTGGGACGGTGCAAAAGAAGAATGCGAGCTTGAAGAAACTTGGGGCCAGCTGGAGCGCTTTGTTGGTGCTGAGCCACGAAGCATGTGCATTGATGACTTTGTCGGCGGTGACGACAGCACTGGAACGACGGCGGAGTTGACGGATTTGGAGATCCTAGCGGAGGTTACTACTGAGCGCACAAACGAAGACGCTCCCGAGGTTGTAACCTCAAGCGCTGATAGTGCCCCGCTCCCGACTTCGACCGAGGCTTCAGCGGTTTTGGCCCTACCGCACCGCTACTGCAGCGCTATAGAAGGCCCCTGCCTGCCGCTTGTGGAACGTTTGGACTACGTTGAGGAAGTCGTGTATAACACGCCAGGCTACCTTGCTGCAGTACTTTAGGCCAAAAGAATAAATACTTTGAAGCACCAAGTCAGTATTTACTGCACAGGTCGCTCATTTATTGATTTGTACCAGTTTATGACGCGTTTTTACGTGATTCTATATATCGAATTCTGGTTATATCGAACAATTTCGCGGGCACCGCGCTGTTCGATATATCGAGGTTTCACTGTATCTCTGAGAGGCCGCTGCTACGCAGAAATGTCAGCACAGCTTTAAATGCCTTGAGGGAACGCTTCGCGTCTGGCCAAGAAGTCTAATCAGTGAATGAGTGACTGGAGTGCAAGCACTAGGAGCGTTGACTGCATACATGAAATCCGTGTGCGTGCTTTGAAGCCTGATAAAGTGTTACATATCCACACAGTAGCACGTAAAAGCTGTGAACATGCCAACATTGCATACACACCAGCACTGCACGTACCAACATTGGACAGCTCTTTATAAGCAGGAAGGTATACTGCCTTCGCACGATATTCAGTGTTTGGTAAAGCTAAACCGTCTGCCATTTTTTGCCTGTGCAACACAAGTAAGCGCAAATGCACCTAGGACGAACCTGCGAACGAGGGAGCGAGCGAGTGACTACTCTTTTTAGTCATGGACACTATTTTTCCTGGTACATACATGTCAAGGTTAATTTTTACTCGACCCAGCGCTGCTCAGCGTTAAGAACTAAAAAGCTTGAGTAACCGGGCACAACGGCTCCCACCAAGCAACCATGCAATCGACAGGGCTCACGCCTGGCATTCACCGACGCAGCCGCCACATCCGGACAAACAATAAGAGGTGACGAATTTTATGGCCGCGTTCAGAAATTCCCGGTGACCCGCTCAACTTCCTGCCCTCTTTGATCTTGCTCATGCGGGCCGCTAAAAAAGCACATTCCTGTGGCCTCCGCTTGCCAGGAGCGACGAACAAGCACACCGACACCGCTTGGCTCTGCAGGAGATAAGCCTCTTAACGACGCCGCTCGGCACATTCTCACAGTAGAAGACTGAATGAGCGCTGTTTCTGCGAAACGGGACTTTTACGCTACATTACATGAAAGCCAACTTTAAAAAAGATAAACAACTTGGTTTGATGCGGATTCTAGTTTTTTTTCCTTCTGAAAGTAATCGTTGAACAACTGTCGACCGAAACTTTGCCTTCTTGTTTAGCTTGCACATTCACCATGCAAACGGTGAATCCGGTTCAAAGCGGCCATGAAGACACAAATCAGCTTGTTAACCTTGGAGAGACTAGCCTTTAAGAGACCGCCAAGACCCCTTACAGCTACAAAATACATTTTTAACCAAGAAATGCAAGTTATAAAAAAAGCTTTCTAATTTGGCGCTACAGTAATGATACGATCAAACGAAACTAACGGCTACACTGCAATCATCCAGTCATGTTTCTTGGCGGTGGACTCTATCGGTGACCGCCAACCACACAAAGAAGATTCTGTGACGTCGTAATGGAGGAATCATCGGAAAGTGGCTGAGGAGTCGCTACTGTTGTATATGTTTTCTTTATTATCCCAAATATTTCATTGAAGGTTGCAACAGAATCGGTATCATTGTTATCGGGACAAAGCAAGTCGTTTTAATAAACCAAATCTTAATTTTGTTTTCATGGCCCTTTTAAAAATAGCTAAAAAGAGAACACTATCTCTCTCGTTCAGGATGCGAAAAAGTAGAGATGAGGGTCAGAGAACAGAAAACAGAGGGTTACATCGCTCATCTGTGAAGATGCATTGATGCGGACAAAATTGATCTAGCTATGGAGCAGATATTCGGGTCAGCAGTTAGGACTCAGCAGTTTGAGTTCACTACAGATCTTTGGGAGTTGTGCGGGTGATCAGGGTGTACAGACGCGAGCGTGTAAGGATAGAAAGGCAGTTAAAAATTAGGTATAGTTTCTGTTACTGCGCGCTTTCAATATCTTATACGTAAATGTTAGGCCGAATCCCTCAGCCATGCTTGTCTTGAAAGCGTAACCATCGTTTGGCTAGGGGTGCTTTATGCGCATGAATCTTGAAATTGCTCCCAATTAGTCGGAAATATTCGTAATAATTGAAATTGCCTGAATTTACTAGGTCGTGCAATTTCTTTACATTAGTTCCGGGATTAAGGAAGATTTTGTGTAATTTCACTTACATTAGTTTAAGCTAGAGTTAGCGTTGGTTTCTTGAAATTTACGTGAATTTACATAGACAATGGCTGTCAAAGGTTAAACAGCACCCAGCTAAGACATAGCAATTCCCAACGTTCCAGCTTCGCTTGATATCTTTGAATGCTAAGAGCCTAGCTAACAAAGTCTATAAGTTATATGACCCACATATATGCGTCATTACTGAGACCTGGGTACATGATCTGATAAGTGATAACGAAATTGTACCGCCTGGATATCAAGTTTTTAGGCGGGATAGAGGCTCTCGTGGTGGCGGTATGGCGGTTATTGTAAAAGATACCGTTCCCGCCTGTCTCGCAGATCAAATTTCAGATCATGAAAGCCTTCTTTTTTAAATATCGCTTGACCAGGTTACTTTTTTTCTTTGTGCACTTTACCGTACACCCGATGCAGATGATACGTTTTAGAACAAATTATATGATCGACTTCTAGGTTTATGTTCCACATAAACCTAAAAGTCGATCATATAATTGTCATATATAATGAAAAACTTATTGTTAACAGGTGATTTAATTTTCCATCAATAGTTTGTGACAATTTAAGCTATGGCTGCTCTCCTTCTGGCGACTCAATTCTTGACATCATGTTTTTTGCTCAACCTCAAGCAAGCGGTGGATGTCTGAACTCGAGGCGGGTCGATTTTGGATTTACTGTTTTTAAGTGAAATCTTTTCTGATGGCCATGTTGCAATCGAACCGGGCATTTCTGATCATAAACTGATTTCTTTGACTTGGAATAAGGCTTTAGATCGAGCTAAAAATACTGAACCTGCCACACTTATAAAGGTATTTACTAAGGCGAATGATGTAGCTGTAATTCACTACCTTGAAACCCATATCGGATCCTTGTTACACAATGTTGAGACCTCTTGGCAATTGTTTGTTAGAACCATACGTCATTGTGTTGAGAATTTTTTACCGTGTCGAAAAACGTACAAGCATCGTGCAAGCCGTTGGATTAGCCGGGAAATAATCCACATGAAGCGCAAAATTAAAAGGCTTCGCAAGAACCATGTACCAATGACACCCCCGCTTAACGACCTGAAAGACAAGCTACAAACAAGCTTGGCACAAGCAAGAAACCATTTTTATAGTAATACGCTGACAGAATTTCTTCAGAGTAGCCCTCAAAAAATTTGGCGGTATTTAATGTATTTAAGCGAGTCTAAGACCGGGATTAGCAAAATGAAGGTTAATGGTGTAATAATAACGGACGCTCGTACTATTGCTGAACATTTTAATGCATACTTCCAGAGCGTTTTTTCTCAAACCGGTGATTATGAACTTGAGCATTCATTCGTTGACAAAGACAATGACGTATTAGTGATGCAAGAATGCGTATTGCACATGCTATTAAAACTTAATTCCAAAAAATCTGCGGGGCCTGACGGCATCCTAATGCTTTTTTGAACCGCTACGCTGAGTACTTATCGAAATTCCTAACTGGTCTGTTTAATCTTTCACTTGCTACGGAGGAATACCGGCTGATTGGGTTATAGCACGTGTTAAACCAATTCATAAAAAAGGGATCCTTTATCGTTTGAGAATGACCGCCCCATTTCTATTACAAGCAGTTGCAAACTTCTTGAGCACGTTATTGCTAATTACGTCTATGAATTTCTCAGTGAACACAATGTCCTATAAAAGCATCAGCATGGCTTCAGAAGAGGGTTATCTACTGTTACCCAGTTAGTTACAACTGCCCATGAATTTTTACGTGTGCTTGATGTTTATGGGCAAATTGGTGTAGTTTTTAGATCTTCGTAAAGCCTTCGGTAAAGTGCCAAACGGGAAGTTTTTATACAAACTACAGTGTTTAGGATTACCTACAAAAATTGTTCAGTGGATTCAGGCTTATCGTCAAGATAGACGTCAGTATGTAGTGATTAATAATTTTTCATCGACTGTTCTTCGTGTGTCTTTCTGGAGTCCGCACAGGGAAGTGTGTTAGGGCCACCTTTTGTTTTTAATTTATGTTAATGATTTAGCTTCTGTCATTCCTAAAAATGTGTCTGTGCGTTTGTTCGCGGATGATTGCGTCATTGTTAAACAAATTTCCTCACCGATTGATCATGTGGCTTTACAAGAAGCACCTATCGCTATCGACAACTGGTGTCAGAACGTAGGAATGCAGTTAAACACTAAAAAACTGTGCTACTGCGTATCACCAGGAAACTAAGTCCTAGTCAATTGCACTATGCTCTAAGAGGCACTAACATAAATAATGTAGACAAATATAAGTACTTGGGGTCCCTCTCACAAGCAAGCTAGCTTGGTCAACCCAACGTATGACATTACCACTTTCGTATTACGTAAGCTATGGTTTCTAAAAAGAAAACTAAGCATCTGCACCCTCGTGCACAAAAATTCTAGCCTATAATGCTATGTGTTCGTCCAAAGCTTGAGTATGCTTCCATTATTTGGGATCCGCATACCAAGAAAGGATTATGAATCTGGAACAAAATTAACCGAAAAGCAGTTTGGTTTATTTTTGGCAAATATCGCAGGTTTGATTCCCCGACCACCCCAATGCCAATAAAACATTTCTACTTTAGAAGCTCGGAGAAAGTTCATTCATCTTTCCTTTTTTTACAATTGTTTGTGTGGTAATTTAAAATTGATCTCCCTGACAGTGTTGTCAGCACGAAGTACTCGTCATGGTCATGAACATGCTCAACCCCAATTTTTGCCGGATCAAATGCTTTTAAATATAGTTTTTTCCCTAAAAACTGTGGGGACTGGAATTGTTTTGCCCGGTGAATCTTTCATTCTAATAGGTTTCTTGGTGACCTGGAGCATCACCTTCTTCCTAACTTTTGTTTCGGTTGTATTGTTGTCTGTGTGTTTTTACAACTATGTTTGATGTATCCACTCCTGCTTGGGCCAGCTCATTGGCCTGCAGTATTGTGAAAATAAATAGAAGTGTTTGTAATTGCTTGGCATTGGCTTGAAATTTTTTTAGAATATCTTAAAATTGCTTGAACATTCATGCGGTAATTTGAATCTACTTATTACTTAGAATTATGTCTGGTTTTGCAGAATGACTCATAAAACTATCAGGGGTTCACATACGATGTCATAGACCTCACTTGAAATTACACAACGACCCCCTATACTGATGAACGTGGTCTTGATCATAATCGCTTGAGTGTGCGTGTATATCTGTATTGCGAGCCTACGCTACCGTAGTTTTTTGTTAGGCAGGTAAGAATGCTTTCGTATTAAATATGCCTTCGTTACATTTAAAAGTACCCGCTAAAACTTTTTAACAAGAACGATTCAGGTTTATAGGCCCTTCAATGCGTCTGCACGTATATATGAAGTACCTCTGGAAGCGATCACAACTCCTTTCGACTGACCCTTCTGCGGCTCCGGGGACCAGTGGATCGAGAGCCTTCCGATAGGGCCACCATTATTTCACTGCTGATGTTGGAGGAGGGGGGCAGGGGTGCAGCCTCGTTCAATTGTCTCCTAGAGATCGCTCTACTCGCTACGCTCGACACATCCTGACAAACAACATTCACTACTCGTGTACCAAGTGCACAATTGATATTACCTTAACACACCTATTTAGAAACTTTGAGATGAATTAGGCCCACATTTAAAGCCTTTTTTTTACAAATTACTATTTAAATGCAGTGTCCTGCAACTTTATAAATAACAAATCAATCTTACAGCAAGAGCACTGTTAGAGTCACACTTTCATGGAAAATGGAGACATTCGCTGTGCTCAATAAGAAACTGGCGAAAACCTTATATGTCTCATCAAACGCGAAAAGTGACCGTCGTCGTCAAACCAAATATGGCCGCTGTTGTAAAGCAAAAATTGATTGATTGATTGTGGGTTTAACGCGCCGACGCAACGCAGGCGGATGAGGCGCGCCCGTAGTGGAGGGCTCCGGATTAATTTCGACCACCTGGGGATCTTAACGTGCGCCGAAATCTCGTACACACGGGCGTTTTTGCTTTTCGCCTCCATCAGAAAAGCGAGCCGCCGCGGCCGGGGAATCGAACCCGCGACCCTCGTGCTCAGAGCAGCGCAACGCCTTAGCCACTGAGCCACCGCGGCGGGTATGTAAAGCAAAAATAAATAACGAACATCATGCTTCGCGCTGGATATTAGCCCGGCTCTGTATACAGAGCGTTATCAAACCGAGTGCGTTACCACTTGGAATAAGAATGGAATAAGAATTAGCCTTCTGGGGCCCTGCTGTTGTGGAAGTGAAGCTGATGGCACGTGAGTAGAGCGAGCGCACGCGGAGGACAGCTGTGACCAGGCGGAAGCTGGCGCGGAAATTTTGGCCAATCAGCCTGCCGGAGTGATTCTCGCTGAAAGACAAAGAAACGAAAAACAAAGGAAAGAAGCGCAACCCCATGAACCAGTAAATAAAGAATTGATAATCACAAGTTCTGTCGCTTCAAAGGCCGTGAGTACACTTGAGTGCCCAATTTATTTTTAGGTTTCTCTAACCAGAGCCTGGAGCTCATTTATTCTAAACCATGAAACGCGTGCACGGTTTAGACAATGGAGATAACACTACGCTTCTCATAGACTTATTTAGGCTTTTGTAGACCGAGGGTACAATTTGCACTGGCTGCACATAATACAGGAATAAAATTATTCTTAGCTTTGGGAACACAGATGACAGGAAGTTGCTCTATAGGCGCACTTCGTAAGAAATTTGTCGTTTAGCCCCACCTATTCGTTTGGTCGCAAGTACGACGGACATGCCTCGCGCCCTGCGCGGACGCAATGAGGGTTTCGCTATCGTGTTCTTCGCACAACTAGTGAGCAGTCTGTGATTAATTTTTCCTGCAAATTTTATTATCCCACACCTTGTAAACATAGAATCACAAAACTTCTATCAAACTAAGCATCAAATTGAAATGTTTGTAATAAAACTTAGTTATCTTACGAGTGTAACAAGAGCCCAACGCGTATCCGGGCCTGATCGCACGTGATGACTAATCTCCGCCAGCACATGTCGGGAAGAGAGAGAAAGAAAGATAGCTCTTTATTAGAAGAATGTAGAGTTGTCTGCTGGCATGTATTCGCCCACATGCTACCCTTCGAGGGTGGGGAGAAGGGAATAAAGGTCCTAAATAGGTAGCAGGGTGAAAGACAGGGGTAAAAAGGAAGAGGTAAAAATATACGGTAACGGAGTTTTCCATAGGTTATGGATGAGAATATATAGTTTATATACAGGATGTTCTATGCAGCTCTATATATAGTTTTATACAGTTCTACATAGGATATATATACAGGATGAGGATATATAGTTCTAGATTGAGCTTGTCATGGTTACAGCCGGAACTGCTGGTTCCGGTGCGCTCTTTGTTGCGACATTTCGTAGTGAAATAAGCGGAAGCTTAACACTACCAGCGCCATGCAAAACGTTAAAGGGCCACGAAGACCAAAACAAAGATTGCTTCGTTAAAAAACTGGTTTGCCCTAAAACAATTTCATCGCTAACTTCAAAAAATATTTTAGTTATTAGGAAAATCAGAAGAAGCAGTAGCAACCCGCCAGCCATTTCCTCGCCTGGCCCATACGTCACGTGATCTTATTTGTACTTTTAGCGACCGCCTACAAAATCCACCACGCGTGACTGCGTGATTGCAGTGGCGCTGTTTTATCATACCACTTGAATGGTACGGCGAAGTTAAGGCACAAAAAACTGCTTTCTTTGCTCCCTCTATTCGTCATGATTCACGTCGTCTGACGTAAATGTCGGAAGTTTTTCTTTATTGCCTACATTTTATTCGCTAAAAACGGCTTTCGGTTCTTGAATCAAGCTAAATGAGTGAGGCTAGTTCTTACCAATTACACAAAGCGGTATATTTTGTACGGCTCTGTAAAAAGTGTTACAAGGAAGTAGTGGAAAATCCTGCTGTATTAGTTTCTTGGACTCTTAAACACATGGTATCAGCGTGACGAGTAGGGTAACTGTGGTTCATCATGTAAATTAGGAACGCAGCTTCATCGATATGAAGCTACTGCTTTCTGAACTAATCGGTATTAACAATTTAAAAGCATATTTGTCTAATATATGTAGCGATACGTCTTCCGTTTGGTCATATCTTATTACCACATTGCCTTTAAATGCTAAGATGCGGCATTTTTATCACTCCGTAACACACGCCGAAATCGCAGGCGTACTATAAGCAGGCAATCCTGTAATTCCTTTCATTTTTCATGTTAACTAATGCAAACGGTGTTGTAAAATCATTGCTATTATCAATAGCTCTTATTCTAATATTGAAGGTTTCGTGTTACCTAAAGTGGTAATTTCTCGCTGTTTTGCCACTTAATACTTCCGGAATTTTGTCATGTAACAGTGTTAAGTTACCAAGTCAACCCCGGTATTGATTTTAAACGTAGAAAACTTTGCGAAAAGGCCTCGATATCTGGGCTGTCGAATGTCTTTTCGCTAAAACATGGAAACACCAGATGAATAAGTTGCATAAACCTAGAAGAACACAACAAGCTTCCTGATTACCTAAACTGCTTTAAGAAATAAATCACGAAATCTAGGTCCTTTCCACGCATATCTTAGTACCACAGGCTGCTTTCCAATTCCAGCAGCGGTACTACCACTCACTAAATTATAGTTTAATAATTTTTTAAATTTTATGAGCAACATAACCAATTTTACTTTTTAAATTTACAAAGGTTCACTTGTGAATTAACAATTGCCAAACGAGAAATAGTGTTCTACTAGTCTTCCTACGGGTGCACGCAGGCACAAGGCCGTGACATTCGCCCCTGTAGACATTTTTCTTTCCCATTGTCACATGCTTTGTTCCCTGTTAGTTGACGACGGTGATCCCTGTTAGTTGACGAGCAGTGCAGTGGTTTAGCTTCTCTGAAGCTAACAAGCCCGCCCCCTTCTTTAAAATATTCTACGCTTTTAAAAATATCCACAGGTATGCCTCACCACACCTCCTGAATGACATTTACTTGAGATCAGAACTTAGACGACACCCAAGTTACGCTTTCAAGAGGGGAACGTGGTAGCACTATCGGGCCCCAATCGCATCGCACTATCATTTGCTTGTCATGCTCTAGAAGCGCCCGTTAACAGTGAAAAATTTCCGCTCCTGCTTGCACGTCGTCTGTTGGAGGAGCGCCTTACGATACGGAGGATTTCGTGGACACCGCGAGGGGGCACTACAAAATCTTTTGCTCACGCCAATCACTCTCTCACGGTGAACTTCGCCGACGACGCCCGCTTTTCTGCGACAAAAGGTCCATAACGCCGCACGTTAGAACAAAATTAGAGAGCAACAGGGTCCACCATAACATCCGTGAAGAAAAATGACGTCAGCTCCGCCACATTTCACACTGCAAGCAATCCATTTTCATTGCGTAGTGTCGCAGCGCAGTTCCGAGGTTTGGGTGAGTGCATGGGACCTAACCATTTCTCAACATGGCTACTTTTCATGAAGGGATTCATCATTTCTGTGTATTGAGGGAGAGATGCCCTGTTTAAATTTCTAGCTCCGGTTTTTGTTTGTTGCTTTCTACAGATTTTATTACTGAGATCATTTTATAAAAAGGAAATCCGCGTGCAGGACCTTTGCAGTGATAGTTTCTGAAAGCGTAATCCTGTGTAATGTGCAACGAGATGGTAAGGACAAGTGGTTCAGACGCAGCACGCCGTAAATAAGAACATTTAAATTAGCATTACATGCATATAGGTGTAGTGGTAGTCACCTTGATCTCAGACTATTTAAGTAGTACCGTGATACCTGCGCAACAAAGCTGTAAATTTAGAATAAATTTGGTAATTTAAACTTATATTAGTTGGGATTAGTGGTAAGCGAATATATCTACTTAGGCCAAGTTGTGACCCCAGATCCCAACCATGAGGCAGAGATAATTAGAAGGATCAGAATGGGGTGGGGTGCATATGGCAGACATTCTCAGATAATGAATAGCAGCCTACCATTGTCGCTGAAGAAGAAAGTGTATGACAGCTGCATCTTACCGGTACTCACCTACGGGGCAGAAACTTGGAGGCTCACTAAGAGGGTTCAACTTAAATTGAGAACGACTCAGCGGGCAATGGAGCGGAAAATGATAGGTGTAACATTAAGGGACAAGAAGAGAGCGGAGTGGGTCAGGGAGCAAACTGGTGTTAAAGACATATTAGTAGAAATTAAGAAGAAGAAATGGACGTGGGCAGGGCATGTAATGCGAAGGCAAGATAACCGCTGGTCATTAAGGGTAACAGAGTGGATCTCTAGAGAAGGCAAGCGTGGCAGGGGGCGGCAGAAATTTAGATGGGCGGATGATAGCAAGAAGTTTGCGGGGATAAATTGGTCGTAGTTGGCACCGGACCGGGGTAATTGGAGATCAACGGGAGAGGCCTTTGCCCTGCAGTGGGCGCAGATAGGCTGCTGCTGCTGATGATGATGATGATGATGAGTTGGGATTTAGACTGAACATGAATAGAGTGCCAATATTCGATGCTTTCCGCAGCGATTCTGAAAGACGTGGCACCCGAGGAAGCAATGACGTCAGCCACAATTCGATTCCGGCTTAAAGGGCCCCGCGGAAAACGCTACAACGATAACGAAAGCTCTACAAGTGAAACTGCAGGTGGTGTCGCAAAAAGACAGGTACGCGTTCGAGTCAGATAGGAAGCAAGATTGGAATAAGAAGAAAAGCCTGGATACCGCCGGGTCTGGACTCTGAAGCAAGATTGGAGGCATCACTACGTTATTTATTGTTGCAGTGTACGCCAATCAACAAAACTTGTTGCTGAGCTAGTTGGTACACACTTTAAAAAAGAGGAAAGCATGGCGCAAACTAGACGTGGTCGAAGAAGACTAGGTAAGACAGGTACAGGTGCCAATTGTTCGAACAGACGTTATTTCGATGACTCAACATTTTTTTGCGCTTTTAACAACTGTCTTGCCGTCTGGCATCCTTTTTGGCCACACGTGTGTTCATAAAGTACATCTGCACAGACAGCAGGCTTTTTATAAAGCAGAGACACTGAGCTTAACCCTTTGCGGGTATGCCATCCACACAAAATGCTGCTCCTCTGCTCGCATTTAATCCTGCCGGGTTGAGTCCCTTACATTGCACCACAAAGTAATGCGTCCGACCGAACACACACACGAAAAACAGGGCAACCCCCACCCCTTTACAAATATCTATTAATGAAAACCTGCATTGTTTTGCTAACATAACAAACCAGCCAGTGTGGGCCTCCAGCTCCGGCTTGTCTCCAGATTGGTAATTTGTAACCAAAGGGGGCGTGGTGCCTGAACAAAGCGTTATAGCCTTCGGAGCATGTATGTTCGCTCAGAAAGCAAGATGGAAAAACTACAAAAGGAGCCATTTAGTCATTTGCCCGCAAAGAGCTGTAACAGCCAGTAAGGAAAAAAAAAAGCGCAGCGGGTAGTGGGTAGGCACACTTGGTCTTTGCAATCAAAGAGATAAGAAACGAGCTTTGCAGTCAGCGACAATCACAGTGCATCCGAGGCTAACATGTTTCCTCGCGGCTCTGTTATCGGGGTCGAGCAAAGTAGCCGGGTAATCAAAATGAACGGCACAGACAACGCACACAGGCGACTTGCGACACACGGTCGTTCATACACGACAAAGAGCTGGCGGTGCTCGAGGGCTTCGCCTCCAACATAAAAAGAAAGCCTTCGGGCTACGTTCTCTGTCAATCTCCCTTGACCCAGCACTTGCTATCTCGGCCTTCCTGCTCTGGCATCTCTTGTTCCCAAGGGGTAGTGGAATCATTCCATCATGTTATCAGCGCCCCGTTGAGAATAGAGTTTTCTAAGGGCATCGTTTATCTCGAAGGCGGTGGCACAGCGCCCGGCATGTTTTTCCTGGTAGGCAAGAGTAACAAAAAGAAGCGACAGGGAGGCGTTTATGCCGACGCGCGCACTTACACGCACGCGAGGGCGGACAAGTTTGCGCGGCTCGCTGAGCGAGCGTCCTCTCCGCAGTCCGAGCCAATGAAGAGCCAGAGATTCCCGCCGACTCTTGTCCTTTGTTTCTGTTCGAGTCCTCGGGGAGCGCCCAATGGCCGGACAAGGCTTCAGCTAACCAACCGGTTTTAGGAGCGGTGATTCCCAAAGCGCGGTGCGGCGCCGCTTAAAGGTCCACACAGGGGAAAAGAACAAGGAAGCAAAGTAAACGAGGGGAAGAGACGGACCGGATTGGGCAAGGGCCTAGGAACAGCTCGGGCGCTTTGTCGGCCTGCGCGTCCGCGAGCGCCGATTTTGTTCTTATTATTTCAATCTTCTCACTCGCAGACAGCCTGCAGCTCAGCACGGTGGGGTGAGGCTTCATCCAAGCACGGACCAAGCCAGCGTGCGGCTCCGTCAAACGCACGGCTGTCCCCCCGGGGCTGCGAGTCAGTCACGGACCACCACGAGAAACCGTGGAGACCGGCCTGTTGTGATTCATCGTCGTTATACGCATCCTCGCATAAACAGCCTGCCTGATGCAGCGCATGTAGCCTTGCTCGGTGGTGTGGAGACGGGGGTTCCTATAGGCATAGAGGAACTGCCCACCACCGCGCAAGCAGCGACGTCAATGCGCCCGTATATTTGCATCACGCTAATGAATGGCTCGGCCGAATCATGTAAAAGGGCAGCCATAAAACTTGCTGCTGCCGGCGCTCGCCCGCGGTCTTCGTGACCTGGGACATACGCGGATGCGAGCAAGCACTTTCGTTTTTGTTTCTTGGAACGCACACCGCACACGCAATAGCACACGTGGCCCACGGCCGGGGCGGGCTGCAACGAGAAACATCTACAGGAAATGAGGCAATGGAGGAAAAAACAAAGAAGCTCCAAGTTTGCTGAAAATACAAGCGTGGACATGCATACATGTATATATACTGTTGTCAGTGAAAAATCACTGTTGGGAACACCGCTTCTGGGTGCATTTCTTAGCACGTCTGGACTAACGAAACTTTTCACTCGTCCTACAGCGCTACGGGCAACAAAAAAAATCTAGATTAGACGCCAAAGTTTGCTTTCGCAGCGTGTGTCCCCGCTAGGCTGAGTAACAAATGAGATACATGGTTTAAAGGATAAAAATTCGATATTCCTTGTTCGCTAAAACGACCTGATGACAGTTTTACCAGAGTATTTTCAATGAGCATGTTGGCAAAGTATCTACCTCATATCACTACGTTAAGCTAGGAAAAGCTCAAAAACAAAATCAAATTCCAATAACATTTCTACACACTGAGCTCTGCCTGTGGAAGAAATGCTAGTGGCCTATAGAGTGGCAGATGACGTCATTTACGCATTCTAATTTCTTTACTGTATATGAGTACCCACGGCTGCGTCGTCATACCAGTGGAGTTATAGACATAACAGCATATTATCAGGGATTCATTTATTGCCATTTAACTACTACCAGTGAATCAAATATGGCACGACTTGTGGAGCTCGGTTTATTCCGTTATTTCCCGCCGGCAAGCGTATGTATGCCGCTATTTCTCCAATGCGGGAGGCTATCCGTGATTTATATTTAATTAATTGATCGAAAGGAATCAAGATCGTTCATCGGCTGAATGCAATCTTCACAGCGCCTGCTGGTACTACAAAATGTAATCCCATTTCGTCAGTTCGTTACACAATAGTAATGGCTTGACTTCCGCATACTCCTCATGAAAGTACACCGATCAAGTGAACCCTCAAAAAGACGATATCAACCAAGCATTGGTTTTTTAGGAATTATAGTAACGAGCTTGCTTTGAGTGCACCTTGCGAACCCCGAGATTTTAACCTTTTTTTTTTTTTTCTCAGAAACCTTTTTGCAATTTTATTTTTGTTTTTATGATGCCGTGTTGGCTTCACATTCCCCACTTACAAGTGCAAATTTTACAGCTATGTCGGGGTTCGCAATATTGCTATCATTGGAATAAGGCACAGTAGAAGCAGGTATGATGATGATGAGGAGGAGGATAATGGTGTTATGAAGAAAATGAAAATCAAATATGAGAAACTACCAATGAATATTTATTTATTATTTATTATTTATTTATGTTTATTTATTATTTATTTATTATTATTTATTTATACTGCGATATTAGAACAAGATCTTTCCGGTGTTGCAAAACAACTTCCAAGTCACCTATTCAGCAGGCGACTATATACTATACACACAGAAAAAGAAGAAAAGCTACTTCATGCCTGCCGATGCAACTCAACAGCCGACAACCCGCCGCGGGGGCTCAGAGGCTAAGGCGTTGCGCTGCTGAGCACGAGGTCGTGGGTTCGATTCCCGGCAGCGGCGGCCGCTTTTCTGATGGAGGCGAAAAGCAAAAACGCCCGTGTGTACAAGATTTCAGCGCACGTTAAAGATCCCCAGGTGGTCGAAGTTAATCCGGAGCCCTCCACTACAACGCGCCTCATCGCCTGCGTTCATCCGCGCGTTAAGCCTACAATCATCATCATCAACAGCGGACAGTGAATTTTGGTTTCCGCCATGTTAAATTGTTCGTACCGTGCTGACAATATTTCTATGTTCTCAAGTAGACTGGTAATTAGTACGCAGAAATGTATAGCTACTTTAAATTGCATTTCTTTCGGGTATATATGTGCAACATCAGACCGAATAAAATAAGCCCATTTTTATGCAAATAAGCTTAACGAGAAAGGATTGGTGGCGCTTGATCGGGAAATTCCAGCTCAAAAAGGTGAAAATTGCCTGCTAGCGTTCTCAGTGTCTCGGAACAGGCATATGCTGTTGTCGCAGACATTTAGCGCTATATTCTAGGGTAACCTAATAAAAATCGAGCATGCAAAGCGTTTGTTCGAAAAACTGAAGTAAACAAAAACAATACACTCCGCGGTTTGCTACGCATTTTGTGTACCAGGCCGAATACAGAAGCAATTTAGAAGAAACCAAACAGAAATAAAACAAAACATTGGTGTAACGTTAAAAGGTCCTGCATGCTCATTAAACGAGGCTTCACCAGGCAAATTGTTTTCCGTTTGTTCGTGCTCATTATGGTGTTTTTATATTAACTTGCATCATCTGAAACTATCCCCAATACGGTGCAGTAGACGCTACCAAAGCTATTTACAATTTTTCCTGTACTTTCAATTTGCTTTCTTACATCGCAGCTACCCACGAGAATAGACACTGACGAGACGACATTGAAGCTTGGTCCTTGGCGGGAAACAGCCAATTAGTCTTTGTGTGGGAGCTACACTAACCTCTTTAACCAGGTAGGATCGTCTAATCCTTTGCTTTTCTGTGTTGGTAATGCAGGTAAATGCTCACAATTTCATGCTGCCGAGACATCTTGTAGAGGGTAAGATGTCACATACGTACCGGCGCGAACAACTGAATAAACCGTTCCTGTGAACTGCATTTAGTATGCGACAAAGTTTATTTCAAGATCTTCCATCTGGGGTACGAGTTCATTTCGTTCCCGTGATTCCCTCAGTTCTTCCCTTCATACGCGACAATTGTCTCCTGGTGGCGCAAAATTTAACAGCGAAGTGAAAAGCAGTACCTAACGGTTATTTTATCATTCGAGCTATTAAAGCAACCAAACAACAACGACAAAATATGAAATTTTAATTTTTCAAGCAGAAATCGGGTTGTAAGCTGCGCCTGTACTGCATGGCTAAACAACGTAGTCTTTTGTCAAGTGTGATTAAAAGATTATTACTCGCAGAAATTTTCGCTTTCCAGCTTCATCAAAAAGGCGGCCGCAGTGGCGCGTAGCAAAGTCCCCAAATTCTAACACAGCAATATAACGTGGCAACCATGTTATACAACGACGCTAGGAATGGCAAAGACAGATAAGCCACTATTTGCTATTAATATTTAGAATGTACAATGAGTAACACCACCCAAGAACGACCATGATAGACGTTATCCTATACCTTTGCTTAAATACATATTTATGTTATTTATTTTTTTTATGTTCGGTTCTTTGCAGTTGTTCCCGTTATTCTACTATATGAATTTTCTGGTATGGTATCTCCCGCTTAAACTAACCTATGGTGTTACCCAAACGGCCACGCTTATTTAAACCTACGTAATATATTTTTATATATCGGACAAAAATTTAAAAAGAAAGTCTGGGCTACTGGTTTCAATGTTAAGCAAAAAAACGGTTCGATATTTATTACGCTAAGTCGTTTCTTAGTGGGTGTATATTGCTCAATTTCGACATCAGGAGCCGGAAAGGTTTTAGCAAAGCGCAGTCATATCTTGAAGTAGGAAAATAGGTGCACTTTCGACGCATGTAGAAAATGCTATTTGTCGGCATTGCGCCATGTTCTTTGTCAGCATTTCCTTTTTTTTTTTTTTTCTTTGTTATCCTTTATTTAACCGTCAGATATTTGGATGAAACTAATTCATTCTCGTCGCGCAGTAAATTAATCTCGCTCGAAGCCAGCAGCAAACCTCGTCTATCTTACCTCGAACAGTTTCGTGCAATTATTCAGAAATGTAGGCGTAAGGGTAACGAAGTAGCGATTTTAATGTTCTAAACTTTGATTTTTCCTTAGAGCAACGGACTGTGAAAATTATTGATAATGCCACTTAAAACTTTGGCAGTTGTCCTTTCTAGAGGACGCAAAACAGCGGCTCCACGAACATTGCCGAAGACAGGCTGCCCAGCCCCAGAAAGCGACACCAACAGCTGTGACCAAAAGTAGGCAGAATTGGGTTATTATTTAAACAACGCCCTCCCCCCATCTCAAGTGTACTCGCGGGCTAAAAAATGAGCGGCCGCTCTGCTTGCCTCGTTGCAAATGTCGTCGAATATATATATATATATATATATATATATATATATATATATATATATATATATATATATCATGAGGTTCGATGGGCCAGTATAAAAATAGTGACAGAAGTCGACTGACACGTTTCCCGTTTTTGTTGCCAACAGTTTCGGAGTTAGAAACTATATATATATATATATATATATATATATATATATATATATATATATATATATATATATATAGAAAGAGAGAGGGAGAGAGAGAGAGTGGTGAATTTTATTCCCCACTTTCTTTCCGACTCGAAAAATTCCTGATTTAGTTCTATAGCCTACCACATTCCCCCCTTTGCTTTGCGAGATTTTGTTGACTGCCAATCCTTATTCTGTCTTAATTGACCAAACCCCTCATTTCCCATTTCTGATTCGCTACATGCATAGCGAGGGCCTCTGTTCTGGCAGTCTTGGTGCCAAAGGTAGCTTAAGAGGGCTCAACGCTGGTCGCCCACTCTCGGCATGTCGTAGACACTCGAGTCACGGCCCGGGGGTAAAAAGAAGGTCCCCTTCACCCCGAGTAGTCCCAGTGGCGCTGGCTACCACCCCCAAGTGCAGCAAACAAAAAATACCTTGCCATAAATACCCGAGAAAGTGGTGGGGAAGCAGCCCCGCCGGTAGCGTAGTGGTCATCGCACCAGACCGGTATTCTGGATTTCGTGGGTTCGGATACCACCCGGCGGGCATTTTTTCACCACTTTCTTTCTGATTCAAAAAATTCTTCATCTATTTCTATGACTTACCACATTCCCCCCTTTGCTTTCCGAGGTTTTCTTGACGGCCAATCCTTATTATATACTTACATATACATATATGCGGGACGAGGGACTCGGTAAGGCCACATCTCAAGATTGCAGTCGTCATTGCCAGTGCTATTCGGCTGTTTCCGAAACATTTAATAGCGATAGTGCCGAATAACGTGTGCTTGTCATGTTTCTTTGATACAGTGATAAATAAGCGAAAATATAGGTCGCTTATTTTCGAATATTTTCGCTTATTTATCACTGTATCAAAGAAACATGCCAAACACACGTTATTCGGCACTATTAAATATTTCGGAAACAGCCGAATAGCACTGGCAATTACGACTGCAACCTTGATATATATATATATATATATATATATAGTCGTTTGCCGTCCCCCTGCCCCATAACGAACCACCGTCTAACACCCCTTCCACCCTTCACGCTGTTCCCCTTCTCTCTCCCTTCTCCTATGTCGAATGAAAATTGATGTTTGCTCGATGGGATGATATTTCTCTCCGTTATGGCTGCTCGCGCGTCATCTGTTCGAACGATTTGCCTCCAGTGTTCCTGAAACAGCTCGATTCGGAATTTATTTTGGTATTTTCTTTTATCTCGCCTCACTACGACACCATTTTGAACGAGTTTATTTTTCTGCTTGCACGAAAAACAAATGTACATCTACTTTAACTAAAATCTTACTACTTCTGTCAGTTGGGTACTTATGTTTTGCCTAAAATGGGCCAAATCGTTTTTTTTTTACTGAAAACCCTTGACATGAATGACTTATGGCAGCTGATTTAGAAGTTAGGAAAGGTCTTACATATGTGCAATTTTTCATCAAGCGTTCCTTCAACTTTTGGCCTGCCAGCTGAATTCAGCGACCGGCCGACAGACAGGCAGACCAAAATTTTCGCGTTTAGTTATACCCGAAGAAACCCTCATCTTTAGAAGTTGTCCCACGCTCATAGCACCTTACATGCACATTCGGAGATTGGCCATTCTGGTTTTTACACAGACACTGGGGTCATCTAGTGTGAGTACACTCCTCCTGGTGTACTAAAAACGTTCCTGGGCCAGCAAATGGCCGTTACTCAAACGTGGTATTGCAAGATAATTAACGAAAGCTCCGCTAACTGCATATGCTAGGCCTGAAACCTTGCATAGTCAGGCCAATCCATTTCCGCATTTTGTACGGTCTGCAACGTTTTCGGAAGAATGTCAACCGTCATTTAAATACACTAGCGCTTCCGGCTTTGATCTGCCACCCGAAGGGAGGAAAGCTCTACAGAGAGTTTGATTTGATTTTGATAGACGAGAATTTGATAGACGAGGGCAAGAAGAACGATGCCGCACAGTTCCGTACGTTACGGAAGTTTTTCTTGCCGTTTAGTACGTGCTGTTGCTACAAAATTCATTGCGGCCTTTACTGAAAAAATAAAACCTCCTTTTACCTGGAGCATTCTTGCAACTGATATATGCGGACGTGAAATCTGTCGACTGGGACGAAAACTGGAAAATATGTTGAAAGCAATTATCCCGGTGTTGCTTTGTTGCACCTTCTTGAGGCAACGTGTCCTGCTTTGCTTGTGGTCCCGTTTTGATGGATACGAAAAAGGTTTTCTTTCTCAATGTGCGAAGAAAAAGGCAACCGACATGTCATAACGTCATCGGGACTATAACTACGGTGATGTCCCAATCGGCACACGCAGAACTAAAGGACGTCCTAAAATGTGGTGTCCTTTTCTTTAAGAGCACCAGCACGGCACCTATGTGCGGAGAACACGGGTGAGGGGCGCTAACTGCGCAGCGATATTATTCAAACATCAGTTCGCTAACGACAACAGATTGTTAAGCAGTTTCGGTGTGTATCGTCGAAGAACTACCATGTTTAGCAAAGAAATTTATAGTTGCACGTTTTGGTAGCTCTCATTTCTGTGGACGCTCAGACGCTGAACTTTACGTGCAGAAAAGCTACACTCTTGTACAAACCCGTTTGATTCGACCAGGAGTACAATATGTGGGCTTATTTTGTAATTACGCTTTTATTGTTTGACTACTATGAGTAATGTAGGCTAATTATTGGCACTATTTGGTATTGCTCTGGACTTCACTTTACTCTTCCACCAATGGGAATCTATAAACCAATACAACCTAAATATATTGCTGAAAATTGTAATGTGTGAAGCGGCGCTGCAGACCTTAGTTTATTACAACTCTTGGCCGTAGGACATGGTATTGCGTTGAACTCATTGCCTGTTGTAAACCCTAATTATGGCGCTATGCGCACAGTACACCAGTGGCCTGGAGATTTGAACGTTCCTGAAATGACATTACTTCATAATCTGGGAGGGTTTCGGTGCTTTTGGATAACTGCACTGCAACATTTGTGGCTACTGTCTTGCATTCGACGCTAATTATCTTACTTAGAAAAACTCAAAGACTGTAATTTCTCTGCTATAACGTTTTACTTATACGCGGTCATACATTTCAATTAGTTCTTCTAAAGCTTCATGAATTGATACTTCAGCAAGCCCCAGGGCGTCCTTTATGATACAGTTCAAAGAAAAACAAGCGTTCATATCCTCCAACATTTATTCGACCAGTCTAGTTTATATTCGGTTGCGTAAGGATAACTTGAATCAGCTTTGGAGAACGACAAGAAGTATTGCCCAGTTTGATCACTAGTGAATAAACTTGTTGTACTTTTTGATATCGTTACCTTTTTTAATTCAAATTTTTTTTTGGGCGTTTGAAGGGAAGAAGTTGGCACATGTTTTTCAAACTGCTTTAAAGGCCCGTGCAAGCCTGAGTATTTTCAGGGTGTTACTGGTTTGCTCGAAGAATGCCCGTTCGGCATACTGTAATGTACTGTTCGGTCCGTTTTTCGCGCATCAAGCCCAGCAAAAATGAACATTCATACAAGAGTCTTCAAACAATGTATATAGCATCTCAATCTATACAGCAGATGGGATGAAGTAAAGCGTGCTAAAGCATGTCTTTCACTCCAGTCTAAATGGCCCTGTTGGCAAATGGGTTCTCTACCACCTGAGTTACGTGTGCAGGAAAAGGCTTAAATTCTAAAAAACCCTTACATAACAAAAGAAGATTATTCGTATAACCCGTAGCCCCAACCCTACCAAGCAGCGGCGTACGAAAGGTCTGCTGCTTCAAAAGTTTTGAGATTCACTTGCCAAAAAATAATGAACCACCAGGCACCACTATTTTGGGGGACTTTTTCCCCA
The DNA here is from genome assembly GCA_013339765.2 of Haemaphysalis longicornis. Classification (NCBI taxonomy): domain Eukaryota; kingdom Metazoa; phylum Arthropoda; class Arachnida; order Ixodida; family Ixodidae; genus Haemaphysalis; species Haemaphysalis longicornis. The sequence goes on along the minus strand of CM023449.1, from coordinate 252,726,798 downwards.
GTCCCTAAAAAATTATCACTGGAAATTGGGGCGGGAACTTCAACCTTACAAACAAAATCCAGCTGATTGCATTAGGTTGGCGGAGAAAGCTCATTCGAAAAGTTTCTAACGGCGAATAGCTGGCTTCGCTTCCGAAAGTTTGTATTCACGTTGTTGTTTTTTTAATTGCGATAGTATGCCCGTTGACAAAAATACTATGCTACAAGTAGAGGTTAACTCCCATTTCGCGAAGAAACGCAAGGAGGGACCGGTGGTGGGGTCCCCGATCGGTTCCTTGGCGTCCGTCAGACAAAGCGGAAGGGATGCCAGAAAATTCTTGCGTAAATTTAAACCTCGCAAAAAAAGCAAGTTGGTTGAGTACATCTCGGATTTCAGGTTTTGCGAGGTTCGAAGCAAATCACCACAGAGTTTGTCCGTTACATCCACTCGGTGTTTTCTGATGGATGTCCAGTGGTAATCCAGTGGTAACTGGATTACCAGTGGTCCAGTGGTAACTGTGCTTAAGGTAATCCGGATTTTCTAACATTCCAGGCGGTATTTTTTATCTATCTTAACATCAACACGAAATTGCCATGTGCCTATAATTTAAATTCCTTTCTATGTCGCTGCGCAGAATCAATCGCACATTGCCTATAGTTGCCATTTCTGGCGTGCCTTTTTGCAAGGAATTGTCATGGCAGAATGCCGCATAGTGGTAGTAGTCCATGCGTTGATGAAAAAAAAAAGTGTCATATAACAAATTACAGGCTCGAATTACTAATGAACATTTCCTGTAAACATCAGGAACGCATTATTTTAACTACAGGATAAATTTGCGCGCGAGCACAACATCCTGTCACCCCACCAGCATGGGTTTTGTGAGGATTTTTTACAACATCCAATCAAATTGCTTCAGTTCACTCTTCTTTTGCTGTACCTGAGAAAGCAAGAAATACTCGTGTAGTTATAGACTAAAGCCAAACTTTGCCCTGAAGTCGCCATTCAAATTCAATTTTCAGGTTTAGAGTCCCGTTCACACTTCCGACAAAAGCGACGCGTTTCTGTCACGGCGACAAAATTCGGTCGAAACCAAACGACAAAAGCGAGCGCGGGACGAATAAAGCGACAGAAATCGCGTTTGTTCTATCGCTGCAGTCGAAAGTGTCAACTGGACTTAACTGTTTGGTTTTTTAGTGGCCATCGTACATTGTACACAACCTTGCTTGCACTTCCGCGTGCAATCTATCAATTTTCATCGTTCTCGTTCAGTATGTCTCCCAGTAAATTTCGGCGTTCTGCAGGACGTATTCTCGCACTAATATTTTTCTTCATCAATATTAGTCATTTATAAGCGTATTAAAAGGAGGCGAAGTTCTATAATTTTCAGATGAATGCTTCTTAATCAGCACAGCTAATCCCTACCATGATCAGCAAATTCTAAACGACAGCCTTGACGTAATAAATAATTGTTGCTACCATTAGCACATGAAATTAGCCGCTGACAAAACCGTATTTTGTACATTACAAACAAAAAGAAACCAGTACCCGTATAACCATATTTTTATTCGCGAAGTGACATTTTTAAAGGCATAACATTACGATCACTAGAAATTTAACTTCGTTTTTACATTTCGCGTTGTCAACACGAAAATAGGTTGACGAAAATAAAATCAAATGTGGGCATGCGAACGTAAAGTTGCTTGCCTATAACACAATAATAGTACCATGCTAGGATTACGCATGCTTGATGTTGAATCTCCACTCTAAGAAAGGCATTGTCATCTAGAAAAAATCTGTTTAGTTTCCTGTTCATTCACCAACGATGATGCCGACATGACGCGCCCCCACAGCAAAATAATAGATATTCAAAAAATTCCAAGTTTCGAATCTGTACGAAAACGAACAAAGCTATAATTTATTTTCCGTCGGCGGTCCCGAAGTGTAACCGCCCGCTTAGCAGAGCGTCTTACAAGGCCTTATAATTATGCTCTAATTCGAAGCCCAGTTTGCACGCGCCAATAATTTTAGGTATTCATTTGAACATGTTCCACCTTAAATTCTTCTGGAAACATGCTGAATGTATGCGCCTCAAGTTTGACGTGTAAATTATTTTTTCTGTTCTTTCTTATGTCTTTTAAACAATTTTACATAAGGTAATCTGATTTCATTTTAATACCTTCATTTTTACCGTCGTTCATTCGATGCCTGCAGTGCTACACAATTATTAAGAATTAATATTCTGAAGGTACTGTGAGTAATGGCCAGATATATGAACATCCGAAGAGGTGTTTGCCTTTGACGACGTGTTATTAGATGGGAGTTTTTTTAAATTCATACGGCTTTTGGGAAATGGAGGAGGATCAATTACGTCATCATTTTTTAGCAATTTTAAACCCCTGAGACATAACTATCAATAACACTTTACACAGAATAAAAAAGCTCAGACGTTAGAATGAATACCGCTCTTAGCTCATTTTCAATCGCAATGCTGCCGGTATCTACTAGGAATTTTAGCCAGACGGGCAGGTACAGTAAGCAAATAAAATTTTGAAATACGAACGGAAATTACTAGTATTACAATCATCAAAAGTAAGCATCCAGTAGTTCTAGCTTGAATGAATCAATGCAGAAATAAGTATAGCACATCAAATGTACAATCATGGATAAAAAAACACGATCACGAACATATGAATGACAACATACAAAAAGCGATGATTTCTTTTTGTGAAAATCAAGTTGACGGCTATTTTAATTACAGTAACAAAGTTAGGAGATGGGGCTTTCCAAATATACCCATCTGCGCGCCATTATGGACCTCCACAAACAGCATTTTTCACTGATTTGTCGTTGTACTGGTTTATATTTTCGTGTTCGCATTTCATTATTTCATGACTTTTACAGTGCACGCATTCACAAATATCCATTAGATACCTGGATTTTACGACGCGAAATAATTTTGTCATGCTTGAAGCATTTCAATCATAGGCATTTCCTGAATTATGAATTGAAACGATATGGCAAGGTTCAATTTCTATCTTAGCATTTTTCGTTCGCCCTAATAATGACACCTGAGAAGTACACCGGAAATTTCTTAGCTGACATCGAAAACCTTTCAAAGAAATTAAGAGACTGTGTCATTACGAATACCCATAATCGATACTAACATAATATCAACCGTAAGCTAAAAACCAAGGCATCCTTGTATTAGGATGTTGCTCTTCGTAAAAAACACTCAGGTGGTATGAATGTCACACGATCGGCATTCCTCATATTGCACGCTAGAGATTGGCTTCATTTCCCAAAATGCTTACCTTGTCGGTATGGTTTTCAAGCTCCTTAAAGGCGTATATCTTTTACACGATCATAGATTGCGTTGGGGCGCCACCAGATAAAAAACAGCAATGCGGAAATAGACAACAGTTCAAGCAAATATCATGTAATTGTAAAAACGGGACTTGTCACATGTCAACAATATGGGAACGCCTCAATTAAAAAGCTTAGAAATTCGTTTAAATATGGCATACCAGCCATCTAATATAACCTGCGCTAACTTATCTGGTATCATGACAGCAATATTAGACCGAACCTTTTCCGTAGCTTGCACCTATTGTGCCTACGCACTAAATCAAGCAGCCTTGGGTACGCATACTACAGAATCATTGCACAGATTTCTCTATAATGATAGAAATTCAGAACTTTATTTTATCCAAGAACAAAACCTTTTATATTCCTCTGTGTTCGGCAAGAGAACAAAATGCTGTTTCTATAAACAGACAAGTGAAGGGGATGATTTCCTAAGAGGTACATGTCATGCAGCTATCGTAAAAGCAACCTACGAAGAATTGCCGGACATATTTCACCACTTTCGTGAACACGTAAGTCGACTACCTTCCCCGCGTTCTATCTAACAAGCTCAGAAGAATCGAATTTAAACCAATACAAATTGTTGTGAAACAAAAAATTAGCTGTGGTGGCGACGCATGTCTTCCCACCTTTCTCAATGCCTTGTTTCTTCCTTTGTTTCAAGTGTGAATTAATTTGGAATCATCCATATTATTCTACCACACAGATCAACTAACGTAAACGCCCTCAGAGCCTTTTTATGTGTTTCCGCAACGCCTGCCAACTGGCTAAATCGTATGGGAACCGACCCAATTAGCAACATAGAACTTGCCACTGCAACATGACGTAATACAAGGCATATTTCGTGAGCACGTGGAGCAAACTGCTAGTACAAAAAAGTCATCGTTGACTGTTTGTAGCTGCGCTGCTTCAAGCCGAAATAATGAGTGCTGACGTTCTTCCCGTTTCTCGCTCAGGCCCATCCAAAGCATGAAGACAGGACATCCGTTCGAGGAACCCCGCCGGGCTGCTAGACGGCCATTGGTCGGAAGGACCAGTGGACAGGCTGAAGGGACCTTCCGGGGACCAAGGGCTCGGCCACGGCAGGGAGGCAGCCCCTCGTAAATTTCAATCCACCAGTTTACAACTTTTTTCGCTATTCTCGCTCATTTAACGACGACCAGCAGTAGCCCCTGCTGCGACCGCCACTCCCTGATGGGTGCCTACAGGCTGATTACCCATGAGGGTCCCGCCGACAATCGGGTTCGTTCGAAAGCATAAAAAGCGAGTTTCTCTAACCTCAGCCCGAATGGCTCCTTGGGATTAGGCATAAGTAACAGGAGCCAATCGCAGAGCCCGAAAATGAGAAAGAACATTCCAGACCGGGGCACTTTGCAAGCAAGTAGCAAAAGCCATGAGCTGAGCTTGCAATTTCAGCTGCTGGGGGTGTCCTTTGTGTATACACATCCTGGTTTGTGTGCTTCGTATGGTGCGCTTCAAGCAGCGTGATAAGAGATCACGAAGCCCACCTTGACTTCCACTGTAACGAGATTGGTGCAGGTTATGTCCACCGTGCGCGTCAGCTTCTACGTAAATCAAAAAGTTAGCGTAGCAAGTCGATAACAAACAAAACACAAATCTCACTCGTCCCCTTAGGAGAGTTGTTTTACACCATGGTTCCTATCGGCGGGTAAATGTCATCCGGCGTGCCCATCTCTGTGTGCCCCCTGAAAGTTAAACGGGCAAGTCTAATCTGTGGCAGCAATTTCGGGGGTGCTATAAATTAGTCCATTCTCGCTTTAGTGGGGTAGGGAATGATTGGCACCGGGTGATACGAAGTGACTACGTATATATAGTTGTTGGGGCTTCTCGTCCGTGAAGGCATAATTTACGGGGAAATCAGGACTTCGGCTCGATTTCATTCCGCGTTCACTTATCTGGGCCAGGGCTACCAGAACCACACGGCGATCGTACGTGACCGCAGGCACGTGAGAAATGAGGCTATCCTCGCAAGTAGCCCTTATCTCTTCATCACAGAACGCCGTCCTTTTATTTTCAAAATTTTCCAAATCTTCCAGCGCGAGAAACTATATAGCCCAGGTGTGATCGTAAACCTCGTGCTCTGCGAACACTGCGCACATTGCGCGCACGTCGGCACGACCTGTCCTTCCGCGCGCGACCTACGAATGGAACACGAACACAACACTGTTTACTGTGTACAGAGCTGGAGTGAAGCAAATGAATTTGGAATGAGTGCTCGGGAAGTTTCGCGGCATTTTCCTCAGTTTTAAAGCTCACTCCACCAGTGCTAGCAGCGTCGTATAACGTAAAAATGGCAGCATCTCCACTGCGTGGATGACGGCGAGGGTGCAGAGCACGGGGCCTCAAAATGTCATCCAAGTTGCGCCCCGACCTTCATTCGATTTGAGCCGTGAGTTGCACCTTGTATTCCCTAAATGAAACTGCAACTCACGGCTCACATCGAATTTCGCTTGATTTTCGCTTGATGGTGGTGTGCGCACGGATGAACGTGGACGGACATTGGGAGGTCCTAAGGTACTCCTCACCGTTACAGGCGAGGGGAGTAAGCGTTTTTCTCTCGGGTACTAAGTCACTGGTCGTAGCCCAATGGGTAAGACGACTGACACCAACTCTGTCTGGTCTACCAGACACAGGCTCGAATCCTGCCGGTGCCTGTGTGATTTTTTGCGATTGTAAAGGCTATGCGCACGGACAGCGGACGGACATTGTGCGGTCCTAAGGTGCTCCGAACCTAAAATCTGGCCCATGACGATTCGTCAGCAAACATAAACTTCTATTCGGGTTTGACCTCTTGTAATGATGCACTGATCTTCACATCAGCTCATATTCTTCTCAAGAGTGGATGAGATGTCATTGTGGCCGCGACTGCAGTTTCCGTGAAGCAGTCTTTCAAGGTGCCATGAGGCATCACTGATGCTTTTTTGATATGTTATGCCAGCCACTGTGCTTTTGTTTCATTGGTCCCAATTTCTTCTCACAAGTAAAGAAACCCTTGCCATTCTGTAACATTTTGCAGGCAAGAATCACACTAACCTAAACTTGTCAGTACGGCTATGACAAAGGCTACACGTTTTCCTCATCGTCCCTACTTCATAAAGTCCGTTGCTGCTGGAAAATTGATGTATAAGGCTGATTAGATAGTGCCATTACTGATAACTCTTAGTCCGTATTTCTCCACCACAGGCCCAGCTCGTATTAACAGAATTACAGGAAAAGTAATATCCTTCTGAAGGTTTAGAGGAAATATCACTGGCCATACGCTAAGGTGTTGAAGTTATCTGACGGCCGCATGAATCGGGACATTGGGCAAGAGCAATACTGCCTTAATGTTTCTCGGTACAGTGTAGCCGGGAAAAAATCTTCTGGTTGCCTTCAATTGCATCTGAGACAGATGGTGTTCAAAGCCCGATTTACTTTATGTTGCAAATAAAGAAGACATAAGGGTATAAACGAATGCTGCTTAGTGCTAACGTTCTTCCCTGGATATCAGTACAAAATAAGCCCCCTAAAAAGAGGCAGATTCCAGTTTTTTTCGTTGCCCTAGTTTAGCTTTCCTTCAAGCTTTTTAACCGTACAGGATTCGCGTAAAAGGTACCATTATGGAAAAATCTCCGCGAATACGATTCAGGAAAGCTCTAAGAAACAACTGCCGCACGAGCTAAAGTATGATTCGGTGGCTGATTCATTCCGCTACTACATCCCCCACCTCATCGCTAGCTTGGAGCACATCAGTTGGATAGAGACACCGAGGCTACAATAGCACAATATAAAATACTGCTGTGGGAGGAAGTTTGGTGGACGAGAAAACCCCACTCAATCTAACTTAATCTGGAGCGTTTCGAGCACCTGTGTCTGCTTTTCTGGGTTAATAACGAATTCGAATTTAGCCAGTATGCGTTACTCTTCCCCTCTCCTGCCCCGCGGAGCGGGATTTGAATAAAACTACTGAGGAATTCTGAAGTCTTAGCCTCTTCGCTTTGCCTCCGACATGTTTGGAACGAGTATGTTTCGTCATTTTTTCCGATGTCGCTGGTGAAGTTGAAATCGCTGTTATAGACAGCGTTTTACCGGCTGTACTCTTCGTCCTGCCCTTGTCCTGAAATTGTGCCAAGTTTATCACGTTTCTATTGGAAACTGCTAGAGGAATGATGAAAAGACAGCGCGGGGTAATTTAAGTAGCTTTTCAGAACCTCTGCAAAAGAAAATTATCCCTTCTAGGCGGACATTGCAACAATGGTGGCTTTGTCTCTCGGGATACCCAAACGCGAAACACCGTTTCAGCGCAGCCTATAGATACTTCGTTCATGCAACATTTCTCGGGAGCATTTACCGGTTACTGAGGAATAATACTTATCAATCACCGTTAACATTGAATAACTGTATTTATCAGTCACTTTAACAAATATACATTCACAATGCGTTAAGAATTCGGGGGTCATGCTTCTATTTTTCTCGCTTGAATTGTTTTAGGGGGTATTTTTGTTCCGATGAACATTCCGTTATATCTCTGCTACAAATCTTGCGCCAACAGATCCCTGACTTCTAAGCTATTTCTTTTTTAACGTTAAAATGGTATTCTTTTAGCGGATCGCGTGTGTACGGTAAAAGCAATATCGTACAGTCGATTTGGGAATGTTTCCGCGAGTTTAAAACACTACCCAAAGTTATTATCTCCTTCGGTCTGTGCATTGAAACGCGGTGAACTACGACTTATTCGTAATCTCAATATGGAACAGATTCAGTCCCTCCAATTTCGAACAAAAAATGGCATGTATTTTGTTTAAAATTCTGACAAATGTCGCGGGTAACCAATGTTTTCAATGGGTTATGCCCGTGATATGCAAAATAACAAAGAAATGATGAACACAAGGAGAAGTGAAAACTGCTGTCTCTTTACTATCCTAAATGCCACGGCCTTTTATGGTTGCAGTGAATGGCCGAGAACGAAAAACATTCGGCTCACTCTAGTAAGCCGCACTAATGTGCAGTACGTTCCATTGGGCAATGCATGGTGTTTGTCCTTTCTACGCAAACTAAAACGCTTTACCTGGGAGGGTCATTTTCTCGTCCAGACATGCAGGGTTACAAAACGTGCACAGCATAACCCTCATTTTCTGACCGGAAGCTGTAGCTTACATGGGCTTACTCGCTTTTCTTTGATGGTACCCATTAGACCTACATGCCAACTTTTTTTTACTTGAGGAAGGGGGGGGGGGGGTTCAGATTTACCGCTTCTTGTAAATGTTCGCGCGCGTAGCAGCGACGCTGTGAAAGTCATTGATCAACGCAGCATCTCCTTCGCCTGACTTGAGTCTTCTTGGGGGATAGTGATATCGACTACCCTACGCATCGTTCATTAGGCACGCACACCCATCAAGTATGAAGTACAGGGGGGATTAAAAGAAATACGAACAACGGAGCACACAGCCTCCGCCGCATGACGCGCCATCTGGCTGCACTGTCAGTAACTGCGTGCATGCGTAGTTCACTCAGAGCGTTTGAGAGTGTGGCCTACGTTAGGGGAAATGCTGATAAAGAAGCGACGCCGGTCATTTATTTTAAGCGCTCTTGTTATGCTTCTGTCACCACTGAGCATCCTGTTATCTACTCATTTGGAGCCAAGCGCGCAGCAGGCTGATTGCAGCTAGCATAGATAGCCCTTCAACGATCATCCTGCCTCAGTGGCGAGCAGCGTGAAAAGCCACCTCAAAATAAACGACCGGCGTCATTTCTCGATCAATCATTTCCCAATACTGTAGGCCACACTCTCAAAACGCTCTCGAAGGAGTGAGCAATGCGCCTCAGTTTACTGACTTTTGCAGCCAGGACGGTGCAGTATGCGTCGGAGGCTGTGCGCTCCGTTGTTCGCATTTCTTTTAATCCCCCCTGTAACGCCTAGGTTTGAAAAGAGGAAGAAAAGTTATTCGTTTACCACAAAATAGCAGCTGGTTTAGTACCACTTTCAATAGGACTGGCCAAGAAAGATTTCAATTTCCTGTTCAGATTTTCACTTTCTACAAACGCAAGCACGCTTGGAAAACTCACGGCCAAATGGAAGCCTGCCGGCATTCGCCCTCATCTGCTTTGTTATCCGCCCTTTTTGAAAAAACTTATTTTCGAAGCCGTTTTTTTTACATCCTTGGTCAGAATATATAAATATCTGTTTATGCCTAAGCGGTGTAGGTGCAAGATGCTATTGCGATGTCCTCACATACTGAAGGGCCACGTCAATGATAAAAACGGTATTCAACAATGAGTACCGGCATATGCTATAGCGTATATGAAATTGTCTCGAGCCGTGTACATCGCACTGGGTACCGCAGGCATGCACAAGCGAATGCAGGCGACCTTTCTTCATTCAACGACCACTGTCTTTGTCAAAACACGACTGATATATCATAAGTAGCAGAGTGGTATCATTAAAAAATCTTTTATCTGCAACCGTTTGTCTTCCTTTCTTTATAATATTCGCAGATTTCTCTTCCTAAAAAATTTACAAGACCTTGTATTGTACATCTATGTCGTGCGTTGATGTCCATTCTATGGTGCGCGCAGTCCATCATTTGCTTATACTGCGCATAAATTAGTGTCTCCAAGTCTATATCACCCTTTTGATTGAAGATCATGATCATCACATCCTCCCCTCCAGTATTCTTCTCTTCTTCATTTCAGAACAAAGGCGTTTCCCATATTCCTCCAGCCGTTCATGTTTTGCGGATGCCGAATCTCATAACTGACCACCGAATTTTCTTATCTCACAACTCCATCAAGTTAACAATCTCCCCTAACCCTGGCCCGTCTCTCTGTATTTATTCTGTCAACTTTATGTCCATCTATTGTCGGTTATTTGCATTCCATGCCCAGACCAAGTACACTTCTTTTCCTTAATTTGAACTGATTTCATCCTGAAGACTTTGGCCTCTGGTATAGGATTTTCGCTTTCAATAACTCTGCGTTACTGTTGTTTTTTATCACTCTGTGTTTCCATTGCTCGTTGGACTGATATATGTTTTCTATTAAGGCGCCAAGTTTTTTCTCCAGAATTCATCAACGGGAGAACGCATTTATTGTATACCTTTGTTTTCAGAGGCTGGGTTTAGCTAGCTTACTGTAGTTATTGAGCGTGCTTATCTAATACCCCAGCACATTCTAATCCTACTCCGGATTTTATTCTCACTTGGTTCAGCACTTGGAAGTTCTACAAGGTATATTTATCCACTTCCTAGAGCATCTCAATGAGCTAGAAATAAGGCTTTCTGATTGTCAATATACCAGTACTTTCAATTTCTTCATATTCATATTTAATTCTACAAAGGAGCTTTCCTAGTGACTCCTAAGCCATTTTGCACTCGTCATTCACTTTACGATATAATGTCGTCCTCAAATCTTAAGTGACTCAAGTATTCTGAAATTCAATCATACCTCTAACTTCTCCCAATCAAGCTTCCCCGCTTGATAGGCTGTGAGCAATTTTGGGGGCGGAAACTTTTCACTGCTTGATTGATTGTAGGGTTTAACGCGCCGACGCAACACAGGCGATGAGGCGCGCCGTAGCGGAGGGCTCTGGATTAATTTTGACCACCTGGGGATCTTTATCGTGAGCCGAAATCTCGTACACACGGGCGTTTTTGCTTTTCGCCTCCATCAGAAAATCGATCCCGCGTCCTTGTGCTGAGCAGCAAGAACGCCTAGCCACTGAAGCCACCCACGGGGGGTAACTTTCACTGTTATTGTGGAGAATTATCCCATCCGGGCCTTCCCTGTGTATATCCTATAGAAGTGTTAAGTCTCCTCTATTCTCGAGACCTTCGAAGCTTTCAGTGCTGCAGATACGCCTACAGAATTATGCGCTAAAATTTCTCTAAAGATACACTAAATTTCGTCTTTAAGTTACTCCGATTAGCGGCCCTCAAAATTTCTCATTGTCCTATCTCCCTAACAGCCTTTTTCCTAAACTCGTGATTCAGTGCCTACGAATGCTTTTCCACGGGCTCATGTTGGAGCATCTAGCTCTATAGTGTTAGCTCAAACCCACCCTTATTTCCACTTACTGGTTAAGGAGGCCCCCTAGGTGCATTGTGAAGCGCGCAATAAACAGTGAGTAGAAAGTAAAAACGGCAACACAAGTGCTGCTACCAGATTCATCCTGTCAGGGGCTCTTTTCAGTGCCTTTAGTTGCCGGACCACAACACTTCCGAGCAGTCCGCGGGCAGACCAAATTTTCCCCCGCAATAGAAATTCTATGGACAAATACAATACGAGTGTACTCTGGAGGAGTTCTGAGCAGTCCAAAATGACAGTAAATGGGCCCTATTATTATTACTTTTCATCGAAAACCCCAACTTGGGGTTGACGCGCCAAGGGACGTTGGCTATGAGACATAATATCGCTGCACGTAAAATGATGCATCTTCGAATGAGCGAGGAGGAGAGGCTGGCAACGTCAGACGCAAAACTTATAACGCTCCATACTGAACTTGTTTCATTCTGATCCGAATGTTCTTTGCCACTTTCCTGCCGTTATGAGTATTCGCAGATTTAACCCCTCATTTCTGATAAGACAAACAACAACTCCTTCAGAGCTGCTGGTAGACAGGTCTTACCAAAATTTGGCTCCCACGTCGCTATATTAACACTGAACAGCGAAAAGCGTGCTGTAGGGCCCCGGTCTGCCGGCAACGCGTATTCTTTAAGATTCCCGTCTAGCTGCATATAATCAGCCCGAGCCCAATAAACTTGTTGGACAAGGCCCAACTGCGTGCGCGACCTCTGATAAAAAAATCTGAACTATTAGGTCATAAAATAATAAGCCGACAAACGATGGTTTGGGATCAGCTGGGTGGCTCAAACCAAAAGCTTTACATTTCATTCCTCTGCCCACCGTAGCACCTACATGGTGTCGAAACAAATGTTTTGCTATAATGCATATCGGCACCGCTTGCGCCAGCATTATACAAATGCGCTTGCGTGCACACTTCGTTGTCGAAGGGGTCTAAACTCATTCAAATTCTTTCGCTCATTCCCACCGATAACTTAAATTTCAAATGACGTTCCTATATAATGCTCCACTACGTCACCGAAGCTATTCTTACAGCAAAGGCAGAAAAGATACCGTCTAACGCTTGACATCGCGTATTGTTTGGCTTAGTCTATTCTGGGTGACAGCAAGCACCAAAGTTTAAGAATATCATGCTATTAAAGGTTAAATCAGTATATATGACATTACTTACTACCTGACCCCCTGCCCTTCATGCGTTTACGCGTATAGTGCCCCTTGCTATTTCGTCCCGCCAAGGGACATAATGTGCCTTTCTTAACCGGTACCGTTGCAGCTACTTAAAAAGCACAGTGTCACATAAGCTCGTTTATTTTTAGTTGTAAGCTTTGATTTTGGTTAAGTGGGTTTTTTCTGAGATTATGACCAGAAAGAAAAAAAATGCACTGTTTGCATTGTTGAGAGTTATCAGCAGTCAACTCTGATCAGCACAATGTTGCCATAAGCAACTGGTTACACAGAGGGTAACTACAAAACCCTGCCCCAAAGTCAACTGTTTGTATTAGCTCTGCAGACGCGATGTTCATTCCGCTTCGCTCAAATAAGACAAGGCTTAGCAACGTAAGCGCGTGCAAGAGCCCGACAGCTTCATCCGCTGGACGCAGCGTCGGAAAGGAACACGCGCGTTCGTAGCAGCCGTATCTTTCTTGCCTTTACTACCTTCTCTTAACGACCTGTTGGTCGCGCGCGATCTTCATGTCGTAGAGCGCTGCAGAGATTAAGATAGGAGCGCGAGCAGCGGCGTTGTAGGCCGATAAGAAATGCGCGCATAGGCTTCATTGTCGACACATACTCCGTGAGAAATGCGCTCCGGTTGCGAAGAGCAACAAAAAACGCCGTAAAGAAGCATCGCGTCCACGTAAGGCACCGCATGCCACGGCAGTAAAAGTTCGCAAACGACAACGCCATCGTCGGCCGCCGCTGCGCCAACGACATCTGGAAAATGCCCGCCGTCAGTACAGCCTTGTCGGTGGAGAGGAAGTCTGAGGTCGCGATACTCGTGCTTGCATTTGACATTCCTCGGCTCGGTGCAATGCGAACATAGAGTGCTGGGTGGGCAGCTACACAGCAAGGTGTGCACTGTGTCACACAGCCCCAAAAGAGTGCGTCCGAGCATCCTTTTCCGCATAGTTCGAATGCAACCGTGCGTGAAAGCGTTCGAAAGCGCATTTCAGATTTTAGATCAGCATGCGTGATCACGCATAAGTATGCACGGTCGAACAAGATTGCGGAAATAAGCGGCATTCGTGATGCTGGAGGCTTTCATTTGGCATGCTAGTTATTTTGACAGATAACGTATACGACTGTGAACAAGTGTAAATGGAGTGTTAAAGTCGAAAGCGTAGCTACTAGGACAAGATGATGAACCACCGTTCGAGATGGTCGCACCCCAAAAGACGACTAGGACAAAACACTGCACACGCACGACGTACCCAAGTAGCCAATCTAATAGCCAGTTTCCTTGCATATTCGATTAATAGAATTGAGAGCATGTGTTACACAGTTAAATATGTTTCCGGTAAAATGGCTTTTCTGAGAAACGGTGGTTGATTAAGAAATGGGTCCATCACATGATACGACGAAGTAAGCCTCCCAACTACGCAAGAAAACAAAACACAGGAACGCTGGCATTCATGGCACCTGGCGCGCAGCGCATATCCATTCCTGGCAAATCGCTCGCAGCGGTGTTTTCCCGCCTTGGAGTAGGACAAGCGCACTTTGTATCACGTGACTAATCTACCTTCCACCGAACTGCCCTATCAGTTCGTAGCCGAACTCCAGTATGGGTACGTGCCGAGTATGGATGTGAAGGTAAAGGCAAATATCAGATTTTTTTCGTGACACAACCGAACCCTCCTATTTGGATGTATACGGCCTAATATCTTATTGGCGAATGCTTCTAAATCAGGCACACTCTATAAAACACTCTGTATGTTTCTACCACTGTCTTCACTTCATAACAGCCTACAAAAACCATGCAGCAATGCTTCCATAGCAACAAGACTTGCGGGCGAGCGGTTAGGAATTTTGCATCGAAAGGGAGCATGGGTTTATTCCAATGCCCTGAAAAAATGTTTGTACTTTCCAAAACTGAGAAAAATTTCTTGTTGCATGTGGCGCACACAGAAACGGCTTATGACAATGGCTGCTTAAATGTGAATAATTATTCAAGGACGCTGCATCCTTCCCTGGTGTGTCAAGATTCTCTTCCGTATCCTAACGAAGGACGACGTGTACAAGCCAGGTTCTGGGCAAGAGGTGACGAACGATTTACTTGGTAAATAGCGTGCTGGGCTTCGTGGGCTTCTCCACAAACTTCTAGGCCTACAGAGATATGTTAAGGCATACAATACATGCCGCCCAATTCTTATAAAAAGGTAATGATTCAGAAGGCGGAAGTAAACTATAAAATCTAACAGTTACACAACACTGAAAGCGTACAAATTATATCGGGTAGAATGAAACAAAACTTTCAATTATTATTTAATGACATTAAAAAGCTTGTTAAAACTTGCCTCATTATCTCACCCATCTTGCTCGCTTCATGCATCCCTTCGTTCGAATCAATCATATCCACAAGACATCCATTGAAGGCTTCGCAGCACAATACTATTCTTAATTGTTTTTTTTTGTTTTTTTTAGTTTTCAACTGTTCGTCTTTGGAAGCCAGGAGTACTCCCTTGCCCTTGTCTCTCTCCGGCTCGCTACCTCGTTTAATTTCTTTTCGTTCGGTAGTCAATATCAAGTATGCATTTAAACAGCTTTTTTATTTGTTAGGGGTTGCTGTTCTAAAAACCCTTCAGCAGAACGTTACCGTATTTCGTTCACCTCACTTCGTTCCTTCCAGCATCACGACAACTATTTTCCACTTTTCTGGACGCGCTAAGTACCATTTGGTACTGACAGTACCATTGGTCCGTCCGCCAGTCACCCTTGAAACATTATATTAGATTCCACCAGCTCTGTTTCTGCTTATTATTTGTTTCTCGGGTTGATGTTGGTTGAGGCATATATAAATGAACATACATTATTATTCTTTTTCCCAAAAAATTCTAAGAAATGCATTTTCGCATCAAAATTATTTTCGCAAATAATTATTGCCTTATAATAGTCCAGGATTGACATATCGGCAAAGGCAGCTTAAAACAGCAATATGCAGTTTACTTAACCCCACAGAGTCAAAGAGGTACACTTCACTCTGTTTAGCATTGTAATAGCAACGTGCACGTGTAAGAGATCTTCTTAGCTTCCGCAAGAACAAAATGGCAGTACTCTTCGATTGACCCGAACAACCGACTGGCTAGAAAGTGATGTTACGTTCACAGGCGTTGAAGGTCATCTAGTCGGGAAAAACTATTCTATAATATTTCTTCCTGATTTTAACATATTAGGTGTTCATCTGATACTATATACTCACGCGGGAAAAAAATTAGTCGCCATTGGTTACGGGGAAATAATTTTGTCACTTTCCCTGAGTTTACAACACGACAGCAATTGAAAAGCAAACAGAGAGAATTTCTGCTGTACTAGCGCTTCCCATACGCCACAACTTCGGTGAATAGTGTGTGAATGGGAGGATGTCATACCCATCGTCGCGGCCACAGAATTATATGCCGTAAGTACGGCTGATGTGGCCGTTACATAGAACAAAAATGCTCGCGGTCCGGTGTTCTCTTTTGATTGCCGGCCGAGTGTGCTTGAGAGGGACTCATAGAAAGTGCGCGTTAAAGGTTTAAAGAAAATATTGGCATGTACTTTTTCAACGGAAAAGTAACCCCAAATAACAAAGCACTAACGATTTTTACTGCGGCATTTAACACCACTTTTCAGCGGATTATGCGTTGCCTACGTCACAGGTCTGGACCTTCATACGAGCCACTTGCGACTTATAAATTTTCTTTTCCGCAACTTCTTTTTAAACACATACAGGAAAGTATTTTTTTGAACAATTCTCTTTTATCAGTTCGCCCGCAAACGTATATTCCTTGCTCCTGTCATGCAGTTACGACAGCTTTGAGTTGACATGGTTGGAAAACGTAATCACATTACACGCTTTACTTTTTAAGGAACTTATATCAAGCGAGGAGTCTTAACGTCTTATATCTTACTCGCACCAACGTAGAGCAACGCCTAAACCAAGAAATCTAACCTCTGATATTTAGTCATGGCCATATCTAACCATGCTTATAACTGACCACAGTTATAACTAACCACAGTTATATCTAACCACAAGAATTGTTAACCAAGGACGCGATTTCATTTCATGGCCACATTACAGAAACCTTTCATTTCTTTTGCAAGGGTAAATTTCAAAAGTGAGATTGTCCACTTGAAGTATCGTTTTGTTTTAAAATATTGTTTGTTGTTAGATGCCTCTTAATGTCCAGCTAAAGTGCCCCAACAACCTTTAACATTGACTCGTTACTGTTACCATTTTCGATTTAATGTTCGCATGCCACTGGTACTTTCAATACCACAATAAATTTCAGAACACTGCTATCAATGCCAGTTTCGTTTTTCACTTGTTGACACTGCTCCTGTAATAAAAGTAACATTCGAACATTCTGAATAAAAGAGTGCGTAAAGATAAACTAAATGAAGCCTAGATAGTAGCATGAATTTAGCGACAATAATGATATCGATTAGCGACTACACTTCAATTATTTGCGACAGTCCTCAGTATTCAACAAATCCAAAGGAAGTGTCCCACGAAGGTGAGCCTCCTTTCTCCATATCTCAGAACTAGCGATGATTCAGTACAACAAAGAACATTGCAATGAAGATGACGTCACACGTCATTACAACCATCCAAGTGCGAGGTCAAACCCCCTACGCTTCGGCAAGTCAGATACAGCCGCCATGTTTTTTTTTTTCTCTTTGATTATTTTTTCCTCATCGCTTTTTTCCTGCACCTGCCCACGTGCAAGGGACTGCATGCTCGCATGCGTGCGTCGGAGCCGAACCCAAAGGAAGCATGCTCGGTCGCTACCTTGATAAGCTTTTGATTGATGGTTGTGTCCAGGGCGGAACTTTTCCAAGGGTCCAAACGTGCCCGCAGGTAGAGCAGCACCCGGTGCACAGATCCGAATACCAAAGGAGCCAGCCACGTGAGCTGCAGGCCTCCTAAGTGGACAGCTTTGGCGCCAGGAAAGTGGCCTTGAGACCGGGGCGTCGTAAAGTTCTGGTCGTTCGATGGAGCATGGCGGCTCGAGGGCGGGATATCCCTCCGAAGACGTCCACCGAAGCTTGGTTTCTTTACATGCGGGCTGGCGGCACGGCGGTTTTTTTACTCCACAAACCAGACGTGGCAGGCCAGCGGAAGCCGGCCACGGCGTGGCAGCATGAAAAAGAAGCAGACAGCGACTTCGCAGATGCGTGAGGAGAAGGAGGCAGGCGGCTTCTTGGACCTGGAGAACAAGACAGCAGAGGTAGTGAACGGCTCCCTCGGCGCGTCTCTAAGGAGCGGCCCCTCATATTACGAAAAGAACGGGCAAAAAAGAGAAAAGAAGTTAACTTTTACGGCCCCACATATTCGTTGAGACTGGCCCGCCACGGTCCTGCGCGGCGATCCCATAACAGCAGTCTTGAAACGGCGCCTGCGAAGGCGGCGCAAAACTATTAGATTCTTCCGACGTTTATGACACACACTTTAAGGAGCTGAATGACAAGGTGAAGAGCGAGTGAGTTGAACAAACATGCAAAACAAAACCTCCAGTGGCCAACCCCAGACGTACGAGTGTTGGAGCCACGTGCCACGAAGTGACTTAAGTGCCGAGCCACAATGCGAGGTGGTTCTGGATGAAGAATATAAAAAATATCTTCGGGTTCCTTTGTCTCGCACCATCCGACATCACCCTGAAGCCCTTGACGTATTCTTTTTGTCCGCAGTGGCAGGTGTCATATATCAGTCGCTCATTGTTTCCATGAGCCAGTTTTGAGCAGAGGAGGCCTGTCAGAAACGTCAGAATTCAATCGTGTGAGTCTCTCATTGGATAAAGCATGGAGGAAGCACAAGATGTTTTTGAACAAAATAAAGCAATGTCTCAGGAGTTCATTTTGCACAAAAGGGATACCTTTAAAGTGACCTGCTAAGAGCACTTCTAACCGAGTCTTTTTCGACGCAGTGCGATTGCCAGTTTCTTCTTCCTCGTCTACTGTGAGATCCGCTTGACCCTGTTGCCAGGAT
This sequence comes from Haemaphysalis longicornis, assembly GCA_013339765.2. NCBI lineage: Eukaryota > Metazoa > Arthropoda > Arachnida > Ixodida > Ixodidae > Haemaphysalis > Haemaphysalis longicornis. The sequence goes on along the minus strand of CM023449.1, from coordinate 252,708,194 downwards.
CCCCTCCTGAGAAGCAAGCTTCCTTTGGCATCAAGATCCGCATTTGGATAGAGGGTATGCACAAACCTCATTTGATACGTCTTCTTCTGTATAGATATTCTGTGGTCTGGAGAACGGCCAACGCCGCGTAACGTCTTATAACCACGAAAATGACTTATTTTTATTAAACAAATCTATTTTGGCATTTTTATTGAAGATGTGATGAAACAATCGAACAGCCAGCCAGAACTTAATGCACCCGAAGTAACTTAGGCCGAAACTTTCGCTTGTAAGTTATCGCTTCATGGGCAAACAAGAATGAATTGGATGTCAAAATCGAAAAATGACCCCAATGAAGCTAGCGTGTTAATAAGTTCCTTTTTTTCTAGATCAAGCACTAAAATGGCCCGAACTCGCAGACTCTTGAACTTAGTGGACGCACGCTAAAAGGACAATTGTGGCGTTTTTCTGCCGTAGTATTTGATTTGAAAAGTATAATGTCTTCTTTCCATAATATTGAGCGAAGAATATTGGTTGAACTCATTTGTGACAGCAACCGCGAAAGAAAGCCGACAGAAATAACTACGTGCACAGTACAGAATATATCTCTTTCTATGAGTTCTACATTCACAACACGGAGATTACGGCGGACAATACATATAACCCCGAATATAGTTTCCTGTCGACATACCTTCTCTTTTATACTAACTCTTCACTTTTTTTAACATTTTAACAGATGTCACCGTGTCCACCTTCAATGCGGTGTATACGAAAACGCACTGCACTCCATCGGATAATTTGGTTGTTATTAGTCGAAAGAGACCTCCGCCTGTAAAGTAAACCATCATCTGTGCTTCTGGCGAGCCGGTGTTCTAAGACTAATCCTTTTTTGTTACAAAAAAAAAAACAATTTCTTCCACCCAACCTGCCAGCAGAAGCAAGCCTTATCTTTTTCAGGCTTAGATGGTTGTGCGCAAGGAGCTATATCGAGCTAACTATAGTGCATTGTCATGCTGTGCGAATTATTGATTGATATAATTATTATAGGGCAGAGGACGAGGTTTTGGTATAGTATACGAAGCAATCTTCCAGAGGCATTCACACTTCACCTTTTTACAGCGAAGTTTTAGTGTTCCCACTGATGTTGTCTGTAAAACGCCGGGTGGAGTTTCCGGTGGCCGGAATCGAACCCCGGTCCCTCGCGCTATGAGGCCGGCGTTTACCCGATTACTCCATTTCGACATGATCGAAACACAATTCAAACTTAGACGAAACCAAAAGATCTGGAACCAGAAAGCTTCGCGTTCAACCGTCGTCGTCGTTAGATGGAGGGGTGCATGCTGTCTTCTGCCAAGGACTCCTCACGCTGTTTGGCAATTAGGATCCGCAAAGTGCATCACTGCCACGTGAAAAGTTGTTTAGTCTTCTTGTCGTGCTCTTGTATATGTGAACTCAACAAAATACTACGGTAGTGCACTTGAAAGGTGGCGCTGTGCCTTACTGACCTTAAACCATGGCACAAGTCATTTTCCCGCCATCAGTTGCATTTTCCAGCTTCTTCAAGCAGTCATCCCTACGGAAAAAGAGGACTGCCGCCCTGTACATAATTATATTGTCACGAAGCAGCTTGTTTTTAAATAAAAGCTCTAGAAAACATCCACGCTACATGTCTCGCGAGCAAAGAAAAACACTTTCAAACTTAGCAAATGTTTCTGTCATGTTCGTGAATGCGGAAGTTGCCGGCTTCATACCTGTTGTTCGAACCTGAATGCACAAAAAACATTGTGTTTTCCTGAAACTAAGAAAACTCTCAAAGCTCTCATCCAACGCCATTTAGAGATATCGCTGTGAGAAATCCCTGAATGATGAGCAGCAGCAACTACGTGTTAATTTCAGAGCCCCTAACGCTTGAGCATGGGTGCATTTAAGTTCCTCGCTGTCCGTGGTTCGGCTGGGTATGAACAGCTGCGTTTTCTAGTTGTATTGTTTGTCATAAACAGGGCATTCGTAAAGATGTAAGCATCAGAAATTTTGTGTTTTGTCACTGTAATGTTTAGATCAACTAATTGTTCCTATTTTGAGCCTAGTCTTTTTTCCATCAATGCATATTTTCTTGACTTTTCTTGAGTACAAATATTGACCTCATGAAGTAAAGAAGAAAAACCTAATAACTGCTCGATGGAGCGAAATTTCAGCAGAACATTTAATTTTTAACGCTCATCATTACGTTAACAATATTATCAATTAGGGCTAGGTAATTCACCGAATAGTCCGCCGAATAATTCACGAATGCCTTAATCGACGTTCGCTTTCCAATGAGTTGAACCAACGTAACCGAAATGAGCTTGGAGTTTTCTTAAAATTCTGCGTCGGCTTAATTGTTTCAGGATAATTTCCATTCAAATAACCTCCCCGCATCCCCAAAGGATGCTTTAGAAGGACGTTTGGACAACTGGACCACGTAATTATAGATAACCACGGGCTTGCGGGTGTATGTGGCTGTTTTTTGTTTTCTTAGAAATAGAAAGTAGCTTACCTTTTCAAGAAGATCCCCAAACACGTATTTGAAATTCATTGCATTTACAGTGTTTGATGAATAAATTGTCTCAAATAGAATCGGCTATTTCTGAGATTCCTGAAATAGTGACGAGCGTCAGACTTTTCCGAACCTCCGTCTGTCCGTTATTCCGGGTCATCGCGTCACCAAGCCGTGTGGTCGTTGGAACGATTGTGAACATACGCATTATTTATAAACATGGTGTTCCTGAAAGATGCGAACAAACTGGTCTCTCTGGTATGAAGCTAATCCGCTATAAACTTAAAAGTTCGTTAAACGTCATTGCGTACATTACCTGAGAATTAAAGGAAACGCAAGCATGGAATTCACTGCGTTACGTCTACGAATACCTGATCAACCGATCAATTAATCGGTCGAAGAACAACCATAAACCCGGCATAAATTTGCTATGGACACCCAGACGTACAAATTCGCAGAATGGTTACGTTTTGAGGGCCACCATATATATGGTTAAGATAGATATCGAATCGTCGAGTCCTTATTTGTACCTGCATTGCCCTGTTGCCCCAGTCTAATCCATCATCCTCAATTAGCTGAAAGGTATGGGGCCTTAACATCAGTAATTTTTGGCGGCAGTGGAAATTTTTTCGTGCGCCATTTACGGCCGCCGCATTAACTACCTGACGACGTTATTGCTAGTTTTGCAGTGGGTTTTAACACTATCTCGGCTTTCAACATTTTTATTTTCATCCATTTCACTGGTTAATACGACTATTTGGTTCTTCGCGCGCAAGTTCACAGGTTAGAAATCTATAAAACCGCTTAATTTAGCCGTGTTGACTGTCAGTGTGTCATTATATCCGACATCTGTTCATCGTTGGAGGGATCAAGCCAAGGTGGCAATTCAGAACCGCATTGTTCTTGATTAAAACAGTGCGTTAAGCGGCTAGAAAAACTCAGAACAGTCACCTAGCATTCAATGTTTAATCTAATCAGGTAATTAACAATGTTTACCTCAGTCCGCTTTTAAACCCCCATTAAGATATTCGAATAATAAGTTACCTAATATTTATTTCCACAATTCTTTGCAACACTTCGTTAGCATGCCTTTGTGCTGGGTCGAGTCCTATATACGTGCCGCAGAACTTTGGTTATGATCTTTGCCAATGTTGATCCATGGTTTTTTATATTACTTTGACATCGATACTATTCATTCCCTTCTTGAGTATGGACAAGTGGGACGGGTTATTCATAAGTAAATAGTCCTACTAACAACTGATTGCTAATTAATGCGCAAGAGTTTCTCATTTAAAGTACAGTACCTGCTCAGTAATAAACAACATTCTGTTTTTCAGACTGTTATACCTTTAATACATCATCCGTGCTGTACGAACGTTCATTTGCATTGAAACGAAGACAATAAACTTATGTATTTCTTTATTTCCAAGAACTTCCACTCTTTGTAACAAGCCTTCGGCAGGCTTAGTGGTATAATGAACAAATGACATGAAATGAATGAAGATGTAAATAAAAGGAGTTCTCCTGCCCACTGATGGTAAAGAATACAGCATTATTAATTCAAGAATTCTAGACACAATTTGCCAAATACAAACAGGTTAATAAATAACTCCCGTCTAATGCAATTGTTGCTATCGTGTGCTGTACAAAGAAACTAGTGACCTAGCAGTGATAAGCAATGGTTATACGAACAAGGGAACATCACATGCGGACGAACACTTACACGCATGCACGCAGCGAGTACATGGGCTATATTCGTTCTCTAATTTGAAATGAATTACAGCGGATGTCCAAAGTGAGAGAAATTTCTGACCACGTCCTAAAAAGCAATGTTATACACTTAATTCAGTACGGTGCGTATAGGCTTGCATGCTCCTCGCACTTTTTTCCCACTTTTGTTGCAACATCTCACACACACGCTCACCCATTTAGGTATGCAATGAATGCGGATTGCACAGACTTTCCCAGTTCCTTTTCCACTGAGTCTTTCTTTCCAAGCCGTCCGTGCATCGTAAGGTTGGGCTTGGCACAAAGGATAGGCCATCCGAGATTGTTTTCCGAACGTTACGATGCAACCCCACGGATACAAATATTACCAGTTCCTCGTTCGTACAGAGAGATTTGCTTCCTGCCTTTACGCACACCGAAAACTACCTGTCATGAGCGCACGCGTGCGTGCGTGCGTTTCGGTGGGTGCGCGCGTCTGCATGCGTGTGTGCGCGGAATACTATGGGTGCTGCGTACCGTACTCAAATACACACGTGCATGCCAGCAGGAGAAAAGGCCGACACATCACAGAGGCGCATGGTCTTTTCACTTTGAACCCTGCTGGGGGCAAGACGCATACGTTATACGTGCGATCTAATATACGGACAGCATGACCCCAGTCTCGCCTACGACCACCGTTCCGCACGTAAACATGGGCGTCGTCATAAACATGTACGCCGCACTGCGGGATACGGTCGATCTGCCGCAGCGGGCGTGAAACCCGGTGGCGCAGTTAGATTTCGCTCGCCGCCGACGTCCGCACAAACCTTTTATTCTATGTGGATACGCGAGACACCTGCTAGATGGAAAGAAGGCCTCAGCGCTGAGACACTATCACGAGCCGGTTTAACTCTTGTCACCAGCAAATATTCAAAAATAAAACGACCGTCTGCAGCGCCTATATACCACGCATCAGCTAGGCAGAGGGGTAGAATAGGGATGTCAGCTATCCAGGCATTCTTATCGGGAGTATGTTGATACGCGTCATCGGGGCATACCTTTCAGGCTGCGATTCACTGCAAGGCGGGTCGGAAATATTTCAATGCTATATGACGTCTCACTGTCAGACTTGTGGAGAACGACGACAGCCCATTGATCACGAACCCCGCGGCGGGCACGGAGCTCCTGTTCCCCGGCGGCGCTGAGAATAAGGCGCTTCCTCTGTACACGCTCGTCTAGCGGCATTTAGTAAGCGATAGCTTTGTAGCTGCACGGCCACGGGTGCTGAGCTCGGATTGTGTACAAGCCGCCAGCGGTTTAAGGATCACCTGCAGGCGCGCCTACCAGGGAGAGAGGATAACGCTCGATCCGAATGCGAGGGAGCTGCTATCCTTGCTGTCAATCGGATGCAAGCGAATTAATTCGTAAAGGGATCTTGGAAGCAAAATCACGGTGTGACACGGGAAACTAAAACATGAATTAAGGTACCCTGAGGCAAAGCATTTAAAAATACGCGTTTTTTTTTTCATGAAATGTACCCGTATTACGCGTGAAAGTACATTCTATTCAGTGTTTATTGTCATTTATGGTCACCTGATTGTTTATGGTATTCTTTGCCTAGTCATATTGGTATTCCTCTTTTGAAGGGAGCCCCGCTTGGATATGCATGGAAGGAGACTACGCTTCCCGCCTGCAGCGCCACACACCGACTATACTGGGTGTTACCTAGCAATGCGTTTTTCTCGCTCACGCGGCATTCTTTCCTTGTGTGATCTTGATTGAGAGGCTTCGCACTCCCAAAGAGCGGCATTGTATAGCAACTGCACAGCAGCGTGTACCATCGTAAACGAGTCAGCCGGCGTTTCAAGCAAAATTCATGAAGCGACATTCAAGCGACATACTGCCGTGACGTACACGCGTGACGCGAAACTCCAACGCGAAAACATATGTAAACGCTCGAGTAAACATATGTAAACGCTCGAGCGAGCCCCGACCCATGGCTCGGGGCTCGCTCATTGATTGATTGATTGATTGATTGATTGATTGATTGATTGATTGATTGATTGATTGATTGATTGATTGATTGATTGATTGATTGATTGATTGATTGATTGATTGATTGATTGATTGTAGGGTTTAACTCGCCAACGCAACGCGGGCGATGAGGCGCGCAGTAGTGGAGGGCTCCGGATTAATTTTGCCCACCTGGGGATCTTTAACGTGCGCCTAAATCTCGTACACACGGGCGGTTTTGCTTTCCGCCTCCATCAGAATAGCGGCCGCCGCGGCCGGGAATCGAACCCGCGACCTCGTGCTCAGGCTCGGTGCTAGCTCGGTGTCTGTAACCAGGAGAGGTGCAAACGAGCAGCACGAGCTACCGGTGCATTTTGAAGGAACAAAATAAACACCCATCATGCTGTCGTTCTTTTTTTTTTTTTTTTGAAGTTGACGTGACAGGTTGTTTGTAAAATGCGTACGAAACCGCTAACAGGCTCCCATGTCTGAAACAACCAAATAACTGAGTAAATAAACAGCTCAAATTTTACGCAAAGGATAGACTGCGATTGGAAAAGTTTGCGCGTCTGTGTTGGCTCCACTGCAGAATGTCAAGAGAGGATAAAATATGTGGTGTGCGCCACTGTTTCCCATGGCTGACCCGACGTCGTCGAATCGAGGGACTCTCTGGCACGGCATCGCGGGCGCGGGTTAGTCGCTTTCTTCTTTCTTGCGTTGCCTCCCAGTTTCCTGCTACTCAAACACTTTTCCCTCTAATGCGTTACATTCTATCCGCCAATTAAGTTCACACCTTCAACGAGAGAAACAAAAGCCTTCATTTGCACTTATATATAGTTGGACGCCTTCATGTTGTTGCTATGAGCATCCTACGTGCTACCATCCGTAGAAATAAAGGAAGTTATTGGCAGCAATCTGCTGCTTTTTGAGTCGTGCAGATCAGGCTAGAAAGTATCGTGATACCAGTGGTGTGGCTGATAATGTCTTACAGACACTTTTGAACATCTGTTTTTCTGTATAACGTATTTCTTTTTCTTCGGTGAAATAGTTTTAGAGTACCGAATATATCGCAATGCCCTGCCAGACATAAGTATGTCGTTGCTGTGTGATTTCAGGTAAGATCGAACAAACGCTGATTGGTCGCCCTTTAAGTTTGCTTGGAAATATTTTATACTATTCCCTGATTCTGCTAATGTGCAGGTTCGCCAATATTTTCCCCGGGGAAAAATTTTGGAACGCGACAACGTGCACCCCCGCTGGTACCTTCCGTTCCTTTCGGCCAACTATAGCGACGTCTATCTACGAAAATGTTTGCGAAGGGCAATTCGTAAATTTTATGCTGAATTTATGCCTGGCGTACATTTCTCTAAAGAAGTTTTGTTGCTGACAAGAATACAAATTTTTCACAGTAAAATGTCAGATTCGGCTCAGAGCCCAATTTTTTTCGACCTTTGTGACAGACTTCACATTTTACTCACGTGTGCTCCTTGAATTTATAAACAAACACACTGAATTACGTAATTTTATAAAATACAGTTAAGATGTAACGGGTACGAGAGTTTAAAATAAAACTGAAAGCGCAAAGCTCAGACACTAGTATAAAAAATAAATCTTTTCCCGAATTTTTCCCCAGATGTAAGCTTATACATCTACTTGAATTATCATCGAAACATGTTGGGTCATTTTGTTCTTGGAGCACGTACAACGCAAGAGAGGAGCCCTATCCGCCCGCTTCTCCTCGACACACTGAAGTGATAGCGAATTCGCTCAGATTTGTATAAATTACAGTAAATACTCGTTCATTTTAACTCGGTTAATTCGAACTTACAGTTTATACGAACTGGCACCCTGGCCCCAGCACAGCCCCGTATATTTCAATGGGGGAAAACTCCCGATACTTCGAGCGCTACGGTATCCAGAACGGTTAATTTGAACTTGGATCCACTGGCTTCCACCGCTCCTCACAGAAAAAGTCCACCCACCCAGCAATCGGCCCAAAATTAAAAGTAATCAACCGATTACTTTTAATTTTGATTGCCTCGACTCCGCCATGTAAATTAACGTGTTTTCGAGCATAAACAGCGTCATTATTTCGACATTATTGCTCGCTTCTCACATGAATGCATGTCGGTGCCTGTTTCTGGCGTATAACTGACTATATCAATTAATTTCGTTCACTGCTCAAGCTCCACGAACATTATTCACGAGTGGTTTCTTGGGCGAGTTGGTCATTCATCGTGTAAGTAAGCGCGAAATGAACAAGGACGAACGAAGTGAACGGGACACGGAGCGCCGGGTCCCGTTCACTTCGTTCGTCCTTGTTCATTTCGCGCTTACTTACACGATTATTCACGAAATCACCTGCCATAAACCTGTAGTAGCGCATAATTCACGATAACGAGTTCAGAGGTGGCTTCTTTGTGCTCTGCCCGCGGTGAGTAGCTCGATGTCCATTCATTCTATAGCTCGCCCGCTAAATCGAACTCCGCTTAATTCGAACAATTTTGTGGTCCCCTTCGAGTTCGAATTAACGAGCTTTTCCTGTATAAGTTTTGCATAAAGGCAAATTATTCCTCCAAGGATACAGTAAGCTGATAATGGAACAGAAAAAATGGCATTTTATAATGTCCACATTTGCACGTAACAACCAATCTTGCGCCGAAAGTGTACTGATTTAGGGGGAAGGTGGGGGGGAGGACGACAATACTCTTACGTTGAGCCACACATTTTAAAATAAGCGTTCTTTCAATTTTGTGGAATTCTCCAAGATGTTGCCGCAATGTCGAGTGAAGAATTGAAAAGGAAAGGGGGTAGTCTGACTATCCCCTTTCCTTTTCATAGCGGCCGATCTTATTCATGCCTCGAGGTTCGTTGTACCTCGTAATACGTCGATAGAGATCGTCACGATGTAGGACTGTCGAACCGTGAAGGGTGTATTATTCGCTAAAACACGAACTTAGGCTCCTGTGCAATGGTGGAAAAGTTCTTCTCGTTCGCGAGCTCCGTGACCTAAGCGAAGAACTAACGGTGTCGGAAGAAAACGCTGTCAGAAAGCTTTACAAACTTGGGCGCTGCTAAAGCGGCATCACTGTATCTTATTGCTAGTAAATCCTGTTTGTACAAGATTGCTAGGGATATTAGTTTGTAGCTCACTTTGGTCGGTTAATTAAACCACAGTTTATGCTTGCGATACGTACCCGTCGCCTACATTAGACACTGACAAATATCTTTATGAAAGGACACCCTGTACAAAATTATTTTAAAAATTTATTTCATTCTCCATGTTCTCATATACGCATTATCGGATATCTCTTAGCGCATTTACAAAAACCTGCTTTCGCCCACCTGACTCGGCGTATCTTGTGCCTTGGGCTAACTTGGGCCGTATATGCGGAAGGTGGTTCCGTTCAATGGACGTACGAAGGTACATACGACTGAAAAAAAACTATTGGTTCGGCATGATGGCTTTGCTACTTTGTGAACGTGATCTAAACGAGGAGATGTGTACTGTGGAGGCCAAATGAGCTGATCACGTAAGATTGGATGGTGAATATTTTATGAAACAGCCTGAGGCGACGATTTGCGTTCGAGATACTAAAGATGGCAGGTTAGAGACTATATTTAATTGCTGTCATAATGGTTGTTTCATTACAGTTAGTAAATACAAAACGGGCGAAGTTGTTTTGGGTCAATTTAAGTGAGGGTCATTAGGGTATGTTGGGCTGGATCCCTAACGGAGGCGTATTCCCAGTTTCGGGCGAATTAGGGGCGTTATATAAAAGGAGTTTTAATGAGGAATGGACTTTAGAAAAATTACGGTGCAAATACCCAACATCCTGTTAACATTAATATGACAAATCAATGTGAAAACCCCAGGGGAGAGTAGATTGTTATATGAACGCACTAAATATTTATAACTGTTAACAATATCTAAAGCAACGTTATTAAGGTAGTAAGAAGGCAAAGCGCTACAAGTTCTCGATTCTCGCACGAATTTACATTTGCTAGTGTTTAGATGCATTGACCAATTAGTACAACGGACAGAAATTCTATTAAAGTCAGCTTGGAGGACGGATACTTCATCATTAGCGGTTACTTCACGAAAAAGAACGCAATCGTCGGCAAACAAATGTAGGTGAGAAGAAATTTCAGAAGGTAGGTCGTTTGTATAAATAAGGAAAAGAAGAGGACAAAGTACGGAGCCTTGAGGCAACCCAGAACGAACGGGTGTTGGCGGTGAACAAGTGTTGTTAGCTGATATATACTGTAAACGATTGTTCGAAATATTTTGAGCCAAGTAAGAAGTTTTGGTGAAGATTTCGTTGGTGATGTTTAGATTAGCGCATTATCGCACTAACCTAGCCTAAATGGTTCAAGAAAGACATGCACGCACACTGGAGTCGCTTCTTTCATCGGTGTGATGTCTAAATAATGCGAATTGCCTTTACAGAAACAAATAGAAACATGGTTCATGTAGTGGAGCACACAGCTAGTTGGGCTATAACACCCCCCCACCCCAGAAACTGAAATAACCATGCAACAAACGACTTACTTCCACAACGACAATGATGACTGCGTAAAGAATTGTATACACCGTTTTATTACGCGCCAGCTAACTGGAAATGTGGCCTTTGCAACGAGCAATAGCGGTGAGACCACAGTCAAAGCTACGCCAAAGCACATAATTATAGCCTCTCAGCAAGGTCGTGTAACCCCCTGTAACCCCATGAGGTCAGACCCAGAAGTCCAGCCAGGAAGCGAGTTTCTGAAAAAGAAAGTCGGCTCCTGCTCTGTCTGTATAAACGTTACTGCATCATACCCGAATAAGCACAAGTAATTCTTCATATTTTTTCTCAAGAACTGACACAATAAACTTTCAGAGCTCTTTCCTAAATACGATTGCGGGGCCTCAACCTGCCAAACAAATTGAGACATGGCTTCGGTCCCACTACGTGACGGGAGGTTAATGTGAAGCCCGAAATTTCTTTCTGAGCCTTGCGAGTGGAGCCTGGGAATGCCATTTTGGTACGGGGCTCTTGAATTCTCGTACATTCATCTGAGGATTGAAGCGCTTCATAGTTAAACGAGCGGATACAGAAAAGACAGAAGGCACACAAGTGCACGTTTGTTCCAGAACAATGAATTATTACACGCTTACCTTTTTTTCCTTGTCCCTCTATAACTATGCAGGGCCTTTCATCCCTCGAGATTATTCTATCACCTAGCCAAGACGCATCTCTTAGTCACTCGGTAATAATCCCTGGTTTCTGCAAATGACTCTATGGCGTCGAGTGAACATTTTATTAGAAGTGAAATTGACCAGCTAATACTTGCTGGACGCCCCACAACTACTATCGATATTGCTACCAATATATTTAGGCCTTCTTTGCCTTTAATTTTAAACTAAGACTTTAATAGCAAATTAAAAAGTCGTCAGATTCAGATTTATGGGGTTTAACGCGTCGAAGTTACAGCTGGAATATGATTGGAGGGTTCCGGATTAAGTTTGAACACCTGGGGTTCTTAAACGTGCACCAAAATCTCAACACACGGCATTTTTCGCTTTTCTGCCTCCATCAAAAAAGTAGCCACCACGGCCAGGATCGAACCCACGTCCTTGGGCTCAGTACCACAATGCCTTAGCAACTGAACCACGGCGGTGGGTAAATGAGACAGTCGTATATGTATTCCCTTGTATGCATATTTTGGGGGGACAAAATACGACCTTGCTACAGAAAACGCATTGTGCCCGAACGTTTTAAACTGTATAGTTCTTACAAAATAGACTGCAGTAGTTGCTCGGACACGTTTTTGGCCAGACGTTTTCTTGTGCGTGGTATAGGTTGAATGCCCACATTATGATTTCAACCTGTAGCAGCTGTGCTTATCCTACCAACAAATGACCTACAACATTGGTGTGTGTATTATCTGCTTGTTAAGCGCTTACAATCACACCCCCTTTCTTGCCCCTCTGTCCCTAATCTCGTTAAAGAGAATTGTGTTTAATGGTAATATTTTAACACACCTTTGTCGCCTGTGCGAGCAGGCTCGCACGAGGGGCCGTTTCTTTGCATACGCACTGCGCTATGGCTGTCAAGAATATACTTTGACGACACAGACACGTAGAGGATAGTTGCCTATTAACGAAGGGAAAGTTTATGGTATATCGATCCCAGTATCACCATCTGATAAAGCAGTCATCCGCGCTAGAGTGACTGGACGGAGACCTTTGACGATTGATTACTAAAATATTCCGTGGGATGCGATGTCATAGACACCTAATTGTTTTGAAGTCTAATTAATGTAATTATCAAAGAATTACTCTAATTTAGTGTCCAGAGTTAAATGCAACCAACGAATCTGGCCACCCACACAAAGGAACGCAATGTACTTCCAAGCCTGTTAAGATGCTCCAATAGATTATCGCTGGTTGGGAGTCAATTCAGCGCGCTTGAATTACCCTAACATGTTTCTGCAATTCTGTAGGGTTTTTTTTTGTTCTCTTCAACTGAAAATTTCTCACAGGAGCTGTGCAACTGTGCTACATTAGGTAAAGAGGTTCACTTGTATGAAGCAATACTCTTCATTTGTTGCTCACACCACATGCCAACACAGCCATTATCCGGCAGTTGCAAAGAGTTGGCAGAGCTTCCGGAGGTATACTGCAACTTTAAAAGTGGCTATGTCCCAATGGCGTCGTTCACCTTTCGAAAAAAAAAGTGTGTGAATCACCCGAGGCGATACGACCAAGGCAATACGACAATCACCCCAGAACCAATACTTCATTCTGTACATGCTAAAGTTACTGCTTTAAAACGAGAAGAAACCCGAGTGCCTGTGGGCATATGCTATCCTTGCAAATGTGGGTATGCGCCTGTGGCGGATCCCTTTTCAGATAAACTACTGAAGTATTGCAGAAAAGTATTGCCGAAACAACTTTGGTCAATCCCACATGCGGAAGAGTGTCAAGTTTGCGGGGGTGCATATGGGCATGGTCTCGAGCAGCAATGGCATGTATTCGAGGTGTTCCTATTTTTACTTCATCCCAAGTCTACGAGCCATGATTACAGTATTTACTCGCATAATGACCGCACTCGCGTAATGATCGCACCGCTGAAGTTAGTCGTCAAAATATGACTTCTTTATTATCCCGCAGCAATGATCGCACCCTGAACTTGCTGCAGCCATATGTCGTTGTGTGCCAAGTCTAGACTGACGATGGTCCTGCTTACGTTAGTTTCCTCCTCTTTCAAAGCGGACATGGCTACGTTATTGCCGCGGACTTGATGATATTAGCGATATCGGCAAGCGTGCATGAGTTCATTATCGGTGCGGAAGAAACTCTCGATAAATGCACTTAATGTTCTCACAAAACATGCTGCGTGGGCAGCCGTGTCTTGATGTCCCACACTGTGACAGCAGCAGCCACTTATTGGTCGACCTGTTCTCACCTCACAGCACACTCGTTCCGGCGCGTTCCGTAATTCCGTAATTCCGGCGCATTCCGTATGAAAACACTGCACTTTTGCATCACTCGGTGGTCATTCAGTGATCAGTGGAGTTTTTATTATGTTTTTATTTGTTATTTTTATTATGTTCACGAGACTTTTCGTAAACATTCTGATCTGCAACTTGCATTTTCGGCGCTGAAACTTTTTTCCCGAAAAATTTACCTCGCGTAATGATCGCACCCCTAACTTTGCATCATATTTTTGAAAAAAAAAAGTGCTATCAATACGCGAGTAAATACGGTAATCCTTCTTCTGCTTCCTTGGACTTAGAGCAGGCCACAGAACCTACACCCACCATTACAAATTGCTATCAAAGAAGCCGAGTTGAGTCTTAAAATAAAACAGCTGTTTCTCTGACCATTGTTCTCGTCATAGTCGTTAGGAGTTCGCAATACATACAGACATCAATGGGCTATTTAAAGCATAATACAGGACGAGAGTTTTTGCGGACACGTGCGGCTAACGCTGGAGGCTTGCCTTTCTGTGTAAATTACCCTAATTTTTGCATGGGAGCTGTTCAAGCAGGAAGTAGAGGCATCAGGATTGAATGTGCCCCGATCATTTTTTTTCAGCAAGCATCACAAAAAAATCTTCACGATATTAGGAGTGACGCCCCTGGCACGACTTCACAAAATCACGGTAGCAAAATATAATCTTCAAAAGTTCGATGCAGAGCAGTGCAGAGTCGCTTGTGTATGGTCTTGCAGCAGTTGTGCAATGCGATGGGAGAACCACACACGCCAGGCATTACTTGACGAGTGGCTCCATGCTACGATTAAGTTCATCCCCGACATAACTTAAATGGTGTCCTAGCAACCAGCGCAGAAGAAACTATATCAGAATTTAACAGCTATATTTTTTTTTATTATTCACCGGCATTTTATTGATGGTCACATATTGGATCGTTCTTTGTTCCTCATAAAGCTTTTGACAGACGACGACTGTTTAACCCCCCCCCCCCTCTTATATAGAAGTCACGGTCAACCAGCTTCCGGTTTTCGAAAACGCCTGACCCTGATGAACTCGACGGAGGATGCTTTCAACGGAGGATTTTTTAAATACTTCAAATCTCTCTGGTGCTCCGTTCTGCTTGAGATTTCTGTTTGTTGTCTGGATATGAATTTTCAACCCCCCCCCTCCCCCCGTCATTCAGAAAAAACAAAAGTACTAATTCCCAGATTAGAGGAAAGAGAAAAACTGCGATCCATTCATGGCTTCAGCCACAGACCAGTCGCGCTGAACCAGGAATTCAGCGAATTCCTGTAATTCAGTGCAGGAATTCAATTCAATTCAAGTCAAGGAATTCAATACAAGGAATTCAGCTAAGATTGTCTTTAACGGCTTGCATTCTTATTGGTGTGCCTCAAACGTGAAAATTGGGTGTCAAATCAATATAGACAAATTTTCACATTGCTCCCACAGCCCCCCCTTTATGTTCCGATTCTTATGAGCAGCTCTTGTACACTCCCGATGCCACTCCTTTTTGTTATCGTTGTTGGTTCTGTCGGTTTCGTCGGGCTAAGTTTCCGCCATTCTGCATGACTAATTAATAATGGTTAGCTTAGGAAGCCTGTGTCTGAGCATTGACAAATGAAGTATAGGCCATAATTGCAAATTACAGCTACACATGCCTGCACCTCTCATGTTCATGTGGAGTAGCAAGCCAAACTCGCTGCCAGGCTGACTTCCCCTCACCATTAAAGGCATTCCTCCTCCTTTGCGTTGACCTGCTTAGGAATTGACACATTCAGTTGGAATAAAATTATTTATATTATTCCTCTTTAAAGCAGGGTTACCAGTTATATCCTTTGTTTATCTAGCACTACATATGGCCCTTATGTATGGGTGTGCTTCAATGCCGCAGCATGCACAGTTTTTGTATATTAGGTACTAAACTTCAAGTATTGGTGCACGTACGCTGATGGCTTTGCTTGTTTTGTCAAAATAAGACAGCTATTTATAAAGTTGTTTCGCTGAGAAGTGATATGTTGATCTCTGGTGCGAATGTCAACTTTCTGAATATCGCCGGCCTTTGGTTAGGCTCGTAGGCACTCACACCAACTGAAGCTGCCGGCAGCTCATGGTTCCGAGTACCCGTTAAATATCTTGGGGTCCCGCCAGACTCCTACAGCGTACCTGCCAGGTTCGCCGGGTGGCATTAGGGAGATCAGACGGGAGAGGGGGAGGTGAGGGATAGAAGAATTAGAAGCAACAGATTGGAATAATTTACACGCATGTCTAATTTAGTACAGAGCAGGAACTGAACTGTGTCGTCCAAACTACTAACAAGCTTTAGTATACACCACTCGTCAGTTGCTAAATCTTCGACGTGGCTGACGCCGCTTTTTCAGGAAGTCTTGGGAATACTGTCGAGCGCAACAATGTTCGCTCTTGCGACACTTGGCCAAAAGAACGCGACTGAGAGTTGTGTCGGGTATGAATGCTCGGAACTGGGGCAATTATTTTTTTACTATGCTGAACTGACTCGCACTCAGCTGGTACTGACCAGTTCATTGGATTGTAGGGTTTTAACGCGCCGACGACAACGCACGCGATGAAGCGCGTCCGTAGTGGAGGCCTCCGGATTAATTTTGACACCTGGGGGATCTTTAACGTGCGCCTAAATCTCGTACACACTTGGCGTTATTGCTTTTACGCCTACATTAGAAAAGCGCCCGTCGCGGCCGGGAATCGAGCCCGCGACCTCGTGCTCAGCAGCGCAACGCCTTAGCCACTGATCCACCCCGGCGGGTACTGACCAGTTCAACTTGCGCGCATGGCCGACTGTGATTTTTAGTCTCCTGACTGAGAACGAGGTCAATTGGAGTAGGATCGAATTGGACTGTCAGGTAGCTCCGGCGTAATGTGGCCAGAGCGGGAGAAAGGTTTGGCCAAACACGGGTGCGTTTTCGGGAGATTTTCGTTTCAGTCGTACAATCGTACAAAACCATCAAAATTCGGGAGTCTCCCGGAAAATTCCGGAAACCTGGCAGGTATGCCTACAGGCACGGCGCCTGTTGGTGGGAGAGAGCGAGTGCCTTCGTCGTTATTTGCAGGCTTTCGGGCCGCGTAACTCGTCAATATAGGGTAGGGGCCAGCAACGTAGCATGTTGTTGGCAACAAAATCGGTGTATGCCATGCATATTCTTCATTGCGCTTGGACTCCTATGCAGCACTTTCATTGAGTTTTTGCGAAAATATTATGCACATCTACCACAGAGCCACTGAGGCACGATAACCTATTTAGTGCAGTCTGCGGTGGTGGACTCGTCGTAACCCATCTATTTGTATGGCAAATGGTTGAGCGTTTCTCATTTTTAAAGCGAAGCTATCTATGCCTCGCTGGCCGCGACGTTGTCCAAAAACGCACTGCAGGTGTGAATCTGTGGGATTCGACTTACCCTGTTAATTGCGCCTTCTTGCAAGTTAATCCCATCGGTGCAGTACGCAATCTTGTTGCTGCCATCTCCATTTTCACCGGACCTTGTTGCGGAAGTATGAGGTGTACGCCCAATACGCTTTTTTTGTTTTGTTTCTATCCTGATGATACGTTTAACGGTCTCGAATTAAACTTTCGAAAGGCAATTAATTTTCATTCTTCTTACCAGTCACTATTGTATCAAACTGTTTATTCCAATCGGCCTGAGTATTCACAAAATGCCGCTTTCTCCACCCGCAAGAACTTCCTTCTAAAGGCTTCACGCGGAAACAGTTGTTCGGCCGTAGCTACAAAAAACAAACAAAATATTTTCGTGTATTCGTAGACTAGTATTCCGCATAACGAATCCGATACAATCGAAACAGTTTATAAATTGAAAGGAAGCCATCATGTTTTGGGATTGTCCTACCAAGAACCTTGAGAAGGACTTTGACTTGACACAAACAAGCGTGAGGTATCTCGTTCTAGCCTGTAGGCCATCAAATTGTTTCAAGGAGTTAACAAAAGGCTGAAGCACTGTCCGCTTCAACTTCGAGCTATTTATATTGTTAAACTAAGGAATAGTGTTTGAGGCCGTTTCCCCGCTGGTCACCGTAACAATTCGTCTGTTTTATTCGCCTGTCCAGAGAATTTCTCAGCTCTAAGTTCTTCGGCAGTTCAAAGCTGCCCCTGCAATAGAAATTCTACTGGGAGAATAAAATACGCAACTCGCTTTGGAAGCGGTTCTGAGCACTACACAAGGACAAATAAAAGGTTCCCAACATTAACTCTGCTGTCAAGCATACCTGCCAACTCAGGATTACTGTCAATCGGTGCTAGTTTGGTCTATAGCAAGTACCGTGGTATGCTGCTTTTGTTTTTGTTTTTGTTTTTTGTCGCAGCCGATTGCAGCGTGCGACATCTGAATAAGATGGTAGCCAATTGAAGGCTATTTCATTCTTGTGACATTAAGCTGGCGATTGAAAAGATTTCAAAAATATCTATGCAAGCACGTAGGAACTGATCTAGAGCAAAGCCCCCCCCCCCCCCACCCCACCCAGAGTTCCTAGTATAATCAATAGTGAATGTGGACGCAATCAGGGATTCCGGAACGCTTTCGGGTGTGGAGGGGCCAGTATTTTCGTCCTTTTATGTTGTGTTTATTGTGTATTTTTCACAATATTTGTCATTTTGTTTACTTACATAACATTTATTAAGGTTATAATTCATTTTAACTGTATTAATTTTTAACTGTTGGTATCTTCGCTTAGTTATGCATTGCAAACCTGCGCTGACACGCCAATTCCAAAGAGGTTCGAAAGTTACGAAAATCATTTTAATATTTCTGCATTCGCTCTCGCAATGAAGCAGATGTGTACTGACACAAGTGCACAAATGTGGTTTTAAGTAGACAAGAAAGTAGGCACTAGGTATAAAAGCTATTATCACAGGTATACGAGCTTCAAGGCTGGCACGACAAGAGGGTGTCGGGCAGACGTTATCGAAGGAGGCTGAAGGATGCTGTTCGTTCTGCCGTTCTATAGAGACGATCTGTTTCATAACGGCATCTAAGTGCAAGTTCCGTAGCTCTCTTCTTGTGCACGTGGGGTAGGAGGTGTGTCAGCCTCCTCTGTGTCATTCGATTGCGCAAAAATATTTTTACTCGCCTCAGAGCACCGAAAGATCGCTCTCCTGAAGGCTCTGACGCAGGGACAGGAAACATAAGTTGTGGGTACCGGACAACCTGGTTCATCATCTTCCGCATATCTACAGACTTCCCCTGCAGGATCTGTGAAATGCGTTCACTTGCGGCCGGACCGTCACCACGCAGAAGCGTTGGGAGAAGCACGTGTTGCACTGAAAGCCTGCTGATGTCTAAATCCGCAGCGTGTGCTCCTAAATGTTCATTTAGGTCGTTCCGCAAAGTTTCTACCTTCAGCATTGTCAGTTAAAATGCGCTCAAGGCTAATCAGCCTCTCCATTCCAGGATGGTCAAATCTCCGTCGGAAGTCGCTGTAGCAGCAAAAAACTCTTCCCTGTGACCTCTTGCCGTCAAGCGCTGAAGGCTCCTCATGCTTGTCTGTAAATTGAAACTTTCTGGGCGGCTGAGACGCTGTGGGCGCTCGAGATTCCTTTGGACCTAACTTTCTTGCTCTTGAGTTTGTCCGCTCCCATAGGACGTCAAATGAGGCGTCAGACCGTAGCCTTGCCAAGCCGTCACAAAGAGTCTCTGCTGCTTCTTTTGCTCCTGCAGAGCGGTAAACTGGGCGTTAAAGCATCCTCGCTAATCGCACGCATGGGCCGAACAGGGCTTTAGAAAGGTTGATACCCACTAAGGTTTTGAACTTTAATACTTTCTCATATCCTTTTGCGACTGTCTTGCTGGCGCCACTGAAAGAGCGTTGAACTTGTACCAGTTCCTGCAAATTTGCCTGCACCTTTTGATAGCTCTCACAGAACGTTTTCATTGATTTTGCTCTTACTGACCACCTGGTTGGGCATAGTGGTAGCAGTTGGGAGTTCGGCCTGAAAAATCCTGCTCACCGGCATCATTACCCGGAGGAAGTACACCGCTAGATCAGAGCGTCTCCGACGACATCGCAGTTCCTGGCTACCTCCTGGAGTGCCAAGTCTAGGCAGTGGTTACTGCAGTGCAAAAATATTGACCCTGGTTTCGAGTACGCAATCCTTTATCGCCTTCCATGTTCGCGGGCCCGTCAAAACAGTGCCCCCATAGGTTGTGGAAGTCCAGGCCCAGACGCAAAATCATGTTCCTCACGGCTTTATACAAGGTCTCAGCTCAGCTGTCTGGTGCATTGTACATGGTAAAAAATTACTCACGAAGTTCCAGTGTTATCCTGTCTGCCCAACCCCCACAAATTGGGAACTGAGGCAGCCAGGCTTAGTCAATGATCTGGTTGATCCTTTTTACGAGTTCTCCTATACTGCTTGGTATGTACCCCGGTGTTTGATTATTTCAGCTTTGTTTTCTCTGGTATTTAGAAATTTGCGTGTCAGGAGTAGTCTCTTCTTTCTTGATAGGGGACAGTCTATCCTCACCGATCGATCGATTACCGAGCTTTATCACCGATCTTTTGAGTAGGTTTTCCGCATTTGCAATAGTTGTGGTCAGTTTCGTTGGTAGAGTGTCCGGTGATTTCCTGGCTTGTGCATTATTTTGTAGGGAAGTGCGGAGGCATGAGGGGAAATGTTTTAATCCATTGCTGTGTTGTTGTTTCCTTCTCCGTGTGTAAGTCAATATTCCGCCAATTTTTGTGTACCTGTTTGCGTAGTCGTGATTTGATATTTTGGTTACTGATATGTTGAGTGGTGTGCCTTAATTTGTGGCTTTTTAACCGGCCATCGTGCCACCGTTGTGCGTCCAATCGATCATGGGCCTTTTGTAAAGCATTGAAACACACCACCACCAGTTTGAAAATTTAATTATAGCTCTTGTCAAAAATTTGATTTCATTCAGCGTAAATGGTCGGAAAGTGGGGGTGGGGAAGGGACTGCCCCTCTAGAGAATTGGTTGTAGAAGGAGGGTAGGAGGGGGGGACCACCTTCCGGCCTTCTCCCCCCCCCCCCCCCTGTTCCGGAGTCCCTGAACGCTATGGAAAGCGCACAGCACCAGCATCGTGATTACGGGGCACTGATACGAACGCTGGGAGTTGCGGGCACGGCCTTTCGATGCAAATTGAGAAGGCCTGGTGACATCGATTGCCGCTGTGGCTGCGGTGGGGCTGAGGCGCCGATCCGCTAGGGGCGCTGTATCAGCGATAGCCAGCGATGGATTCGATGGTGAGGTGCTAGGCCAAGGTTACGTGGCGCTATTTTTTTAGGTTGGGGCCTGCACTGGGACTACCTATCTGTGAAAGCAACATTTCGAGGAAAAAGCCATAGATAGCTTTGGGGATAAAAGCATCAATATTGCTCGCGTTTTAGGGGGAATACGCAGAGGACCTCGTCTATAAGCGCCATCTGGCGGGTGCCGGTCATAAATCGGAAGTCGCAAAGAGCAGTGTTAAAACATCAGGACAGGAAGGAAAAATCGCAGAACACACGCTGAATCTGAAAAAAGATCCGTCATTTACTGATCAGTAATGGCGTGTGGTAGTATGTGCGCATGTGTGAAGGCGGTGGGTTCTTGGGGGGCATGTAACAGCTCTCAACACAATAAATCCTCGGCGGAAATTAAGACTAAAAATTGGCCGCGAATCTGCTTGCTCGGCAAATGTCGTCGAAATTCGATACTCTTTTGCCGCTTGTGACCCGTAACACTCTCCCCACTTTCCCCAATCCCACCCCGGACCTCTCGTTCTACCCCTCCCTCCTCAGAATTCCCGGTCATGATAAATCGCAACAAACGTGTGCTCTACCCGATTCAATTTTACCGCGTTCTCAGTGCTCGCGCGCCATCTGTTGGGACCTTTCGTAAGTGTTTGTTTGAAATGCATCTAGCTCGAGCCCGAACTCTTTTCTTCATCTTTTGATTTTCTCTCGCCTCACTCTGCTACCTGTGTTTACACGCTTTTTTGTTTGTTTGTTTGCTGGTGTAAAAAAACCAAGTTCGCGTCTATTTTGAATGGAAAGAACACTGCTAGGAAAAAACACTACTAGAAACGCTATTTTTGCCTCAGATATAACTAATGTACTGAACAATGTTGACTCGTGTGAAGCATGCAACCATATTTTAGTATTGTGTATAGTCTCTCTATACTTCCGTGTTCAAGCAATCTAGCAACTTGTGGATTGGCGGCTGAATCAGTGACAGACCAAAATTTTCGTTTTCAGGATATCCCAGAAGACTATCGTCTTCAAAAACTACACTGCAGACTTTCATTGTCGCCCGCCTTGGTACAAATCGCTCCACTGCCAGAAGTAACGACTGACTTTCGATTTATTCTTGACCTTTACAGCTGTAGTAACTCAACTACGTTTAGGCTAGACCAGTCCCCCCCCCCCCAAAAAAAAAAAAATTGAGCTCTGATCCCTCCGGGTGCCTGAAAATTAAGCGTAAATAACACGAGTTTTCGTTTCGATTTGCCTACGAATAAAACTAAGGCTACACAACACACCAATTTAATTTTCCTGGAGCAAAGATGTATTGTGCGAAGCAGCTCGGAGCTGCCAAACGTGTGCGTAGCATCCCTGAAAGACTTAGTTAAAATACACCTAGCGTTAAATTTTAACAAACAGTTACGAATATGACATCGGTTCGATACGAAAAATTAGATTTAAATGATCCCAATTTCGATAAAACATAATTTCCTTCTTTGTTAATTACAGCTTACACTGCGTATACTGTGCGCACTCAACGTTTCAAACCGAGGCCTTAGTTTCGGGATAAACAGTTAAGCGCTCCGAATACGCTCGTACTAGTTTCCGGTTGTTCAGGACCCACAACAACATGTGCTTGTTTGAGTGTTTTCTGTGTGAAACACGATCAGAGCCGTTATTACGCAATTATTACTCCCAAGCACAGGGCGCATGCGCACACCCCTTATAGGCAACACGGGAGCACCGGTTAAATAGGAAGGGGGGAGTGGTTGAGGGTGGGTGGAGGGTGCTCACCTGAATTCACGGTGAAAATCCCAGCTGAAGCACGACACGTCTTAAAGGTGGCAAAAATCCATGGCATGACACGCGGCATTTTGTCGGGACGCGCGACGTCGCACGACGTCGCACGCTCGCACAGCCGGCGGCAGCCTTTCGCGCGTGCGGCCGGCGTCGGTCTGCTGCGGCGTCCGCCGCGACTGAGCGCAATAGGGCACGCCAGACGCTCCGAAGAAGACTCGTTCGCGACTTGATGCACATTTTATAACTCCCGCCGCTGCGCGCCTTTATACCTATAGACGGAAACGAGCAATCGCCCCCATCAAAAAGCCATTCCGGGCGGCAATTTTCCAACGCGCGCAATGGTTAAGCCAAGGCGGCCATCAATATGCAATGGCCGCGGCGCGTTTATGATCGCGCCGTCGTATAGACACCATTGAGAGGGCCATGCGGTGATCCCGAGCGCTTTTACTCGCTCGAGAAACGGTCTCTTCACGAGCAGGTTATTACGGCCCCTTTGTGTCAAGATGCGCCACTTTCACTCCGTTATCCGTCCACACGACGCTCTCTGTTGGGGGCTCGCTTTCTGACAACCGTCGCTGTGTCGCTGTTGCCCGATGTGACAGTGTGAGGAACCTTAAGTGCATGCAACAGCTATAGGGTACGTGTAAACATTAATATATGCCAATAAAGCAGAGCAAATATGGCAATAACCTCTGAATGATGAACTCATATGCTTATGATGGTTTACGATATGTTCGTGAAGTTCGCCACAACCTATAGCTGCTCATTCAACTAGCCGTAGTAAAGTTTTGTGCTAAACTTACCAACAATATTAAAGAATTATGATAAACGCCTAGTTATAATGTCGTCGTAAATGTTGGATTACCCCGAATAAGTGTTATAGGCTACCCCATAAGCTTTTACTGAAGTATGAAAGTATTCGTGGACGTATTCATTGCTGCCAGTATTAGCTCCGAACAGTTGTAAATAAACCGTCAAAACTTTGACTCAAAAAGTATATGCCGATTTTATAACGTCATATCTTCCTAACTTCACTGCCGTAACCCTTACAGAGTATTAAGTGCCCATTAGGACGAGAGAAAGTACGTATCGTAAAGTCAGTTTGTTCCCATTTGATGTTTCATAAAGACGCCAGAGCACGATGTGCTATAGCTGAAGCTACACGAGGCAGCTCTGTCCCCCCAAGAAGGCGCCATGTACTCGAAGGAATTCATAAACGTTAATTTTTCACAACTCAAAGACGAAATTGCGCAAAAAAAAAATCAAGGCTATTCCACCCTGCGACGGTAGAGGACTAGCGAAACTTTAAATATCGTGGTAAGAAAACTTGTAGTAATTTTTTTTATTTCACCCCTCATTCTCTCTATACTCTCTTTGTTAATGACGACCACAATGGCTTTGCGGTCGCTATGATGTACACTGAACGGCATAGTTTCGTGTTTTCAAACATAAGGTACCACTCAAGGTATTTCCCATTCTGGGTATTTACCAGACTCACGGCTATATCCTAAACAGGAGAAACTTCTCCCAAGTTCGTCTCAATTATCTCGAGCTGCAACCCAATAACTGCGAGCCTGTAATGCTCCGTCCCCGTCTAAAGGGAACATCATTTACCCGAAATTATGCAGAAATTGTCCGTTATTCCGTAATAATTAAGCCACTGCACTTCGCAGCAAGCTTTCTTAGCCAAAACTTTAAAGGGAAACCCTCTGGAGTGACAAAGCGCCTTTCACATTACAGAAGAGAACTAAGAAAATGGTGGTTGCGACGAGGTAGTCGCAATATAGCTGACAATAAAACCAAGCAATCTATTTACCACAAAACCAGCCGCAGTTTTCGTACAAGCCGCACGTGACACTACAAAGTACATGATAGTACACCACCCAGATATTAGTGGCACAGGAATGCTTTGCACATTTTGTCATTTAGTTCATTCATTTGTGGATGTGGACATGTAACCCTTAAACTTCGCTCTCACAGGACGTCAAGATACACAGCAATAGCTTGCATAGGCATGCATTTTGTTTGGGCTCAGATGAGCCCTACGAAGAGGAATGGTTTAGGCACACACAAGAAGCTCCGAAGTTTTTTATGGCGTTTCTCTGAAAATTATTAATCTTCGTCATACGTTGTTCGAAGTTGTCCTACGCTACAATCATCGCGCACTTCTAAACACCTCCCCTAACATTAAACATTTTAAATTCATACAGACTGACCAGTTGGCAAGCCAAAATTACCCAACAGAAAAACGACAGTTAACTTTCAACCTTACCCAGTCCTACCACAAAAAAGTTCTTCAATCTGTGTTTGGGGGAGCGGCCGAAGTTTCTTGAAGTTATGTGGGCAGTCAATAGGTCGCCGGCAACGTGACCTCTTCGGAGGATTCATCAAGATGTGTTCCTCAGCAGGTCCTTACTAAGCATGACAATCTGTACCAGCCAAAATACGATGACTTGGAGAGCTTTTCTTTTGTAGTTTCGCAGAAAATAAACAGCTTCCTCAAACCAAGGACTCAGAGGATCGGTGCACGCACTACGCTAATCGCTTTAGTTTATCTTTTGAATTATGTGTGTTTTCGTGCCCTTGGAAGCTGTATATCGTCTTGTAAAAATATTTGCGGTGGCCCGTAGAATCATGTTAAGAGGTGATATCGGTTGTGGCTCCCGTAATATTTGACCTTTCATTTTCTCAAATTTGATGCTGTAATTTGGAGGTCTCAATGAACGAAATTATCTGTGAAATGTCATTTCTGCCACGAAAATGGGTTCGCTAATAGTCTCTTTCGCGAAGGTTTTACACCTTGAAAGAAAAGCGCTTGCCTCAGTACAGATTCGGTTGTTTTATATACTCATGAAGCTGTCTTCCACGACGCATTGCTACCATACCTGCCATGGATTCGATATTAATACAATCAGGACACAGAAACATTTTTGTTTATAAAAGAAAAAAATCCCGGGCCATCTCCACTAACGTGAAACCTGACGAGGAGCGAGGCATACAGTGTATAAGTGTATTCTTCGCGCCTTGGCGTTTTTGCCAACGGAGATGAAACCGTTCGGGGGTACAGCTGTACAGCTTTGCTGTAAAAGTCTCCTGTCTTTGAAACACGAGGCGTTCTAGCGCGAGGCGTAAGCGAGTGTCTTACGAAGAGTTCCAGCGCGAGGCGTAAACGAGTGTCCCGGTGTTTTTTTAGTACGCGTTACGTTCTAGCGCAAGGCGTAAACGAGTGTCCCAGTGTTTTAACACCGTGACTACATGAGACGACGGTTACGGCGACGACATGAGACGCCAACAGCTCGAGCCGCTAAGGGGCTTCGCCCCTAAAATTTCTGGGGCACTTGAGTCTGTTTAGGTGCTTGAATGCGAAATCAGTATGGATTCTTCTGGCGATACTTTTCAGAGGTTTCTTTGTGCGCCTTTTCCTAAGCTGTACTTTACTTGTCTTCATTGGTTATCAGACCGCAGACCATGCGGACCTCTTTACTGAAAAGCCATTAATCTGTGTTATGGTAGCTCCATGAAATCATGCACGACACGCACGCGATGTCGCAGTAAAGTATCGCCAGTACAAGCCATAATGCTGTCGCATTCAAAAGCACGTAAGCAGACTTCAGTGCACCAAGGAATGTTTTCTCCTTACGCCCCTTTTCGTTCACATTTAAAGTGTCTTTTAAGCAATGTTTCTCGTGCCGGCAGTATCGAGTTGTGCTTAACTAACCTTGCCTGTCACCGCGCGTTCTCGTATTTAATTCCCGTCCCCCGCCTCAATGCTTTCTTTTCTTGTGATGGCATGGAGCTTTTTGTACCATTCTCTGCTTACAATGCCGGCTTGTTTGGCTGATAGGACACATAATTCTTAGAATCAAAGAAAAACTCACTGCATGCCATGTTCGACTAAGTCGCGTGCTTAGCTAGTCACAATAAACCTAACTGCTTTTTTTTTTTCTCCGCCACTTTGTAACCCAATTCAGAATAGAGCCCTACTCGCCTCGTTCACTGATCCGTAAAAGTCATGGGGCACCACTTGTTCCTCAACGTAATGACTAACCATGCAGCCCTAATTTCACAGAGAGACGAAGAGGAAACATGAGGCCTTTGTGTCGACAGGGCACGTTGAGTGTAATCTTGGCTTGCTGAGTATATCCGTGTGAGCCCCGTGAAAAAGAAGTCGGCCATCTTCGCAACTGAAATGCGAAGACTGAGGAAACAGCGGAGCTGTGGTTGGCTTTAACTTGGTTGGATTTAACTAGCTTTAACTTGGCTTTTCTTAGGTGTTCCCCTAAGGAAAAGATGATTAAGAGAATAACACAGTAATAGAAAAACAAGAATAACATTAAGCGAATAAAACAGTAAGAGAAAGGTAGTTAAAAAGAGAGGGTTTCTTTATGAAAACTGAGTCAAATCAAAGTCCACAATTCATTCTCCAAAAGTCAATAATCAAACTGCCAAGTCCGAAGCCAAAGTCAACTTCAACCAAGCCAGCAGTCCAAAGTACAACACCCACGCTAGAATCCGAAGGAACGCTGGCGCCCCGAATGCGATGATAGCGCAATTGTAATGTTTGCTACTGTGAGTATGCCAAAATCCGAGAGTAAATAAAAAAGATGATAGCGCAATCGTATAGACCCCGACGACGCGCAGAGGTATTGCAGCCATGATGAACCACAGAATAATACGACAGTAAAACCTCGCTGCTCGCGTTCTGCACAGCATTACACACTGCAGCAATCAGTATGCTTGAGTATCCTACAGCCTCTGAGGCAGGCGCTACAACACGTGGCTTCCTTTTCTAGAGAACATCTGGCAGCATGATACACCTTACGGCACCTAGCCCCCCAGCACATCATGCGTCTTTGCTCCACAATGTCGGTAGCTGCCCAGTGCAGTGTGGCTGGTAACGTTGGGGTCGACCAGATAAGCCTTTCACCGCCCACACCCATTTCGCGGTCTATGCCGCCAAATCAACGCGATGCCACGCCACTTGCATTTTCTCTGGGGCGATGGTCGCAATTGTCCGTATGTACAGATCCCGGTATAAATTACAGACCATTTTATGCAAACAATCCAGACAGCACCATACGCATGCTCCGTGGTCTAGCTATGCAAGCGGGATGACGTCAAACAGCACCTGTGGCTCAACGTCACGTTCACATAACACCATTTGTGTAAGACTCGTCGGGTACATTCCGCTTACCAGACCTGTGGGGCACGTGATAACACTGAATATGTTCTAGCTGTACTCTGTTTCACAGCACCTACGTTATCTATCTTGGAACTTAGCTCAGGAACACACACAGGCAGCTCATGAACACAATCGAACCGCGGCAGAGTGCACCAGCTGCGTCATGGACTACTGAAGCCATGGTATCATTTCTTCGGGGTGGTGATCTGCCCTAGATACTGTAGTTCTTCCTCATAATTATCATCCTATTATTGTGAATTGACGTGGTTGTGTCGCGTGTTTTGTACGTTTATGCATGTGCACGTTTCAGCATTATTGCATTCCCATCTTAATTACCAAGCCAAGCTCGCAGCCCTGCTGACCTCTCTGCCTCAATAAATAATTTTCCCTTCAAGAAAACGCCTGCCTGTCTATTTTATCTTCCTAGTACCCACGCGTTTCTATCAATATAATGGTCGTGTACCAGTGTAAGAACACCAAAAATGAGCAGCTTATCGGTTTCTGGAGAAATCATCTACCACTTGAAATGCGAAAAGGAACCCTGCAAAGAAGCAGTCCAGCAAGGGACCTATTAAGCAAGCCGGTAAGTAACCGATCGACCAAGTGACGGGCTCAGGGTGCGTCCACCACCACTGGGATGCAAAGAAAGAAGCCACTGAGCGATCTCTAAGCAAGAAATTAGGCGAGTGTGTGTCCAGAAACACGGGTCCGTTGCAACAAAGCAAACTGCGAGTCAATAGGCGTGTAGAAACAGCCGCTTGCGACCAAGCCAAAATGAGTATAGCGTTATGGCAGGTTGACGTTCGAACCGGAGTACAACTCGGCAGCAGCCTTCCCGAGCCCATGATAAGTTGTATCCGCAGCAAAAAAAACCTCACGCACTTGCAGTTTTACAAATAGAGGCGTACCTGTTGTTGAGGGAAAGAGCTGTATCACACTGGTGTATAGGACTAGCTTTGCGTAAGTACGCCGGCAGTTGCTCTCTCCAGTGGCACCTTTCCAAAATGACACACGGCACATCTAATATCAGTAAAAGAACACTGAAGTGAGCTCTGAACATTGCCTAAATATATTATCATGTAAACTCTAGAATGATTCGGCATTGTTATGAAGCCTGTGTACCGATTTACACATTCCTTGCAATAAATGTGTAAATCCTACTCGTCGATTCGCTGCCGTCGGCTAAGAAACCGTGCTTGAACGTCCGCAAGGCAAAATTCAACGCATTTGGAGCAAGCTTAAGTTGTAAAAGCTCTCTGAAAAGAGCGAAGGAGCCAACGTACACCAACGAATAGGCGAATATCAACGTATCGAAGACTGGGATAGCATAAAAGCACATTGCACAGAAATGCGACCTCACTGCGGCAGTCGACAGTATGGTATAATGACATTTACAGTGAACCTAATGAAACTTAATTGCAGCGAATTACATGCCAATTTTATGCCATTAACAGCGAATTAGATGCCAATCTCAATGTCATTAGTTTGGTGCTAGACAAGAATACCGAATGACACATACAGCGGATTACGTGCCAATTTCATGTCATTAACAGTGAATTAGATGCCAATGGCAATGTTATTAGTTTGGTGCTGCACAAGACTAATGACACACCAAATTACATGCCAATTTCATGCCATTAACAGCGAATTAGATGCCAATGTCAATGTCATTAGTTTGGTGCTACACGAGAATACCGAATGACATTCAAGGCAAATGGCAATCGGCGGTCGAATAAGGTCGAGGAAAAAAGTCTAATTAGTTTGCGAACCGAAGGTGTATATAGCCGCGGAAGAAGTGGCCCTTCACTCCACAAGGAGCAATAAATAGAAGAGCACTGTGTCTGAAGACTACAGCAGCATATCAATATTCTTCACTGAATGTTGTTTTGCGTTGAAAAGGCAAGCGCCACCTTCGCAAAGCTCCCAATATTTCTGCTACCCAATAACTTATTTCTTGCTTTCTTGTCTCGGCATGTGATGTCTAGTGATGTCATTAGAACACCGATACACTTTTTTGTTGAAAAAAAGTTTTGTTTTGTTTTCCAATTATTCAAGGGTGTAAAACATTATCAATGCATTTGCATTAGTATCTTCCAATACCGCGAGTTTCTTAATCGTCACTACAATTTCATTATCAATTGACATTTTCCTCGCTGTGTAGACTCGCACGGTCAAACTGAATGTTATTTACAGCAAATGTCATTCGCTTTGAGCGACATTAAATTTGCCGTGTAACTGGCGTGCAAGGCTTTAGTTGTTATGTCTAACAGACAATCATGGATTACGAATTACACGATGCCGCCACTAACAAAAAAGCTCGATCTCTTCCCTTCAGTGCCTCTTTAATCCTCATGTGCTCAAGAAACACGAGGCGTAGGCGCGACATCTGTTTCGTACCAATAGATATAACCACTTTTTTTTCAGTCGTCCATAAAATGTTTGTCTTTTTCTCCGTTACCGATTTTGAACTTGCGTCCCTGTGCACGGCTCTTAAACAAAAGTAGTTATTTTTGAGTGCTTCGACTAAACCGGCGTGATATCACGTGCTATTTTAAGCAGAGTATGCATTCCCAGTTTTCTGTATTACTATGGAGTGGCGCGAACAGCAGCGAGCTTCGCCGCAAAGCGCAAATGTTGTGTACGCAAGCCAATAGAGCATGTGCGAGAAATTCCCACCCTCCCTCTTTCCGACTGTTGGTGCCACGCGCCGTGGGAGTTTCGCCCACGTGAATCCTACCAGCTTTCAGCGTAGTCTTTAAGGCATATGCTTAAGCTTCATGATTGCGTTCGAAAGACTATGCAGCACCAATCATTTGACGCTTCATTTCAACGCAATCTACGGATTCCGCCAGTGCACGCCCCTCTGTACGAACGAGAAATCAGAGCGTATACGCATATCTCCCAACTCAATGTGGTTACAGTAGCAGAAATGATTGTCGTTCATGCTTTCCGAAACCTACCGAATACATGGAGGTATGGAAGGAAAAACTCCCTGATCGAAAGCATAACACGAGGGGCCCAGGTTCGATTCCGACCACAGGAGGCTTTTTTTTTTAATTGGCTGCACATGTTATTGTTCCCCGCCGCCCCTCGGGCCTTTGGGGTGGCCCAGTGGTTCGGTTGCCGGTTTCACGGGTAAAGGTCCCAGGTTAGATTCCCTGGACCTCCCTAACCACATTTCTTTCTTGAGGCTTCGAGGTATTTTGGTGCGATGGACGGGCCAAAGCTTGGCCTCAACAGCTCTGCTGTTAAAAACGCGTTAGAAACCAAATTTTCACCAAAAATACAAAGAGGGCTGGCCCTCGAACCTCGAGCTCGAGGTGGCTACCCAAGCCGAACAGCCAGAAAAGGTACCAGCAGATGGCGCGTCATCAGTGCGGATGCGGAAAAATTGCATTCAGCAAACCTCCAAAGCGTTTATCACGGGGAGGGCTAAGCAGGAGGGTAAGAGCGTGAGAAGGAGAAGAGACATTTACGAAGCCTGGAGGGCAGAAGACAGATATGCGGACATTTGTGTGATGAAGCCGGGAATTTAGAGCAGGTCTGTCCTATAAATTCCGACTTCGAAGGGCTTAGCCGATGGCTTCATGACTTACGTTATTTTACTCCAGTGCATGTCCACGTCAAACAATGTCTGCGTTCGAAATATACATGTGCAATCAACACCCGAATGTTTCCGAGCTGTTACTTGATAACATGCCAGTGGCGACCAACGCTTAAGCCTATCCTTAGTACCCATATGAAATTTGATCCAAATTTGTACCGGTGGTGACCCTGGACCTCCGCTGAAAGAAAGCCCATTTGGCGTCTTGAGAGATAGACAAAGGAAGAACGCTGATGGAGCATTAGATGCGGGAGTGCATTTTTATTCCCGGAAGCCATGTGTCGACAGCGCCGTCGTATCCCTGGTTACCAGCATGTTTCATCCTCCAAGCGGCAGCTGGTGAACAGTATCTCCCACTGCTGAGAACCCGCGGTGGAGTAGGGACGGGTGTTCTTTAGGGGTTTTCCTTGCAGTGCACAATGATGTTGTGTACTAATGGTACATTTTGCATCCAGTTGAATAATGGACGACATCTCAAACAGGGTGCACGAAAGTACCTGTTTGAATTTGTTTAAGAGTTATTTTGTGGCTTTTGCAAAGTAAAGTATGAGTGCCTGGCAATGCCTGTCCTACAGTCCTATAATAATGTGTAATTTCGTAACAGATACGGAGCGTTGTGGGGGCGACCGGAACCTCAGAGGTTCGGTGGACGAAATAACGAGTCTGCCGATGGGCAAAATTTGTTACCTGTCATTCAAGAGTAGGAATGAGTCCACACGTTGTTGACTTGGTGTTTTGGTCGACATCTCGTCTGCTAGTGGGGGCCAGCCGACCTAACCCGTGCTTGGTAACCCGTGATCACGGTTTTGACAGAGCATTTGGTAACGTCTAGGGCGATGACCAGTTCTACTTCTTTAGAGGAGGACATCGGGAGTGAAACACAGGTAGATTGTGCTTGTAGATTACCGCAGCCACCCATGGTCTGGTTGTCGCCGCAGCAAGCCGCGTCAGTATAGGCCACGTGGGAATGCCGTAGATTCATTCGGGACTTGACTTTGGTCTCCCCGTCAACCTTGATGGAGATCCGGGCGCAAGTTTTTGCCAGGGGCTGAATTGATAGATGTTGGTGCCAGAGTAGGGAGACTAGGTGAGTCTGTTCGGAACATGGTCACTTGATGTGGTGATGGGCGTGCATCTAGCTTGCGTTTGGGATTTAGAACCTCCACCCATACAGGTGTCCTTCGATTAGTTCTTCAATAGCAGTATAAAGGCACATGTAAAAGATGTTTTGTTATGGGCGCACTCATGGCATGCCGAGAGCATGCTTGAAAAGCTTTGCGTATGATTTTGTTGATTTTGTCCGTGTCTGTCTCGGTCAAGACGATGTAGAGTAACAACTCGAGATATGGCCAAGGAGGCTCGACCTAGGTGGACCGTGTCCTCTTTCATGCCTCTATGCATGTTTGTCATGCGACGAATCATGTGTGTTACTTGATTTGTCACTTTGTAGAGGTTCTGAAATGTAATGTCATTCTGTGTATTTGCTAGTATTGTGATTACCAAAATTTTGAGTGAAAAGCTGTGCTGAACTTTCTGGCTGTCTAGGGTTACCGAGATGTATTCTTTGTTCTGGTTTGATTTTTTTCCCTGTTACTATAGCTTCAGATTTTTGGGGGAGAGCATTGACCGGAAGCTTGGGCACACTTATTGACTAGTTCTGCTGCAAGCTGTAGTGCCTTCCTGTACTTGTAGTGGCACTTGGTCAGTATCTTTCTATTATCTTACCAACAAGGTGAGAGAAATCGGCCATAGGCTGTCAATGTGCGGAGATTTCCTTGGTCTGGGGATGAAACCGACCTCCGCCGTCTCCCACTGGATAGTTATTCTGCCGGTTAATCGAATTTCTTTGAGGTGGTTGGGCAGGGTTGCTGTGGGTCTCCCCTAAGTTAGGCTAATATCTTGGTAAGTTATTTGATCGGGTCTAGGAAGCACTTTAATTTCTTACATTCCGCCAACGCCGCTCGGAGTTCGTTTACTTTGATATCACGGTCGCCGCCCTCGATGAGACTATAGGGAGAGGGAGATGCGATGATTTCCATCTCTAGGTAGTTCTTCATCGAGTTGCTCCGATGGGCCGGCGTATGCGGAAGGGTATCGACCATGTTTCTGTTAGGCGCCACTTTGACTTTTGAGGGGGCCAGTGAGACAAGCGGAGTAAATGCCGTGTTTGTGAGTGGTTAATGTCCCGTTCAAGCTGTCACATACTTGGAGCCAGTCCCCCTTGCTTAGATACTGCGCATATATTGCCGCCTATTGGGAGAGGGTTACTATCTTATTGCGGATATTACGATTCCGTCTTTAACATTTCCACCTGCGAGTTATGTTGTGGCGCACTTCCCACACTATCCGGAGGAGTTTTCGTCAACCCTTGGGGTCAGATATGTTGCGGCTATGGTTTGTGTACTAATCATGATTTCATTAATGAAGTCATCTATCCATGCAGCGAAAGACTCGTTGGCGTCGGATGGGTGCTTTCCGAGGGTTTTTCTGAACACATCCCAATTCGTGACGGGATCCCAATGTGTAGCCTCTGTTTCGGAAGAGAAGGGGGATTGGGGGAAAGAGAGAGAGAGATGCCATGATCCGAGCCCCAAATTTATGTGCGTGGTGCTCCCCGTGACGTCCAGCCGGCCCACCAACAAAAAAAGTTCCAGATTTGTGTCACGGGGTTTGATGGTTATTGTTCACGTCAGGGTGAGTGGGTCATTCAGCAGGATAAGGTTGTGTTGTTCGATAACTAACACAACACTGGCATCTTTGGTAATGTACTTGTAGCCCCAGAGTTGATGAGGGGTGTTAAAATCACCGAGAATCAACAAGATGGTTAATGCCTCCTCAATCGTGAACTAAATCCCGCATTCCTTGGTGGAGAGCTGGTAGTAGATGTTCACAACAAAAAAGGTTGGACGTATTTTATAGAAAGAAAAATTATCTCCACCAGCGCATGTCCGCAGCCTCTACGTCGCGGGATGTGCTGTGTGGCGGCTATTTTTTTATGGACAAAGGTGGCGGTGGCTTTTTTACATGGGTCTTATTATGTGATGTGACGCGAAAGTTTGGTAGGGTCGTTTGTCTCTTGCAACACCTGCGATTATATCTGGTTGTAGATCCAAAGAGTTAAGATATGATTGCAGTGCGCCTTTCCCCTTGAAATTGCGGCAGTTTCATTGAAGTGCCGTGGCCTGCTGGTTTCATTAACTCGTGGCCATCTAGTGGATGATGAGGGGGCCGTGATGTCAGCTTATCTGGCATATGGGACTGCTCGTCGATGGGATCAAGAGGCCGACGCTTTCGGATGTATTTTGCCGGGTGGAGGCCGGCCGCGTGGGATTCGGGCCTCCAAGCCGGGCAGGAAGACTGTCGTATTGGCCGTTACTTCTTGTCAAAAGGTTCAGCTGATCTATTGGTGAGGAGGGAATCTCTCGCTTGGAGATGTGGTGGTCTTGCAGTACGTTCTGCATTTCTTTATTTAGTAGACCAAGTTGTGGGACTTGTGTTATCATGGCTGACCGGAACCATGGGAATTGGCGGTTGTCTCTCAGCCTTTGTGCTTAGGCCGAGGGTACAGAGGGTGGTTTCGCGGATGCCGAGGGCATGATTTTCTTATTGTTTTTTTTTCTGCACCACTGCCTTACTGGGTGAGCTTTAACAAGGCTAATTTTTATTGAAGGGATGTATAACTGTTTTGCTGTTGTAGAATCTTAGTAGCCGTGTGCATTTGTGGCACTATATATGTTAGGTATAGAAGATTTGGTGGAAAAGAAGGTTTAAGAATGAGCAGTGGGAGTTAATCTAAAATCCCTGCTTGACTGATTCTATTATAGGAGGCTATGTATCATCTAACGGTTCTTTTTGTGAAAAACACCGTGCATGCCGAGTCATTGCTTCAAGTCCGCTCCCCCGCCCTGCTTTCCCCCCTCCCCCTGTCCAAATGGGTGCTACAACACGAGGGAAAGAAACAGCACATGTTGATTACAAACACAGCCGATTTCCGCCAGTGGTAACTCATTCGAATTTTTTTTCGGCCTCACCACCAACGGCAATGATGACAAGCATAGCGGTGACTGCTCTTGCTGTGGAACGACCCGATTACAGAAGACGGCCAGAATATTCCCTGCCGAGGTACTCCGAGGTTATCTCAGATAAAAATACTGTTGATCGAGCCACTTTTAGCAATCACAAATGCACCACGTTCGGCACCATTTGTTATCGACTTTCCGGTGACTCCAGTTTTACAGTCAAACCCGGCTATAACGAACCCGGATAGAGCGAATTATGCTATATATCGAGCAAAAATAATTCGTTACGGAAATACATGGGAAAACATGTTCCTTTATACGAAGTTTCACATCCGATATATCGAACTCTGGCACGCCTAGAATGGCCGCCGAATGCATGGTCTCGGAGCGGCGACTGAGATGTAGGATTGCCGCGACCACGGAGCAAGACCGGCGACTGAAGACTTTGCGCCTCGAACGGGAGCGACGTGATGCCCCGACGCTTTCCGTAACTGTTTCCGACGCGCGCGACTCGCGATGGAACCCGCCCAGTCAGTGAGTCCGGTCGAAGACCGGCAGCATTGGTGAACTGTGGGAAGAGCTCGCCAATGTTCCCGATGATGTCCCGTGTGAAAGCCGTCCGACCCTGATAATGAAGCGCTTTCCGCAGTCCGATGTGCTCCACCAATGCTTCTTCGACTTTGGAGGACGCGGACTCGAACTGGTGCAAACAATTTTTTCGTGTAGAGAATGCTATGCTAGTTGAAGCCGCCAAAACGAAAGTGAGAAGAAAAATCACCGCTTTTTTTTTTTTTTTTTTGCAAAGTAGGCAATTGGAGCCGAAAGTAGCTTTATTACTTGCAATAGATGGATTATTTTGGGTATGATAATGGCTACTTTACTGTGTTCATTTCTGCATGCGGGGAGGGTGAAGTTGGGGAGGGGAAGGGGGGGGGGCGCCCATGGATTGCGAACTCGTAACAATAAGCTTGTTATAGGCAGGTTCGGCTATATCGAACTATTGGATATATCGAACTAATCGCGGTGCATATTGCAGTTCGCTATAAACGGGTTTGACTGTACAACGAAGTGGTTATAGTAGCTTTCCTGCCCGTCGTCAGCGCACACAGAAAAAGCCTCGCTCTGTTCTTCACCAACGTAACGAACAGGTGAGTCAATTGTCAGTCTCGAGTTCGGAAGCCAGGGTTCGCACTTCCCAAATCTTCTCCTGACCTGAGAGGAGGTTGACTCCTCTCTGAAGACCACTGATCGATCGTGTGGTTTAACGCGCCGAAGCTACATTTGGGCTATGATGCGCGCCGTAGCGGAGGGCTCCGGATTAATTTTGACCACCTGGGGATCTTTAACCTTCGCCGAAATTCCTCAGGACCACGGACCCTAATGACTTGTCCACTGAACAGTTGTGTTTCTGCGATCAAATGATAGCTTCGCTGGGCCGTCACTTGATCAGAGGTAAATGCGAATCACTTTTTTGTCTTTTAAGCCCTGTTCAATTTACTTGGTCTGGTATCTACAGCTCCACTGACAACCGAAAGAGGAAGCGGAAAGCCTCAGATGACACAGGAAAAGGGTGCCCGCATACAAATAAAAGCACAAATCCCTCGATGAGAAGACAGACACTCCCTCTCGTCAGAACGTGGAGAGAAGAGGATTTCGCAACGACAAATACGAAATCCCCGCGCGAGGAGCGCTAATGAAAACTCATCGCACCTTGCCAGCCCTGGCGTCGCAATGACGGACGCACAGGCGCCGCCCTTGATCGCGCCAACGCGACAGAAACACAAGGGGGGTCTAGCTCACGCAATGAGGGAAGGGAGGTGGAGAGACGGCGTGCTTTGCTCTTCCACCACACGGCGAACAGAGCGCACCGCAGTGTGTTTCTCCATATTGCCGCCGGCACAGCTACAGGAGAGCCCGCCACAACCGGCGCGTAAATCACGACGCGCCCCGGCGGAGCTGGTGGCGGCGCCGAAGGCGCGAAGAAGGCCTGCCTGGTCTCTTCTTCCTGGGGAAACAGCGAGGCATCATCCTCCGCCCTGCCGGGCGCGGCTGGCGGCGTGCTTCTCAGCACGGCATGCGCCACCGGCGGTGGCCGACCCGCCGACGGTGGTGCACGTCTCTGCCCTCGTCCGCGGGGCGGCGGCGGCGCGAAGTCGTCGGTCTCCATGTGGCCTCAGCGCAACTCGTAAATCCTTTCTGCGTGGGCGGCAGCGCTGCGCGGCGCAGTTTCCTTGCTCGCCCGCGGCTGCCGAGAGCGGCATTCTTCGCCCGGCGTGCCGAGCCCGTCGAGCAGCGTGCCGGCTGCGTTCTCCGCCGTTGCCGGTGCGTGTGGCGCGTTTCTCAGACGCAAGCCACGCGGAGGCCGCCCGGTCGCGAGCGCAATAACAACCGCGGCCTGGTAAAAAAGAAACAAGACTCTTCTTCCCACCCTTGTTTTTGTTTGTCTACTGTTTTATTTATCTCTGCTATAGCAGTGTTCTCTCGGTTACACCATTGTTTTTCTCGTGGCTGGCGTTCATGCGACGAACGGCTCTGCTTCTTCCATACAAGCACTGTCCACATGCACGAACACGCACGTACAAGAAAGACGGTCCTCCCAATTAACATATTGCGTGCGTATTAAGTCCAGGTAAGAATTAAGTTTAGGGGTTGATAGATACCGGCAACCGGCGTTCGCTGGCGGAAGGGTCGAAGAAACCTCCCTCCCCCCCCTTCCTGAAGTTTCCCAGCTTATCGTGGGGGAAAGGTGAGTGGGACGAGGCCACTAACTCTGCTTATCATCAAGTAGCGACTACAGATAATATTTCTTCCCAGGCTACGCCCAAAGCTTAGGCGACTTCGATTTCTGCTCTCCACAACGACGGTCAGCCATTTTGGCCATACAATCCGAAGAAAAGCAACCGGGAGGCATGTACGAATACTTCCACAGCATGCCGAGTTTATTTTTGTGCGTTTGTTGAACCGACTTCCTGTTTTGGGTCTTTGATTGTTTGTATCTGTATTTTGTTCGCATTTTTAGTGGCTGTTTGCTTATTTTTTTCCTTTCATTTCTCCATATCCTCTTTTTCTTCGACGTCCACCCCCCTATTCCGGAATGTAGTCCTGCGCACACCACTGGTTCCTGAGAAATGTACAGGCAGGTATATTGCCCGCAATTAACCCCTTCCGGAGTGCAAGAAAATGTTCTGTACACACGGAGTGGCGGACAACTGGATCGAGTCGCCTCCGTAATGGGAACGCACTTGGCCGTCTTGGTAGTTCCGCAACGAAACACTGCCCTTTCATCGAGGCATTAAGCTTTTCAAGACGACTTAAACAGGGGGCAGTACATAAAAGAACCTTAGAGGAACAATTTCGTAAAAAGCCTGGTGCATAAAGACATCGAAAATGTGATCTGCACTGTGTCCACAGCAAGGTTGTTGACAAAGAGAATAAATTAAAATGAATGCTCAAAATGTGGTGCGGGTGTCCTCAGTTGAAAAAATTCATTATAGACTCGTGAAGCCAGGCCCTGGCCAGTGGGGTTGGCACCAGGGCTGGACAGCTCCTTTTCCCACTGCTCATGGTAGGGGAAAGAAATTTTGTCATGCGTGGCGATTTCGCGAGCCTATACAGGGTGCCAGGGGCATCGCAGACCTTACGAAGTGGGAACAGCGAAGGGATAAGAGCAAGCGAAATTTGGTCTGGGTGAGGAATGGTGTTTGGAAGAGCCGGAGAGAGTTCGCCTGGCTCTTGGTGTAATTATGCGTGGCGGGGGTGATAGGCGTTCCCCATGACCTTATAAGACTGACTGATTTCCTTATATCGACCAACGAATGCGCAGTTGCTCTACACAGGGCCTTCTAGTCCCTTGCGGGATAGATATCGAGAGGTTCCGTGGGCGGTATTGTTGCCCTCGAAAGTCGAGTGATCCGGCGTTCAAGCAACCTTTGACCTTTCTTACGGGAGGGTGGCTCCAGGAGCAGGATGTCCACAACAGTTTTGAGAATCGTTCCACAAAGAAAGTTCTGACAATTTGTTTGCGAGTCTGTAATGACGGCATCCACATTCGTTCTGGGAGACGACCAGTGCAATGACCGCTTCCGCTTTTTGCAGTGATCTCTTTCTCACTACTCCCATGATGAGTGCAATGGAGGTTTGCTCGCGTCAATTCAATCTCTCCTCATTTGCACTGCTGGTGCGCCGTCTGTTGGGACCTTTCGTTCCTGTTCTGGTTAAAACAGCTCTAGCAGACATCTTTTGTTTCAGAGTTTAGTTTTATCTCCCCTCTCTTCGACACGGTTTTCCACGCGTTATTTTTTCTATTTGATAGTATAAGAACAATTCCCGCGTGTATTCTCGATTAAAAAAACTGCTGCTTTCAGTTATGTACACATGTTCAACCTCATATATGCCTGAGGTCTCTTTTGCTCTGAATAATGTGGACATGCAGGAGCCATGGCAGTAGTTTTAGTAGTTTGCAGCGGTCTTGTTCATACATACTTCGTATCAGGTGTTCTTTCACACGTTTTCTTTATTTGCCATGAGTTTGAATCCAGTAACAGACAGACAGACAAAATTTTCTAGTTCAGGAGGCCAAAGAAAGCATACAGTCTTTCAAAACATTAAGATTAGAATTGAGACGCCATAATTATAGCATCATATTCCATCGCAGTCAAATGTGATGTTACGGCTACAGTTCGCCGATGTGTGTGTGCGCGTGTGTGTGTGATGTGTGTGTGTGTGTGTGTGTGTGCGTGTGTGTGCGTGTGCGTGTGCGTGTGTGCAGTGGATATATTGCCGGCAGCCGGCACTTTAGCTGGTAGGGATATTCTGCCAGCACTGTTTTGTGATTGTTGGTTCAGTCTTACTTCATTGTGTCTGGTATGTGTGCTTCTTCAGGTAGCACAGTCAGGGTCAGCGTGGTTGCGCCTCTGGTTTGTGGTCGCGAAGTCGCTGGTTCAATCCCGCCCCCTTCAATCTTTGTTTATTATGCTGTTTAAGCTAGAGCTTGGTTCGTTGGCGTTCGCAAAAAAAAAATACCGAGAAAAAATTGGTCACCATCCCGCCCTTGCAAAATTGGATGTCCAGCAAAGCTGTTGTAAACCACTACAAGCGGTGATGGAGTCTTTCTCGTTTCTCGTTGTTGTTTTTTTTTTTTCGCCCCAAATTGATTAGGAAATTTGTGCAGTTTATATGGTCGGCCGAAGATTAGTTTCCCAAACGACAAAGACAAAAAATGCGGGCTCGATTTCGGACCCATTTGTCAAATATGCAACGGGTGTCGCGTATATGTTTGCACTTCGGTGTGGACACATATACGTGGGTCATACCGGGAGGTGCCTAAACACCAGGTTGTCAGAGCACCAGCGTTCCCCGAAAGGGAATCCGAATAGTTATTTGGAAAAAGACTGCAGCACGCACGGCTGCGTACAGGTTTTTGAAGAAACCGTGGTGTCGTCTAAACACAAAGATAAAACAAAAAGGGAAGTAATCGAGGCATACCGAATAAGGCGATCTGCCGACCGCTGTATCAGAATGCCCTCAGTAGTGCTGCATGACCGAGAATGACACCCTTGCATAGCCACGTATCAGACGTACCAGTGATAGCGTCTCGTTTCTGCTTATTTGTTGCAACGGTTTACCGCCATGTGGGAGACTGATGTATGTATATTAACAGTGTTTCTTCCCAAAATAAACTATGTAGTTGTTAGTGCAGCGCTGTCCTGCCTACTTCTCGTCCATTTTTGTGCCCTGTTTTTTCTCCCCCGATTTTCAACCATGGACGTTCACCAACTCACTCAAATCACAGACCTCTTGAACAGCATTTCAGCAGCAGAAGCGGCTCGGCTTCTCTGGCGGCAAATGCTGGGTTCTGCCTACTCTGACGCATGCGCTCGGCGTCTTCGGCAAGAACTGCTCTATTTAGTCACGCTAGTCCTGCCTAGCCTTGAAAGATAATCTCCAAACATAATCTTTACCGGGAGCACATGGGGGGGGGGGGGGGGGGTCATTGTTCACAGGCGCCTTATCATCCGTAATGCGGTTTCGATGCTTGTTTTCTGGTTTCCTTAAACGAATTCTGACCTTTATGCTGCATGCCTGATTAGCTTGAGCTTGGCGTCCTAAGCCTTGGCGCCTTGGCGTTTTCGCCCAGGGCGATGAAAGTGTTGGGGGGGGGGGGGGGTAGAGCCACACCGCTTCGCTGTAAAAAGACTCCTCCGGCGCGAGGCACGGCCGACGTTCGCCCAGCCGCGTAGGTGAAGCCAAGCCTCGCCTAGCTATGACGTCATCATGCGCGCCGCACCGCTAGACCTTGGCTAGAGGAGGCTGCCCAGCGTTCGTGGCGGGGTCTCTCGCGTGCTCTTCTCGCCAGTTCACGTGCGTTCGCGCCTGGAGTGAGGGGGAGGGAGCACAAAACGGCTCGCGCTACAGACTCCGAGATCGCGAAGCTGGTTGCCGCCGGTTCTAGCGCGTGCCAACGGGGTCCACTTTGGGAAAGATGTGAAAGCCTGCGAACAAAACGATCTGGCCTGCCAGTCATGGAGAACTTTCAGCGGCAAGTTCTGAAATGCATGCGAGATGCAACAGCCTAACACCTGGCGGCCCAGCTCTCCGCCGAAGCGATAGGGGCCGCCAGCTCTGATGTTTCTCGCGCCTTGCACCACTTGTGGAAGCTGCGCCAATTTTTCCTTCGTCTATTCAGAAACTAGGTACTAGGTAATACAGACCCGCTCGGCGCTGTGGTGGCATTCCATCATTGTTTCGTTTATTGGAGACCTGCCTTTATCGGTTGGGCTGGGTCGGTTTGGGTTGTGTTGTGTTGGGAAGTGTGTTACTTACCAATACCAAGGGAAGTGTAATACCAGAGTCCTTCAATGCTTTAGTAAAGCATTGAAGGACTCTGGTAATACTTACCAATAAAGCATGCGCTAAAAACAATGCAGATGCGCGGGAGATAGTGAAATACCTACTTCCGGCGAAAAGATGCCGGCTGGATGGTCACAAAGTCGCGACCATTCAATGGTGGCGCAGTGCTGACAACATTACCCGCAGCATACTTTGCCGCCTGCCAGCACAATATCAGTGACCGATAAAATACCGGCTGACGGCACAATACCCAAGGGCTTCCTTTTTTTAGCCACTCCAACCTTAGACAGAAACTTTACCGCTCTAT
The DNA here is from genome assembly GCA_013339765.2 of Haemaphysalis longicornis. Lineage (NCBI taxonomy): Eukaryota > Metazoa > Arthropoda > Arachnida > Ixodida > Ixodidae > Haemaphysalis > Haemaphysalis longicornis. Next base: position 252,665,489 of record CM023449.1, on the reverse strand, counting down.
ATTTTTACGAAACAGTCAAGTAAAATGTAGTTCGAGTTTAACTACACGCCAAGGTAGAGCCAAATAAATATCCCTGCGAACGGCTTGTTCAGGAACTGAATCAACACGACCCCATTTGCGCAACACGCTTTTGTGCAACAATGGTGAATCCAATGCCATCATGCCAGTCGCACATGGCCAAAACAAGCATATTCTGACACACTGGTGCTCTTCAAAACGTCTCATATTTAGATTCGCACAGCTTCGCCGTGGTTGACACGAAGCGAGATCGCGCAACCTTCTAAGTGCGAAGCACCTTAGGACCTCGCTTTGTCCGTGGCTTGTCCCTTGGCGTTCGTGTACACAGTGTTGCGCATGCGCGAGGAGCATTGGATGGTATTGGATTGGATTGGGTTGGATTAGATTTTTATTGGATTGGATTACATTGAATTGTAGCGGATTGGATTGGATTGGAATCATGTATATACTATGCACACGCGTTGTCACTCATTTACATGCGCGAGTGGGCAATGCCACGGGTGATTTACGGTAAGAACGATCCACAGCGCTGCGCCCACTCGTCATGATTCACTTCGTGGAGATGCGTGAATTTTTTGTTCTCCCTACATCGATAATAAATTTTCATCTAAAAAGGCCGAGAAGTGGGCAGGTTGATAGGCAATTGGGGGGGGGGGGGGGGGGATACGCGAAAGGAATGCAGCACCAACCAATCCCGATTATACGTGTGGCAGAAATGGGTGGCAACTTCCAGTTTGTTAGACGTCACACCACCTGCTGCTACGATCCAATTTACTTCCATCCAGACAAACTACGCGCTTATCCCACAGCAGTGACTGCGTTTGACGGCTAAAACGCCCCATAACCGAGGAGACACATTTATCGCCGCCGGCACCACTGACAATTACCAGCCCCAGCTTTAAAACAAACACGAAGCCGCCACTTCCCGAAGTCATTCCAACAGCCTCCCCTAGTTGCAGCAAAACCCTCGCAAAAAGGTGTTCAATGGCTTCATATTTGTTGCCTAGGATCAGACTATAATATTCCTGCCAAGTTTAATTCCCTCAGAGGTGAGCGAAACCACCAACTAAAGGCGACGGCTTTTACTTCGTTGCAGTCGTTTGGGCAGCGCCCAGAGCAACCCGATTGTAAAACACAAGGGAGATAAATGCAATTATGACACAACTTAGCTCCGGGCTTTTTCTACCTCCGTCCCTTTTTTGTGAGCGCTTCCAACACCAAGATGAACAGTTACCAGCTAGCCCAATTGTCCGTTCTACTACAGCTATAATGCAAGCCATCCGTACAATTCCGATTCAACCCAATTCCACCTCCTGGAGGAATACCTGACGCGTTCGCGAAAGTGCTGGGTGGGGAATTTGACAGAGCTCCAGGATAGAAACGTCCTCAAGTGGAGGTCGCTTCGCCATCGGCAGCCCCTGGTTTACTCTCAGTGGTCCAAATTTTTAAGGTAAAATCCGCCAAAGAAATTCTTACCTGTTCCCGGTCTGCTTTAACATCATGCGCACCTTGGGGATGTCCTGAGGCACAATTGCGAGCGACTGTCCAGAACAGAACACTAGGCCAGCTGGAAGGGTTCACGTTCAAGAACAGCGCAAAACCGACGAACACACAGAGCAACCGAGGGCACCAGGCGCTGGAAAACAACTGAAAGTTTATTACCCATATTACATACAGAGCAACTCCGTACAGCGCATGTGCCGAAACAATCATCGAAACGATCTACTACACACCGATAAGAATTGTTGTCAGGATGCGGCATTTTGCCTTCTGAGATGGCAACTGACGCTTGGTTGACACCAAGGGCTGGATCACCGACTACCCTACACCGGCGTTCAAGCTATATCATGTCTGCTGCGCGGCGTGCACGCAGGAGTGCACGGAACGAATATTCTCCCCTTTGCCCATGTTCTCATTTCTCCCGATTTTAAACCATTCCGGCCTCGAAGACGCTTTCAAGCAAACAAAATACGTTTACCCTAGATTTCTGGTCCTTCACGATACAACCAAGAATAATATTAGAAGAAGTAAAGCAACTGCCTAAAGGGAATGAAAACTGAGCCCCATCAATAATGACAGTGAAATGTTCAGACGCTGAGTATGGCGACAAAAAACAGAATAGAGCAGGCGCCACTCGTGGTAAACAAATCAATCGGTTGGGAATGGCCAACGTGCACAATTCTGAGGTCTTAGCTCTACAGTGTCTTCAAATCTCATTCGTATAATGTAGCGGTGCCCATCTTCACGGCGCACTTGATTTGGAAAGGGTTCGCTGGCTGCCCGTCACATGTATACGTGATTTGCGCGGTCAGCGCTGTGACCCGCAAGCTGCGCAAAAGCCACACAGAGTTATAGCCGGTCTTGAACCGCTAATGAGAACATAAAATGGAGGTTTATGGCTTCAGAAATTAATTACATTCACTTACGGAGGCCGCCCAGTTTCAATGGTTTCCAGAATAATTGGAGTTCTTCTTCTGCGTGCATCCACATACCGCCATACTCGGCCCTTAATGGTGGAATTGCGATCCTTGCGATTCCAGAGAGGAGCCGTAGTACAGGGAAGCTAGTAGTATTTTAGTGTATTTCGTGAGCTGTCTTATCTGCCGGCTTGTTGCTCAATACATAGGTGTAGCCCCCTGCTTCGCTGTGCTTTAATTTCAGATTGTGAACCCAACGCAAGACAGCGGTGTCAGCTGCACGATATTTTATAACGCAAAACACGCTGGGGCAGTAAACTTTTGCCAGCTTGCAAAGGAGGGAAAGCAGACACGTAAGCGGTAGGTAGTCCTGTAGAAGCCTGGACGATGCAGGGGTTTGGAAGTACACAAGAAGCAAAAGTGCAGCACATCCAGTTTCAAGCAAGGGAGGCCTGTTTCCCTGGCTACGTCAAGCAGTCTACGTCTACCAGTCTCTACATGACTACCACTAATGTCACTCTGTGTATACACAGAGTGACATTAGTGCAGTGAATGCGTGTATAGACGCATTCACTGCACCCACATTTTGTCGCGGTAGTTTGAGCGAAGCCCATGGAGTCTGTAAATGTAATCACCAAATGTGGAGTTGAAAGCAACAATCTTTTCTTTATTGAAGGCTTCTCTTCTGCCCAGACTCCCCCAAAAATCCCTCCTATTGAATTAAGCGCTCACCGGTAGCTCGACAGGGTTGAAATGTGTCCTCCCGCAGACATCCATGCACCAATAATTCCGGCAAACTCTAGGCAGCGGTAAACAAGCTGCATTACCCGTGAGCTGAAAAAACACACCAAAAGCCCTACGCAGCACGAAGGAGAACCGGCGACGGACAAACTCCTAATTCCCTAATGGGAAGCTCGGGAAGCCCTCCTGAAAAGATGGAAACGCAACAAGATCAACCGTTCCTTAAGGAAAAGGATCAACGAACAGAACGCCCACATACAGGACTACACGAACCAGCTCCTAAAGAAACAGTGGATCGACCTATGCAATAGCCTGCAGGGACAGCTCAGCATTAGGAAAACATGGCAACTTATTAGACACCCCCTCAATCCAACCACATCGAAGAACAGCAACACGTAAAAAATAGCACAACTAACCAACGAACACGACGACCCTCAGAAACTCCTGGAAGAACGAAAAACGAAGACATTCCTCAACACAACAACCCAAAATACGAGAGCTACAACGGCAGTGAAAACGAAGCTCTTGGGGCGACATTTACTCTCAGTGAACTCAAAGCCGCTCTGCAAGACCGTAAACAAGCAAAACACCGGCACCAGACCAAATTACGAACCCATGCCCCTGGAACCTCAGCGATGAAGATGAAGAATGGCTGCTTCAACAGATTAACAACGTATGGAAGGGTAAAACCCCCTGCCCACAGAATGGAAAATAGGGAAGATGATTTTATCCCAAAACCAAGAAAAGCAATCAAAACATCAAACTTCAGACCCATCACAATCACATCCAACGCCGGTAAGCTCCTCGAACGAACGGTATTACGACGTTTGCAAAAGCATCTTGGAAGAACACCACCACATACCCTTCAATCTTCTAGGCTTCCGACCCAAGCTATCTACACAAGATATCCTCCTAGCACTATATGAAGAAGTGATAAAGGAGGCCAGCGCGTCACAGTTGAGAGCAACAGTAGCTGCGGACTTGCAAAAAGCGTTTGATAATGTAACTCACGACGCTATATTGCAGGAACTGGCCAAAACGAACTGTGGAACGGCAGTATATAACTACGTCCTTCAATTCTTGCAAAACAGAACACTTTCCATCCAGATCGGTGACTATCAATCCCAAGAAATTCGACACCCCCCGAAAGGCATCCCTCAGGGAGCGGTGATTTCGCCGACGCTATTCACCCTAGCTACTCTGAAAATACATCGAGCACTGAAAGACATCAAAGGACTTCGATACCTCCTATATGCAGACGACATTACTTTATGGGTTACGCAGGGGTCATCAGGACAGATTCAGGATACGCTACAGGACGCACTGGATGCACTTCAAACGGCAGCTGCAGGAATCGGACTGTTGTGCAGCCCTGAAAAGTCTAGCCTCTTGCCAGTACATCACCCAAGATGGCATCCACCCCCGATAAATCTAAGCATCGGCCAACAACCCCAACCAACAATGGAGGCAAAAATTCTAGGTTTACACATACACACCAACGGAAAAGGAGACGCTGCGGTAGCTAACGTAATAAGACAAGGGAACCAGCTCCTCCAAGTCAGCATACGAAATGCCAACAGATATAGTGGCCTCAAAGAAGCCAATCTACTACAAGTTTATGACGCACTCATCACGTCATGTATCAGATACGCCATACCGTATTGTACGCTAACCAAGAAACACCACGAGAAGCTTAATGTGCTCTTAAAAAATCCACCAAGCTCGCCATGGGAGTCCCGATGAGCACCCCCAACACGCAAATCGTGAACACCGGACTCTACGCAACATGCGAAAGCAGCGTAGCAGCACACAAGCACAACCAACTTGCCAGACTAAGAAGCACCATCCCAGGACAACACCTTTTACGACTACTCAAATTTGACAGCAACCATCCTCCAGAAGAAGAGAAACCAATCAGCCCGGAAGACCACAACCGAATTACCGTAGCACGCATCCCAAGACAAATGAACAACGAAAAGGACGACACACGACGAAAAATTAGAGCAGCGTACTTTACGAAGAAAATACGGCGTACACGAAATTAACGACACATTTTCACAAACGCTAGCAACCATAAGATCCAATGGGCATGGGCCGCCGTCGAATTCGAAGGAAATGAAGCCATGGGCACCTGTCCCTGCGCACAGAGCACTGAAGCAGAAATGTACGCCATTGGCCAAGCCATCCAAAAATGCGCACACCCCACCGAACCTCTAAACATCTACACTGATTCCCAACAAGCATGTTCACGCATCCTATACAATCGAATACCCCCCACAGCAAGCACGCTTTATGAAAAGAGAAAATGAACGATTAGACTCTACTGGGTACCTGGTCATGTCGGGATGCAGGGTAACGAAAGAGCAAACCGACTCGCCCGCGAAACCGCACTCCGGGCTCCCTGCAACCGCATACAGCTCCAGAGAGATCGCATCCCACCAAAACCCATCACACTGAAAGATCTACGACACAACCCGGAAGCTTACCCTAAACCACACAAACACCTAACCAAAGAAGAACAGGTTTTAATGAGGCAGGCGCAAACGGGTACCATCCTAACCCCAGCACGAATGGCCCTTTACCAAGGAAGACCACTCCCACAGTGCTCGAAATGCCTGGGAGTGACGGACCAGCGTCACCTGTTCGGCAACTTCAACAAGGGACCAGGCGAAGAGAAGGGACCAGGCAAGAAACCATTGTGGGACTCTCGTCACGTGAAGACCAAACCGCCCTCACCGTTTTCATCAAGCAAAACCTGGAACGCCACTGCAAGGGACGTCAACAAGCCCCCGACAAGGGCTCAACCTAGTCCACATGACACCGCCTAGGAAGCCACGATAGGCAACCTAGAGGTTCCCTGAACAGAGGGGACCTATACCGGCAAAAGATATATAGTAATAAAGCTTTCATTCATTCATTCATTCATTCATTCATTCATTCTACACGTAAGTGGACCGATGGGCAATCCAACGCACGTGCGCGGAAACGAACGAACGGAATGAATGGGTGAGTTTAAAATAATAACCGCCATGGGTTGGCGTCTTGCCGCAAATACCCACAGCACCTCGAGCACCTGGTATAGTTCAGTAGACTCTGCCCTTACAATAGAAAAATCTCAGGCTCTCTACTGAGGTGGGCGCTAACTGGAATGCAAGCTAGCATTGTCACTTTTAGCGGAATGATGATACGAACACCGTACGTGGTGTTGCATCCGAGAGGCCGACCCGAGCCGAGCTCCGTCGCCTCCGACATACGTGTGGTAGCGTGGTTTGATGCGAAAGGCCAGCCAATGTTGCAGCCGTGAAGAAGTCACAAGCCGTAGGCAAACTTACTTCAGAGAGATGAGCACAAAGAGACGGGCGAGGTTACAGTACAGAACAGGAGCAGAGTGACAGCATTGATTCACTGCTCAAACAGACGGGAGGCATTTATTCCCAAAGCGCCAACGGTCGGAACAAGCGTTCCCTCTAGATTGTGCACCCGAGGTCTAGATTCGTGAGCAGTCGGTAGGATTCTCCGCAGCGGAAGCGGGGCCTTCGTGTCCTTGGGACAGGTCTCTGCGTGTTGCGTCGGCACGCCATCGAAGTTTGATCGCGCCGACAGCGAGGCGCCTTTTGATCCAGACGTGTAGCGACGCGTTTGAATTGTCGGCTGCAAGCGTGAGTCACCGTGGAGTCGCCTGCTTGAAAGGCGCACGTAGTGGAGGCTTCGCCGCACAGCCGAGGAGTATTGAAGGAAGCAGCGGCGGGCTCATTCGTAACGGCGGGCTCATTCTGTAACGTCTGGCTGAGACCCAGTCTGCTCCCAGCCACCCGGAATGCTTGGTCGGCAGAGGTCGCGCCGTGCTATATATTTTTGGGTTTGCTTTCTTCATACGTAGTGAAACCTACAGGAAGCGTCACAGGGGCATTTCGCTCTAAAAACCCTAGCGCTGCTCCCACCAATCTCGCTGTCTAAAATTCTATTCGCACAAACTCTATTCCACCATAAAAGTTTCACTCCTTCATTGTCCAGTAGCTCATTGAGGCGTTGTCACCAAGTACAGCAGCTTTATTAGCCTAATCCGGCTAGGCAATGCGATTTCTCCTTAGGAAGCCGCGTTCCCTCCTTACTTTGCAACATTTAACCCTTTATGATTTGTGCATCCTATCTATTTTTCTCCCACTCGTCAAGGAGGGTGCGCGCAAATTACGATCTTCCTTTGTTGCTCGTTTGCATCCCTCCACAACTGACTCACGTTCCAGTGATGACCCCTTTGCGTACGTTTCTCCTTTCTTTTGAAACCATGTTGTCCTGTGCTGTACGCGCACTTACCTTGTGCATGCGGGGGCGGGCGACATACAGTGCTTCCCTACATCCTGTTCTGTGGCTAGATCACTGTGCAATGCTCTTTTGTGCACCGTATCTATTCTTCCAATCCGCGGAGGGCACACACAAATTTCAGTCTTCCTTTATGCCTGTATGAATCCGCTCAAACCCGCCTGTCTACCCAATGAATTCATTATTGTGAACATTTCCCTTCTTTTTGAAACAGCAATTCTCCACGCTTCCGCGGTGTGTGAACTTGCAGCCCACACCACGTGCGTGCCTGCCATGTCGTCATGCAATCTTGAGAGCTGCCTTCTTAATCCGCCTTTTTCATTGCGCTGTGGCGGCCTCTGGTGGCGCCGCCGAGAAGCGATATGGCAGGGGTGCAAGTGGGCAGCCACTGCAGCGGAAGGGGAATCAGGGCTGCGTTGCTGGTGTTTATTTGTTTCACGTGAATTGTATTGCCAACCAAAAGCTGCAAAAGGAATAACTATGCTGGAAGACGTACGTTTTCAACGTGGGAAACATCTGAACAAGCGTGCGACGCTCTTTTCTTTTTGAAGCGGTTCCGCAAGTGTCAGCACCGGAGGGTGGCTATCTGAGGCTGTGGACGCGATGTTCTCGCGGCATTTTTTTCTAGCTCTTAAAAGAGAAGGGAGCGGGACATGGGCATCTGTCAGACAGCAGAATAAACGCAGGCCCTTAATGTGGCCTTTATGAAAATCGTTGCTTGAAGCTGGTATGTGGATTTGCAGCGATGAAAAAAATTAGGTGGGTGCAGATTTGTTCAATCCCGCCGTTGTTTTTTTTCTTTGTTTCTTATCATAATGAGCATAAATGCACGTGCAGATTACTTTTGTGAGCGTTTTGACCGGAGAAAGCGAAGTCCAAATCAACCGAAGTCCCGACGTATCTCAGAAATTTGCTTTTTGTGGTGCATTTTTATTCGTAAGCGTACTTGTTCATCCTAGTCATACGATTACAGTTTCTTCTTTAGAAGAACTGTCAGTTTGAAAAGTTAGTATTGGTTCATTACTTTTAAACAGCGGCAATATCACTGGCGAAACAAGTGGTGCACAGGAACTACATTTCTACTAAAATCGCAAGCTCCGCGTTATTTGGATGAATACATCTGTAATCTGTATGCAAATTACAACAAGAAAAAATATATCACTTTCCGCAAGCATGTAAAAAAAAAAAGGCGACCCTCGAGAGGCGACCCTCGAGGGCCGGTGTTTCTGACGCTCTAGACCACTCGGCCATCGCGCAACAACCGACCAGACTCGAATGCCGCAGACACAAGGCTGACGTTTACCTTATGTTTTTGCACCTCTCTGAAAAAGATTTTTTTTTACAGTATTGCTGGCACAGAAACTGATCATCATTCTTTGAACAGCGCTTACCCACTAAGCGTCTCTTGATCCCCACCCCCACGAATACCTGATACCCATAGTCTGCGTTACTTATTATTCCAGTAAATGCGATCGCAAATTTTAGCTGGCAAGCAGATCGCGAGTCCACCAGTCGACAAAAAAAATGTGCTCTTCGTACTTTTATTTCGCGCTTTATGACAGAAACATCGCTTGATTTTGATTCTTCGTTTCCTAAACTAGGATGAATAAATAGCCCTTCTTCTGGACTTAACATGCCTTACATTTTCTACAAGCGTGCCAGCCGTGTACGCATATGGAGCTTCGGTAAAGCGAAGTCAGCGAAGCGTCGCTAGCCACGACATACGGATCGCATACACAGTCTGAAGGGACGCCCGCTTCGTTGATTTTACGAAATTTATTACGCTATACGAACTAACAAAATAGAGGCACATTCATCGTGGCCCGATTCTTGTCGGGGTCTCCTGGCTGCCTTGGTCAACGAGCCTGTCGTACTACGGCAACTTTCGCTCGGCCGGTGTATTCGTATCGTCGTCAGAGTAATATGACAAGCGATCTCTGGATTTGGCGCGCCAGCAGGTTGGCGTCCCCGGCGATGTGAATGCCTGGTGTGACTGCGACGGGACGCAGAATGGGGCGTTCATGCATAGTGCCGAGGCGGACAGCTCCTATTTGTTTACTTACGTTTCGGGGTTGGCGTGTGTCGATAGAAACAAAAATTTCACCCTTCATGTTATTGTTTGCCTGACAGTTGCATTTCTAAAACGTACTGCCTTCTGTTTTCTCGGTGGGGGCCGAACCCGGCCGCGTGTTTTCACTACACGGGCTCAGTTACAGCCGCAGACAGCAGTGGAATCACCGCGGAGCAGACCGGCCTGGCCTACCCCTGCCAGCCTGTTTCCGGCCTCCTCCGCCAGGGCCTTGCGCATGCGCAGTAGCGTTGTGAAAGAGGCGGATTCAACCCCTTTTCTCTCTCTCTCTCTCTCTCTCTCTCTCTCTCTCTCTCTCTCTCTCTCTCTCTCTCTCTCTCTCTCTCTCTCTCTCTCTCTCTCTCTCTCTCTCTCTCTCTCTCTCTCTCTCTTTGCTTTATTTTGCTTTCTTGTACCACGGGCATGACCCGACTGTATGCATACTCTCCCTTTCCTAAACATCTTTCTCTTCTACTCACAGTTTTCCGCAAAGCTATATAAGAAATGTGTTTTAAATGTTTGTGGCAGCAACATCATGTAACTGTACTCTGATGAAGGCAAGTTCCATTGCTGTTGCGTGAGTAAACCTTCTTTGTGATTGTTTTTGCTGTGTATCCGACTGTGTGTACTATATATATATATATATATATATATATATATATATATCTATATATATATATATATATATATATATATATATATATATATATATATATATATATATATATATATATATATATATATATATATATATACATTGTACGCACTGACTAAGGCAGGCATTAGACATTAGCAGCCGTATGTGGACATTTTCCTTAGTGGATATGCGCCAAATGCTATGTGCCATCTGCATTGCTCGCCGCGCACATCGTCGTCCACACTATCATCATCGGTGTGTTCTGAGATCTCTGCACTCGACCTGCGTTCGCTAGCCTGTCGTTCTCTGCGATATTCGGTTAATAAACCGGTGCCTGACGACTCCTTCCCTCTGCCTCACATGTAGTGGAGGTAAAGCGATCTGATTCTTCGTACCTCGACCCCCAGCTTACCCTTGGAGCTCCGTTCAGGTCGTCGCCTACCGCAAGAGGCCATGCCGATGACAGCTGAACCAGCCAACGTGGCGGGTTCTGCCGTCCCACCGTGCTTCGTAACCAGCCGCGAGCGCGACCCCCCCCCCCCCCCCCCCCCTTCGCTGGGCTTCCCGGCGATGACGTCGAGGATTGGCTGGATGATTACAACCGAATAAGCTCCTTCAATCGGTGGGACGATGCCTTCAAGCTCCGGAACGTCTCCCTTTTCTCTCACCAAAGTAGCGAAGACGTGGTTCTACAACCATGAGCGCGACTTCACTGACTGGCAGCGACTCTACTTCCGAGCTGCGTCTAGTCTTCGGCACGTCGTCTACGCATACGGAAGCCGTCAAAAAGAAATTGGACGAGCGCATACGAAGACCGGGTGAGTCGTACACTTCATACACTGAGGACGTTCTCGCATTATGCCACCGTACCAACAAAGACATGACGGAGGACAGCCAAATCCGCCATGTCCTGAAAGGAATTTCTCCCTTCGCATTTAACGCGCTGGTCGCACAAAACCCCACTACCGTTAAAGGTCGTAACGATGTGTCAGCGCCTCGACGATCTTCAGTCCCTCCGGGTGCAGCCAACCCAGAGGACTTGCGCTCCATGATAAGATCGATCATCCGCGAGGAACTGGGAGCGCAGACACCGCTCGGCTTTTCGAAATCACGACGTGAGACATCTACTCCGGATCTGCGCGAGATAATCAAACAAGAGCTGGCCTACCTTATGCCTGCCTCCCCGTCAGCAACGGATATTCATCCCGGCTCTACTCAAGCCGCATTGCCTTCGCTGCCTTATGCATCCAATGCCCCGATTTCGACCCCTCTCTCCGACTCGGTATGCTCACCTTTGGCACCTGTGTCTACCCCTGTCCCTCGACCGCCCATTTCCACCCGGCCCGACCATGTGCATCCTCACCCAGTGCCGCCTGGTGGTCCCCTTCAGTTTCTTCCGGGTCCTCCTCAGTTCACCTACGGCTACCCTGCTTGGCGTCCATCCCGCCCAACGAGCTTCTATTGTGGCATCCGGGGGCATATCTCCCGTCTTTGTCGAAGACGCCAAAAAGATGAAAGGCTCGCATACTCCCCTATTCCACAAGGCAGGAGTCAACCATCTTACGAGTACTATTCGCAAAGGTTCCCATACTTACAACGTCCCCCTCACCTGCAGACTACCAAGACCAGCACCGCAGCTCCGGCCTGACCCTTAACACAAAGAAATGCCACTTTGCAAGCAAGCTGATTAAGGTATTGGTTCACCTGGTGAGCGAAGAAGAAATCCGGCCCGACCCTGACAAATCAATGCCGTACTAACTTTTTTTCTCGCCCAAACCGTCAAAAAGAACTTCGCAGCTCCTGCGGCCGCTTCATCCGAAACTTCGCTTCTATCGCTGCCCCTCTACATAAACTGCTGTCTTCGGCCACACCATTTCTATGGTCCGACGACTGCGAAGCTGCTTTTCAGAAATTGAAGTGTGTCCTAACCTCTGATCCCGTACTCGGTCCATTTTGATGAAACAGCGCCCACTATACTGCACACCGACGCCAGCGGGCACGGCATTGGGGCTGTTCTGCTACAGCGCAGGACATCTTCTGTTGAGCAGGTAATTGCCTACTCCAGCCGGACATTTACACCTGCCGAGAAAAATTACACAGAGCAGGAGTGCCTCGCTACATGTAGTTTGGGCAGTTCAAAAGTTTCGTCCGTATCTGTACGGGGGTCACTTCACTGTAGTCACGGACCATCACGCGCTTTGTTGGATATCTTCCCTAAAGAACTCCAGCGGGCGGCTAGGCCATTGGGTACTCCGTTTACAAGAGTACAGTTTCACTGTTGCCTACAAGACTGGCAAGAAACACGGGGATGCAGACGCCCTTTCACGCTGCCCGTTATCCCCAACTCAAGATGACATTCAAGCGCTTTCTGCATCAACGGCAGCCTTACGAGTTCCCGCTGTGGGCAATTGCACGGATCCACTTTCTGAATTGGCCTCTCAGCAAAGGTCCGACATTTACTGCCTAAACCTCACTGACCAGTTAGATGGTTGCGCTCAACCACGCAATAGTCGTTCACGCCGCCAGCTCCGCCAATTTCGACTTAATAATGGAACCCTTTACCGGTACAACTGCCACCCAACAGGCGACAGATGGGTGCCCGTCATTCCCCGTGCCCTCCAACGCAAAATTTTAGAGACATTTCACGACGACGCTAACGCGGGCCACCTTGCCTTCCACAAAGCTTATGATCATATCAAAAGCCGCTTCTTATGGCCCGGCCTATCCACCTGTGTTGCCAAATACGCTGCATCGTGCGTATTGTGTCAGCACCGCAAACGTCCGACTTCGGGGCCTACAGGCACACTCCAACCACTGCCGTGCCCCTCCTCTCCTTTTGAAGTCGTTGGCATGGACCTCTACGGTCCTCTACCCGTCACTTCGGCGGGACATCGGTGGATCATTCCCGCGGTAGACCACTTGACACGATACGCGGAAACAGCTCCTATTCGCACGGGCTGCGCTTTAGAGGTGGCTGAATTCTTTTTGAAGATGATATTCTTGCGACATGGACCGCCCCAAGTGCTTCCTAGTGACCGAGGTCGGGTATTTCTTTCGGCCGTGCTTGCAGAAGTTCTTCGCGCCACCGAAACTGTACACAGAACCACGTCCAGCTGCCACCCTCTAATGGTTAACCGAACGTTTTCATCGCACGCTCTCCGATATGATTTCCTGTTACATTCAGCCCAACCATAAAAACTGGGACGCCATTCTCCTCTTCGTCACCTACGCCTATAGTACAGCGGTTCAACGAACCACGGGATCTTCGCCATTATTCCTGGTCCATGGCCGCCCACCTTCATCTGTTCTCGACCATTCTTTCTTGACTGCACCTGTGCCCTCTGCATCCAACATTCTCGGTGACTTTATTTCTCGCCTGTCTTATAACTGCCACCTTGCACGTCTCAGGACGACAGCCTCACAGGAAGACCGCGAGTCAAACTACGACGCTTCGCACCGCGTTGTCTCATTTAAACCAGGCGATCAGGTCTTGCTTTCTACTCCGCTCCGGACCCCAGGACTCTGCGAGAAGTTCCTTCCCCGCTTCGTAGGCCCTTGTCACTATCCAAGAGCAGACTTCACCGGTAAATTACCGCGTTACACCTACCTCTACTGTCACCGACCGCCGTTGTCGTGGCACTGAAGTTGTACACGTTTCCCGGCTGAAGCCTTTCAACTCCCGGCATCCGCCTTAAGCGCCCGAGTAGGCCGCTTCAGCCCAGAGGGAAATGTTGTAAGCACTGACTAAGGCAGACATTAGCAGCCGTATGTGGACATTTTCCTTATTGGATATGCGCCAAATGCTATGTGCCACCTGCCTCACTCGCCGCGCACATCGTCGTCCACACTATCATCATCGGTGTGTTCTGAGATCTCTGCACTCGACCTGAGCTCACTAGCCTGTCGCTCTCTGCAATATTCGGTTAATAAACCGGTGCCTGACGACTCCCGGCCTGTGCCTCACAATGTGTGTGTGTGTGTGTGTGTGTGTGTGTGTGTGTGTGTGTGTGTGTGTGTGTGTGTGTGTGTGTGTGTGTATGTGGTGTGTGTGTTTGAGAAAATGGTTGACTCACGATTAAAAACACTTATTGTTTTTAATCGTGAGTCAACGATCTTCTCAAATATTTCTGGCTCCTCGAAAAGTTTCTTATATATATATATATATATATATATATATATATATATATATATATATATATATATATATATATATATATATATATATAGGAAATGAGGGGCTCGTTGAAAATAACACAGAAATAAGGGTTGGCAGTCGAGAAAACCTCGGAAAGCAAAGGGGAGGATGTGGTAGATCATTGAAACAGATTAAGAATTTGGAAAGAAAGAAAGAAAGTGAAGAAAAAATGCCCGCCAGGTGGGATCCGAACCCACGACCTCCAGAATACCGGTCTGGTGCGATAACCACTACGCTACCGGCGGGGCGATTTTCCCATTCACTTTCTGGGGTATTTATGTTAGGTATGTTTGTTTCCTATGCTTGGGGGTGGTAGCCAGCGCCATTCGGACTACTCGGGGTGAAGGGGACCTTCTTTTTAACCCCCGGGTCGTGACTCGAGTGTCTACGACATGTCCAGAGTGGTCGACCAGCTTTGAACCCTCTTAAGCTCCCTTTGGCAACAATACTGCCAGAACAGAGGCCCTCGCTATGCATGTAGCGAATCAGAATAGGAAATGAGGGCTCGTTGAAAATAACACAGAAATAAGGGTTGGCAGTCGAGAAAACCTCGGAAAGCAAAGGGGAGGATGTGGTAGATCATTGAAACAGATTAAGAATTTGGAAAGAAAGAAAGAAAGTGAAGAAAAAATGCCCGCCAGGTGGGATCCGAACCCACGACCTCCAGAATACCGGTCTGGTGCGATAACCACTACGCTACCGGCGGGGCGATTTTCCCATTCACTTTCTGGGGTATTTATGTTAGGTATGTTTGTTTCCTGTGCTTGGGGGTGGTAGCCAGCGCCATTCGGACTAATCGGGGTGAAGGGGACCTTCTTTTTAACCCCCGGGTCGTGACTCGAGTGTCTACGACATGTCCAGAGTGGTCGACCAGCTTTGAACCCTCTTAAGCTCCCTTTGGCAACAAGACTGCCAGAACAGAGGCCCTCGCTATGCATGTAGCGAATCAGAATAGGAAATGAGGGGCTCGTTGAAAATAACACAGAAATAAGGGTTGGCAGTCGAGAAAACCTCGGAAAGCAAAGGGGAGGATGTGGTAGATCATTGAAACAGATTAAGAATTTGGAAAGAAAGAAAGAAAGTGAAGAAAAAATGCCCGCCAGGTGGGATCCGAACCCACGACCTCCAGAATACCGGTCTGGTGCGATAACCACTACGCTACCGGCGGGGCGATTTTCCCATTCACTTTCTGGGGTATTTATGTTAGGTATGTTTGTTTCCTGTGCTTGGGGGTGGTAGCCAGCGCCATTCGGACTAATCGGGGTGAAGGGGACCTTCTTTTTAACCCCCGGGTCGTGACTCGAGTGTCTACGACATGTCCAGAGTGGTCGACCAGCTTTGAACCCTCTTAAGCTCCCTTTGGCAACAAGACTGCCAGAACAGAGGCCCTCGCTATGCATGTAGCGAATCAGAATAGGAAATGAGGGGCTCGTTGAAAATAACACAGAAATAAGGGTTGGCAGTCGAGAAAACCTCGGAAAGCAAAGGGGAGGATGTGGTGGATCATTGAAACAGATTAAGAATTTGGAAAGAAAGAAAGAAAGTGAAGAAAAAATGCCCGCCAGGTGGGATCCGAACCCACGACCTCCAGAATACCGGTCTGGTGCGATAACCACTACGCTACCGGCGGGGCGATTTTCCCATTGACTTTCTGGGGTATTTATGGCAGTCTTGTTCTGGCAGTCTTGTTGCCAAAGGGAGCTTAAGAGGGTTCAAAGCTGGTCGACCACTCTGGACATGTCGTAGACACTCGAGTCACGACCCGGGGGTTAAAAAGAAGGTCCCCTTCACCCCGATTAGTCCGAATGGCGCTGGCTACCACCCCCAAGCACAGGAAACAAACATACCTAACATAAATACCCCAGAAAGTGAATGGGAAAATCGCCCCGCCGGTAGCGTAGTGGTTATCGCACCAGACCGGTATTCTGGAGGTCGTGGGTTCGGATCCCACCTGGCGGGCATTTTTTCTTCACTTTCTTTCTTTCTTTCCAAATTCTTAATCTGTTCAATGATCTACCACATCCTCCCCTTTGCTTTCCGAGGTTTTCTCGACTGCCAACCCTTATTTCTGTGTTATTTTCAACGAGCCCCTCATTTCCTATTCTGATTCGCTACATGCATAGCGAGGGCCTCTGTTCTGGCAGTCTTGTTGCCAAAGGGAGCTTAAGAGGGTTCAAAGCTGGTCGACCACTCTGGACATGTCGTAGACACTCGAGTCACGACCCGGGGGTTAAAAAGAAGGTCTCCTTCACCCCGATTAGTCCGAATGGCGCTGGCTACCACCCCCAAGCACAGGAAACAAACATACCTAACATAAATACCCCAGAAAGTGAATGGGAAAATCGCCCCGCCGGTAGCGTAGTGGTTATCGCACCAGACCGGTATTCTGGAGGTCGTGGGTTCGGATCCCACCTGGCGGGCATTTTTTCTTCACTTTCTTTCTTTCTTTCCAAATTCTTAATCTGTTTCAATGATCTACCACATCCTCCCCTTTGCTTTCCGAGGTTTTCTCGACTGCCAACCCTTATTTCTGTGTTATTTTCAACGAGCCCCTCATTTCCTATTCTGATTCGCTACATGCATAGCGAGGGCCTCTGTTCTGGCAGTCTTGTTGCCAAAGGGAGCTTAAGAGGGTTCAAAGCTGGTCGACCACTCTGGACATGTCGTAGACACTCGAGTCACGACCCGGGGGTTAAAAAGAAGGTCCCCTTCACCCCGATTAGTCCGAATGGCGCTGGCTACCACCCCCAAGCACAGGAAACAAACATACCTAACATAAATACCCCAGAAAGTGAATGGGAAAATCGCCCCGCCGGTAGCGTAGTGGTTATCGCACCAGACCGGTATTCTGGAAGTCGTGGGTTCGGATCCCACCTGGCGGGCATTTTTCTTCACTTTCTTTCTTTCTTTCCAAATTCTTAATCTGTTTCAATGATCTACCACATCCTCCCCTTTGCTTTCCGAGGTTTTCTCGACTGCCAACCCTTATTTCTGTGTTATTTTCAACGAGCCCCTCATTTCCTATTCTGATTCGCTACATGCATAGCGAGGGCCTCTGTTCTGGCAGTCTTGTTGCCAAAGGGAGCTTAAGAGGGTTCAAAGCTGGTCGACCACTCTGGACATGTCGTAGACACTCGAGTCACGACCCGGGGGTTAAAAAGAAGGTCCCCTTCACCCCGAGTAGTCCGAATGGCCCTGGCTACCACCCCCAAGCACAGGAAACAAACATACCTAACATAAATACCCCAGAAAGTGAATGGGAAAATCGCCCCGCCGGTAGCGTAGTGGTTATCGCACCAGACCGGTATTCTGGAGGTCGTGGGTTCGGATCCCACCTGGCGGGCATTTTTTTCTTCACTTTCTCTCTTTCTTTCCAAATTCTTAATCTGTTTCAATGATCTACCACATCCTCCCCTTTGCTTTCCGAGGTTTTCTCGACTGCCAACCCTTATTTCTATATATATATATAGATATATATATATATATATATATATATATATATATATATATATATATAAGACAGAAATAAGAATTGGCAGTCAAGAAACCTCGGAAAGCAAAGGGAGGATGTAGTTGCTCAAGATAAAGAATTTGGAAAATAAGAAAGTGGAGAAAAAATGCCCGCCATGTGGGATCCGAACCCACGACCTCCAGAATACCGGTCTGGTGCGATAACCACTACGCTACCGGCGGGGCTACTTTAGCCTCCACTTTCTGGGGTATTTATGTTCAGGTGTTTTTTGTTTCCTGCGCTTGGGGGTGGTAGCCAGCGCCACTCGGGGACTACTCGGGGTGAAGGGGACCTTCTTTTTAAGTGCAATGCACTTCTTAAGCGACCCTGAACCTGCGTCCACCGGCGATGTCCGCGCACGTGGAGATGGGCGCGCGCAGCCTGGCCGCTGACATGGCACATACCCACGTGGGGGATTGGCCAGGAATCTCCTCGTCTTCCTTGGCAACGGGGGGAGATGGGCGCGCGCTGCCTGGCCGCTGACATGGCACATACCCACGTGGGGGATTGGCCAAGAATCGGGCGTGAGAAGGGCTAATGCACCTGCTTAAAGGAGTACTGACACGAAATTTCAAAGCTGAGATCTGCTCTAGCAATCAAGTACAACGAAAACACAAATAGGTGTCTGTGAATAAATGCATCTTTCTTTCTTTGCAGTTGTGTGTGTGTGTGTGTGATCTCTCTTTCGCGAACATTGCCGAACCGCGCAAATTCAACTCGTGCATTCGCACTTTCACATTCTTCCCCTCGGGGAAATGCGGGGAATTTTTTTAACCCGCGGGCCGTGACTCGAGCGTCTACGACATGTCGAGAGTGGTCGACCAGCGTTGAACCCTCTTAAGCTCCCTATGGCACCAAGAATGCCAGAACAGAGGCCCTCGCTATGCACGCAGCGAATCAGAATAGGAAATGAGGGGCTCGTTGAAATAAGACAGAAATAAGTATTGGCAGTCAAGAAAACCTCGGAAAGCAAAGGGGAGGATGTAGTTGGTCAAGATAAAGAATTTAGAAAATCAGAAAGTGGAGGAAAAAAAAAATATATATATATATATATATATATATATATATATATATCGCACCAGACCGGTATTCTGGAGGTCGTGGGTCGGATCCCACCTGGCGGGCATTTTTTCTTCACTCTTTCTTTCCAAATTCTTAATTGTTTCAATGATCTACCACATCCTCACCTGCTTTCCGAACTGCCAACCCTTATTTCTGTTTATTTTTTCCCTCATTTCCTATTCTGATTTATCAATATATACATATATTTATATAAGAGAGAGAGAGAGAGGTTTTAGACTGCCAACCCTTATTTCGTGTTATTTTCTCGAGCTCTCATTTCCTATTCTGATTCTATCTCTATATATATATAGATATTGTCTCCTCTGCGAGAGAGAGAGCGAGGAGTATAGAGAGAGAAGAGCTGCTCTCTATAGTGATCTCTGCTGCTCGCGTCTTATTAGTAATTACAGAAGAGCACTGGAGGACCGAGTGTGGTTCCACGGTAAAGGCGTCACTTTTCGTTTCTTCGCGCACCCAAAAAAAGCTCAAAATTAATCCTGTACGCCACATTTTATGGCACACCATTGATTTGCGGCAGCAGCTTTAGCAAAGTATGCGCACTTAAGTGTACAAAGTTACCGTCGCTCTTGGTCGCCTTTCGCGTTAGTGAGAGAGCGAATGCAACAGAGAAAACCATGTTTGGACAAACTTATACGAAATGACCCAAGTTCGAAAGACTGCCGCCAGATTGCACAGGCCACGGATCTGGAAGACGAAGGAAAACTTTGCTCGTTAATCGGTTGCTAAATGCTGAAGCATGTGTATGGGGACTCGACGAGGAAGCCTGTCCGTCTGTCTAAAACGTTTGATGGCTCACACCTTTGCCGCATACTAAAATGCTGTTATTAAACGGCGCAACGTCCTCCGTACTTGGCATCAAACTCTTAATGTCCCGTATTCCTATGTACTCTTTCCTCCCTATCCCACCTCCCCTACACCTGCAGGCGTTCCGGTGTCCGCCCCTAGGCGAGACAATTTACGCCTGTTGGTGGACCTTCCTTTCTTTCTTTTGTGCAATAAATACATACATACATCAAAAATGTCTCCTTAGCAACGCATTTGTGTCTAGTAGTGAAGCCGACTCCAAACAGCTCGGTGTATAACGCTCTCTAAACTTATTAGTTTTATGGAGGCAGTTAATATAACCCTCTTGGGCCTTCACACTTAAGATCTCTTATATTGCCACTAAATTGCCTTCCTATACAAATCTTTTCTGTAAAGTAATGAAGCCGACTTAAAAAAGGCTCTGTGCAAAGCGCTTCCTTAAGGATACGTGGGTCGTATGGATGTTTTTATACCGGGGCCCTAGGCCTGCCTTCTGTGCTATCAGAGTGCTCATATGGCGCCTGAAAAAAGTGCCTTCCCAGCAATGCTGTGTGTAATTGTAAGCTGATTTTAAAGGGCTCGGTGTAAGCAGGGGCGACTTGAGCATTTTCGTCATCTGGTTATTAGTACCTGAAAATCAGTATAAGCGGAAATCATATAAGCGGTATGAATAGCGTATAAGCGAAATGAATAAGCGGAATGCATTACGACTTAAATATGACTCCACAATCACACTAAGTGAGATGCTTTTCTTAAGGTCATTAGTTCCTAAATTATGAAGTTCTATTGCACCTTAAATCTCAGTTCGGAATGGGTACTGCAACTCTCGAGCACCGGTGCCTTTTTTAATAGTTCATAATCGATTTACTTTCATTCCTAACATTCCGCCACCCTCCAAAATGTTCCAGATAGGAAAGACAGAAAATATAGGAGCAAGAAGCAAGCATCCTGCTTTGAAGCCTAATTTTGTCCAAGTTGTGCTACCAGCTTTAAAATGAGCCACGGCTCAAAATCAGCATATTTGCTGATTCCGGTTCATACGAAACCTAGCTAATTTAGTGGCACACGGAAGAAAAAAACAAAAGTTGTCCTATTCAGGTAACCACTTCAGAAATTGAAGACAGTCGGAGGAACATTGCAATGCATACTTTGTTTTCGTTTCTTTAACATTTAAGTTTCTAATAACTATCAGCCCCCCCCCCCCCTCCAGCAATTCCTTTCCTACCCCCGGGTTTGCAAGTTGTATGTCTAAATGTCTTTACTCTTACTGCAAAGCAGAAGCTAATTACCGTGCCCTATCAGGGCTAGTGTAGGACGGTCAATTGTTGGACTGTTATTGATAAAGCTCACTCATATTGCTTAGAGGATCTGCTGGACATTTTTCGTGCCAAATCAGAAGTCTAGACGAGCTTTAAATGTTTCTGTTGCTTTTGCGAGGGGTATTCTTAAAGTTATTGAATGAATACCTGTCTTGAAAAAAAAACCTTTTCATAGTTGTGGTCTTAACCTTTATCGTACTTTCCGAATACGATGCATTTGTTCACAAAGCAAAACAAGCCCTTCCAAAACAAAGTCTTCCAAAACAGCCAAAATTAAAACGATCGTACAAAGAAACTCTACGAAATCCTCCGAGGTGGCTTCAAAAGGTTATTTTTTTTTTTTTTTGCCTAGTTTCATTGTTACTGTACTGGCTCGGAAATTTTAGGCCTTCTAGAGATTCGTGCTTAGTACTAAGGCCAAGTTTGTTTCTGACAACGAAACCACTTCGAGCTCTTACTAGGAACCACGAGAATTCGTTCGACGTGAACAGAAACAGAACGACCACGTTACCAGGTGCTTACCCCGCAGAAATATAATTGTAAAATGAATATGGCAACGGTTTCATCCGTTGCTTTTAGCACATTTAACTGTTTCAAAACGCCTATTATTTACTGGAGGTTGTCCATTTCCAAAGATAAGCCACCCGTATTGTTACACCGTGCCCGGGACGGTGTCCAACAGAATGGTTATGAGCATCGATGTTTCAGAACTCTAACCCTTGAACCTTGATCTTGCCAGCGCCACATATCGGCTGCTCACAGCGGCTCCAGTGGTAAAATATAGGTGGAACGAAATGGAACGTATAGTCAACGCGAAGGAGGTCTGACGGCAGAATCTGGGTTTAAGACAAAGAGAAATTAACGAACAATGTATAGTCGAACCTCGTTAATGCTAACACGCTTAAGTCGAACTTCTGCACTTGCATCACGGTCCTGGCAAAATTGTGTGTATTTAAATAACTTTCGTCAATTCTAACTTCTTTTAATTCGAAACGAATTTCAGGCCCCTCGACTTCGAATTAACGAGGTCCGACTACCGGTCGTCAACCGCCGGAACCCGTATTTGACTCGTTCCGACATGACTGGGTGTTCAGTTCTACCTCGGAATTTTACAATTTCGCAGATCGCATAACTCTTCAGCCTGCGATCGGGTGCCGGTGAGCAGTGTGTTATACCCGCACCAAGCGAAGCGCCTACGTGCAGCAGCATGCATTTAAGGACACCACAGCACAGTGACTGGGTTGACTCCGTATTATTTTGTCGCTGAGTTTTACATACGCACATACATACACACGCACACACACTCGCACACAGGCACAGTCTGGACACAATATTAAAAAAAAAAAGAAAATCTACACACGCGGCACAAATAAGCCCGCTTCGCCGCTGCTTGAGGCGTTCCAACGAGCCAGTAAGCATCACGGACACGTCGTTGGGGCTCGACGCAGGGGCCACCTTCACGCGACGGTATACCTTCCTACAGAGCAGGCGTCACTGACATAACACACGTGTACACGGTCACCGACAGACACAGAGGAAACACCGGTCGACGGCCACTCGCCGGACATGAGGTGAATGGCATGGGTAACGAAGTCGTCACAACCGCCTTCGACATCGTAGATAAAGTGACCCGGGTACATCATTCGGACCGCCTGAATAATCACTTGGCAGAACTCTGACGCCACCCTTAAACAAAACTTGGTGGTTATGGCACTTAAGAGGCAAAAAGCAGAACTTTCCAGAAGGCCGTCGTCTTTATAGTGCTGCATGATTACGGCTGGAGACTCGTTTGTTACTGGTCCGTTGAAGGGGGCGTAAACACTTCCTTAATTATTGAGAAAAAGATTCGTTTGTGATCATGGGCTTTGGATCTATGCAGCTACTTTTCTGGGATTATATATATTGTTTATTTCTTGTGGGCAGAAGTTTCCGAGACTGAACGTAAAAAGAATTCGAGTTTTCGAAAGGAAGGAGTGAAGGAATTGGTACTGCGTTATGTTATAAGCGCCACGGTGGCACGAATGACGCACAGTTAACCTTGTTGTGCAAACAAACAAAAAGAAAAAATAAATCAAATTAAATTTGCGTACCTTAATTCCTAGTGGTCGGAAAAGAAAGTCCACACTGCATGGTTACTCGGGAAGGGCGTAATGGGTTAGAATAAGCTAAAATCCCATTCCGTTACATTGTTTTTCGAGGCTATTAGTAAACGCGTTCGTGATGCTCCGAAATTAACTGCATTCAATTAGACCTAATACAAGTCTGCTGTCAGGCACATATAACAACTTATCCGGCTCTACCGGATAGATCTTCGAACAGCAATACCCCAAACTGTGGCAGTTAGGTGGACAGCCGGAAAACAATTTAATTGGGCCATGGTCGTTTAAATAGCTTCGGCTTTGGTTTTCGCAGTAAAAACAGTCAAGAAACACAAAAAGTGTGCATCAGGACAGCAAAGAAGCCCAGGATTACGCCGTAATTAAGTATCTGATCATGATGGAAATCTTGTAACAATTGCCACAGAAGTGCCCATCTTTAATTTAATCCATTCATAAGTAAAAAATAAACGGTTGTAAACTAGAGGCCCTGATTAAATTTTTTGTGAAACTAGTTTAAAAAAAAACGTCCTCCAAAATGTGACATCTCCTGGCATCCGAACGGTCGCCAAGCCACAGCATAACATTACTTCTCAAAAATTTGACATAGAAACAAATGATAACGAATAGAAAGCGCCGACTATTTTACACAGATCTTCCTTGTGCAGCTTACGAAACAAGGAAATCAAAGTCATGAACAAATTGGACCTAAATCTTCTTAGAGCGTAACGACTTACTTCCTTTCCACAAGGAGAGTCTTTCTCTAGCGGTTCAGATTTAACGCCTTCGTGCGAGCGCGTCTGACTTTCGTACCTCGATTTTACCGCCTAAAAGCGACGCTGTTGGACACGAAGGGTTACGGGGCACACACAACACAAAGGGCAGAAGTTAAACAGCCTCAACTGTCAGCGAGAGGCCGCATTCCGGCTGTGAATAATTCGCTCAGAGAGAGGTCTAAGGTTACAGTTAAAAGCACTTGAGCAGCACACAACGGAACAGAGGCGCAGCAAATTTACGGGTGGTCACAGAAAGGGGAAAAAAAATAACGACGGGGAAACGACACCCAAGTATGCGTTCAGTGACAGCTGCCAGTTTTATGAGTCAATACATCACTGGCCGGCCTCGTAGAAAACTCGGGCATACTCCAACAACAACGACCACAAAAGTTCTCAACTCTTTCTTGAAACGGTGCCACGGGCCGAGTAAGACTCAAAGGGCAGCTAACGAAGACAACATTGACAAAACAAAGCTTAAAACGAGGAGAAAAACAATGCCTAAGAATGGGGTCACACTTACTCCCGGAGTGTCACAAGAAAATAAATACTACAACCTTGTAAGAAGGACGACAGGAAAAGGAGAAAACAACACGAGCGAGAAACTTTGTACTGCATCTTAAAATATGTTAAAAATTAAACTAGTCACAAGTATACACAAGTGGCCGTTGCTCCAAAGAAAAAGTGCGGGCACATCAAACTCGTTCACATGGACGTTTGTGGGCAAACTTCCCCCCATCGAAAATTGACTTAAGGCTGCGGTTGCACAGAAAATCAAAGCGCATGTTTGTATCGCCAATAAAAGCTCTCACGAGAAGAATACAAGGCTTGAAGCGCTGTGACGAGCCTCGCCGTGAAAGAAAAAAAAAATGGCCCAAAAACAAAACAAAAAAAAGCTCAAGAACAGCACTGTGAACTACTTCGCGCATGCGCATAGTGCGGTTACTGGTGGGCGTGCCTTTCTTTTTTCACCCTCCTCAGTGAGTTTATCTATATAATAGTTATGCCAAATCCTTACACGATTCAACGAAGAATGAAAAAGTTGAAATCATTATACATTTTCGAGCTCTTTGGTCTGCAAAAGATGTACGACGTTCCCAATTTAACACCATCCTTTGTATGCTCTCTATATAGCATGCAAGTCTAATTTTAAACCTTTGATGCATGTCTGAACACTTCTTAACTACTTACGCAATCTGCGGTGAGGTTCTACTGTGACGGCCCGCATGCAGAAGCGCACACATTCTGCAAAGGCCTTCTTCAGTCCCCGATAACCCTTATGTACTCTATATAGTTTCACATTCCACGTAGTCTCACGGTCCTCGGTTTTCTATGTGGCAGAAAGTACAACCCACAGATGAGGTTGGCCTGACAGTTGCAGCACAGGGCAAATGGACATAAGAGTGGACACAGATGTTGCCCTTTGTTTGAAAGCACCGCTAGCGTTTAGAAGACAGTGGCTGCCAACTTGCGGCTTCTTGAAGTTAGCCTTTATTCACTGACCGTGCAGATTTCTATCCATTTTTTCACAACGTGACCCCAGTAATTCTATGCGGCAAAGAGATGTGGCCACGTTGGTATCGCGTACCGGCACTACCGTAAAATCATAGAAATGAATTACGGGCAACTTGTGCCCTGACAAGGACAACAACGCAAGATAATCACAAAAAAGGACACTACGGTGCGGACGAGAAGTACCATCGATTATTTAACAAACGACTCGAAGGATAGTATTCCCCCTCGGGCAAGCGCACGTCGGGTGGCGTTCCTTTTTATTCCTTTGGCACTTTCGATGCACATTGATTCTATAGGAAGTAAGCTCCAGGCGATGGCATTTGTACCACTCTCAAGAGACATATTTAACGAACACTGCTAGTCTGCTGGCAATTCACGAGCGATTCTTGAATGGGTACCATCAGGCACCGCTCAGCGAAACACCGAAATAAGGCCAAGCAATGCGGTAGAATGCTGCGGGAGGCTGTGAGACGCCACATAGGAGTTCATATTGGTACAGACTTTTACATTCATACGACCTGTTCAACTGCTCAACTTCGGTTCGAAGTCTTCTCTCCACTGCCAACGAAATCTCAAGTTGTGCTTTTTTTTTGTATCTTTCAAGCCCCATGCTGCCAATGTTCCAACGTCTACGGTGTTATCGGTGCGAAGTCTTATATACATATACATACCAGACATCTTGGATCTAAACGTTCCATGGATCATACCATGTATGGTGTCGAAAATTTTCTAGTGGCGATCCAGTGGCCGTGCACTGCAAGATGTGGTTAGTGGGAATCCAGAGGTGATATCATGCACCTTTTTGTAAGTTTTTTTTTTTCCTTCCTTCGTTCCTTCTGTAAAGGACTGCAGAATCTTAACTGTGATAGGCACGTGCACATGTCTTGGTAGCGCTTAGGGAAGGAAGCAAAAAACATAGCCTTTTTGCTCGCTAGTAACACCTCAGAACTTGGGCACTTCATGCAGCTGCGGAAGCCGGTGGTCATAAAGATGTTTAAATGCCAGCCCTCAAGGCACTCCCATAGCACGTACCACAAAAACAAGGCAGGTTACAGGGAGGAGAAAGCTTGGCGTTCAGCAAGCAATGTTTGGTACATGCGCCCTCGAAAGCTGCACCAGAAAAACTACTCGGTCTGTTACGCAAGCCGTATACAAAGCTTTAGCATGTTCTGTTTTCTCCCCATGCGGACAGCTGAAAGCACGGATTCGTCTATGTTTTACACACGAAATATAGGGCCTGCCCGCAAAAACATTAACGAAACAATGTTGCCTTTCTCTTAGCTATTCTAAGACTCATTTTTAACTGGCTCAATAACATTTGAGTAACAATAATTACCTGAACTATGGGTATTTCACCTCATCCTCTGTCTTTCTTACCCCTTTCTCAATGGTCAGCAACCAGGAGACTTTAGATCCGGAGTTCTGAGGTATCTGGAATGTTTAGCGGCGTGCGTGGCCTGCTTTCGTAGCAATTTACAGCCTCCGATCAGGAATTCCTTACGATTTTAATTTTTTTTCATCGGTATCTCTCTAACCAGAGTGAGACGAATTGCAGGGGGGAGCTTTGACAGTACCCTTATTTAACTTAATGATTCACCTCATTTAAGCACTGCCACTGGCGCAAACTTTGTGGTCCAAATAAGAAGATGTCATTTTTTTGTTTTGGTTGTTGTTTTCACGCATTTGGGTCTGCTTCATGTTCTTCCTCGTGAGCTCAGGTACGATTGGGAAATGCTCGCCGCATTTTAGGTTCAACACCTTCTAGCTCGAAGATGCGAATCTCAGAGCTTTGTGTCCCCAAAAATAAAAAAAAATAACCTGTGAGTGAGAAGCGCCGACGTTTTCTGCTTATTTGTTTTTTGTTGTTGTCGTTGTTGTGTTCCGTACTTCTACGATATTTATTTGTTTCTGAGCTCTAAGTGTGTTTTAAACCTTACCTTCGTCACAACGCAGCTTTTACTGGTCGACTTCCTGTTAAAGCTACCTTCACATCTTTTGTTCGTTTTCATTTTTCGCGCGAGACACGCAATCACAGCGAACCATACACTAACTTCGGCGAACTAATAGGGGCACGTACCTAGGCTGGAGTCGTTCAAAAACCGCCTTGTTTCACTCTGCTGGGAAGCGACGCGACGAGCAATACAACTTTCCTCTGTCCTTCACAAAGGCATCACGGCGGCTTTCCCGCGCAGGGCGGTCATTCCGATCATACCGGCGCACACCGAACGCGTCAGGAGGGAAACGCCCCGACGTGCGACAATGCGAAAGGACGTATGCCTCGCAGGCAGCCGAAGTCACAAGACGAAAGCCAAGCCGACAGCCTCTATACACTTGAAAAAATTCGGTGAAAGATGTAAATCTGGACATGAATACAATTAAGCATGAAATTATCAATCGAGTTTGCATGATGAGATTAGTATGCTCGGGCAGGTCGCTCCGGCGGGGAACAAGAAACGGCGAGGAAGCAAGAATTAATAAACAGAGAGGAGTCGGGGGAGGAGGAAACCGCTGAGATCGTGCCCGACGGGCGCTCGAGAGGGGACGTGACTGGAATCGCATTAGCGCTAGAGAAACATAGGCCCAAATGGCAGATCGCATGCAGGAGCGGCGGGCGGTGGTAAAGGGGAGGAAGACGGGCTCGATTGGCAGCGGCAGCCGCTCAGGCGGGCGAGGGACGACGCGCCGTGCATTCGTGGCGTTTCGCAGATATGCGCGCGCCGAAGAGGAGTCCCACGTCCGTCCTCGACGCATTGCGGCGGTGCCAGACCCCGACTCCTCCCATCCGCTCCGTCGCACGGAGGCTCCACGTCGCCCGCGGCAACGCCGAACACGTTCTCTCGGAACGTCGCGGGAACCGAGCCACGCGCCTTGCGCAACGGGTGCCGCCATCTCGGCAGGGAATTTTACGAACGAGGAAGACGGAGTCATAAGAGCCTGCGCGTTTGTCTCGCTGAGTTTTGTGTTTCCTCCGTCGCTCGGAACATCCCGCACACGCGAAGGTACCTCACTCGAAGGAGGTGGCAAAACAGTTCGATATAACCAATTATTTGATATAATACTCGCAGTGAATACAAAAAACTCATAATGTGTCCAGAACTGCTCGATATGAGCAACAATTTTAGATGTCCGAGTTCGATATTAAGCGTCTCGACTGTACCGCGGGTGGCCGTGAGAGGTACTGAGGAGTACGTGAGATGAGGTGGACATTGACTCCACAGCGACGCGACGCGATTAACAAGCGCCAGAATTAACCAAAAAAGCAGTAAAGCACATGATCACAATCGTACCATGTGATCAGCCACCAGTGCACATACAAGAAACCTGGCGATCACGCCCAAGATCTGAAGTTTACGAGCATCGGTGAGGAGGGCTGATTGGTTGTTTCAACTGTTTTATCTACAAGTGAATTCTGTGCAGCCGTTTTGAATATGCACAAGACCGTTCGCGCCGGGGATTGTTCCGAGAGGTATGCCGTTCGAGGAGGAAAAACGAGTTTTGAACAGAGGTCCTTGCGTGGACTTCTCGAAGCAGTGTCATTTAAAAGAGAGCTTTAGCTCAGGCCGAACTCAGGCACCCACACACAGCTTGCGGTGCCACGCAAGAACAAAACTTCAAACATCTACAAAAACTAGCCCTTCAAGCGTCAGGCTTGGTGCGATGTTACCAACTACTACACACATTCAACAAAAGCTTGTCTTGTGAATGGCGCCAGCAGAAATTACAAAAAAAGTCCTAATCTTCCTAATGTCAAATGTCGGAAAGATAAAACTGTAATGCTTAGTTGTGGGGTGTCGTATATCGTGAACGACATGCCTATATTGGGTTACATTAAATTCCCCCCTGTGATATTTGGAGCGGACGAAAGCTGATGTGTCAAACTCTAGCCATTGGGTGTTGTGCCATGCATTGCATGAATATAGCTGCATACTTTTGCACGCGGAATAACTTCGACGTGCACATATTTCAGGTGTCAATGTCTTCACGCGTAAACGTCCTAAAATACATGAGAATTTCAACTACAGTCGGAGATAGTTTTCTATACCTGACATCCCAAGGTGCAAAATATCAAGCAATCCCAAAAAGAGCCAGAAAAGGCGTTCGTTTCGTACCAGACACTTCGGGCAGAAACGTCCGAATTGTCAGAGCCCGAAAATCGGCGCCTGGAAATTTGGTCTGTAAATAGCTCTCGCGGTTAACGCAAGGCGACGTCGTAAAATTGACGCGAGAATTTTACAGCTTTGTTTTATTGCCAGAATTTTGTTTTAATTGGAGGGCTAACTTGACTTCAGCTTTAACCACTTACTATATGCGAACACTTATTATAATGCAGAAAGTTTCATTTCAGTCGGTTCTGAAGTAGATTACTATATTTGATTTCGCGCTCAATGCATATTTCGTCGGTTACGTCGCTGCACTGTAAGGCAGCATTCCAACGAACCTACAATGCTTAAAATAATCTCAACTCCACTAGAAGCACACTCTTTAAACGCCATTTCCCATAAGGACATAGCGATTGTGGCATGAGGGAAGAAAAATAACAGGTGCTCAGTTTCCTTTGATCGAATAACGTCTTCAAAACTTAGCAGCTTTTGTTGCTTCTTGTCATCGGTGCATTTTAAAAGCGCACACTGCTTGTGAAACTGCCATCAAAAGTTGCCACGTCTTTGAAATATCGTCACTTTCCTGACTAAACGTTAAGATTAGCAATAACCCAGACTTCTGGTGGCAGGGGTGAGCGATACACCGAGTTACACAAATGCCAGCGCCTGGAGCTCATTTCGGGAAGAGACAAAAAGAAACAACGGTAAGCGACGGTGGTCGCGGCAGTGTCCACAAGTCGCGCATGCGCACTGGGCGCGGAAAAAGGGGGAACCCCCTCACAAGGGCCACGAACCGGGAGGGAAGCAGGACTGTTGGTTACCACACATATAACTATATTCATATTTATATATTTATATATATAATAAAACTACATCCCCAGTCGAGAGTACACGCATACATACACACACACGCACACTCACGCAAACTGTCTGTACACAGGGGGGAGATGATGTACGGGGTGCTCAGACTAGAGTCCCTTGACATCGCCCAAAGGCGAGCGAGGTGAACCCGGGCCGAACTCCTCGCTGCAGCGTTTCCCTCTGTGGGGTTGGAACAAGCGCTGCACGATCACGGGCCAAATGCATGCCGTATGAACTGGTTGGCTCCTCTTGTCTCCTTCTGCTTTCGCTTTTGGTTGGTGCGTTGATTGATTGAATACCGAAGACACCCGTGCCCATTTTTCGTAAGCAGAAAAGTTACGCAGAAGTACCGAACACTGCGCTATTGAACCAGAATACACACAGCCTTCGTCAAAGATTTGTGAGTCACTTATTACCTAGGTAAAAGCGCCTCGTCTCAGTTTCTCCAAGAAGAAAAAAACAAAGATGTTGGCATTCGTCAAAATTAAGCAATAGTTTTTCGTGTTTAAAATTCCAGATCTGCATTTGACGCTATACTGCGCAAAGTAATTTTGTGTATACGGACGTTGGCACTGTCCTGGGAACGTTTTTACCGAGGCTGTACATGCGTGTTCAAAGACGACACAAACAAACGCCTGGCGTGCTAGCATAAATTTCCTCTTAGCTGAAAGCTTCGACTGCCCAGAGGACAAAAGGACTATGTCCTCTGGCAGCCCCACTTGTTACGCGCGGCCACCCTGTTTACAACCTATAGCAACTTGAGAAAGAAAAAAAAAAAGTAATGCCAGACATTGTGAATGTTTGCATTAACACAAAGTAGCCACACCGGTGACAAATGAGCTTAAGACAATAACAACTTTGTTACGGCGTAAGGTGCAGCCCAGAAGGCCAGCTTTTCAGTGGGCGAAAGTTAAGTTACTTTAAAAAAAAACGCTGAATGCGAATTGCAGAAGAGACAGACTGGTTTATTTGTTCTAAATAGGATCTCCTAAGGCTTGTAAGCAACATCGAATGAATCAATCATATTAATGCACACCAGTCACAACCAAGCGCGCTTAGAGGCATCGACAGGATGCCAAGGCCCCATACAACCGAGAGTGCACGGAAGCGTCACAGCAGCAAAGCACCCCGGAGCTCGAGGTTCAGCGCGGCTCTAGTTCATGCAAGGAACGACGTCACCAGAAGCATATTCTTTCGTTTTCCCACAGGATGCCAAGAACGAGCGAAAATGAAAAAAAAAAAAATGTCCTTCACAGTTTATGAAAGTTGATGAACAAGTTGACCGCACATCCAAGGAGGAGAGCCAACTCACGAAGTTCGTAGCGACGACTCGTTATGTGAAGAGCGCTCGTAGAGGACGATAACGTGTCGGAGGTAGTGGCTGGAGACTTGGGGGAAGTCGTGGGGTGTCGTGGATGATGACCGGCGACCGCGTAGGAGGACGCCTCACAGCGGGTCGCCCGTCGGGCATAGGATCCTCTCGAACACGGCGCCCATACCTCTATGTACACACACACACGCACGCACACACAACGAAATCGCCACGGGCCCCCGAAGGCGCCTGAGAGGGGAACAAAGTGTACCCCGAACACCACGTGTTTCGCACCACAGTCTTCAGGTGTGTCACCGGCACACACGGACAGGGCCACCTAGGCGGGGTTTCGCCCAACTCGTGGTTCCGGCCTCCGGGCGGTAGAAGGACCGGCAGCGACGGCCGGAACAGGGAGATCATCGCTTGCGCTAGCGGACCCCGCCGGTGCAAGGTCCTCCTCAGCGGGGCATCGCGCACTCGTGCTTGCACGAAGGAGGTGGCCCCCAGCGCGGCTTGAAACGTCCAAAGCGCTGCTTATACGCCGAACACTGCGGGGCCCTGCGCGGAGGGGGCTGGCCGGCAGGGGGACACGCGGAACTCCGTCTTCTGGCTTGCGTACCAGGACCCCTGACGTAAGTAATTTCTAATTGCGTTGCAGAGGCGTTGCTATCTAAGTGAACTACTGCTTAATCGCCTCGAATCGTACCTTTTCTGTCCTTTTTTTCCTTTAGGCGGCGAAGTCTGTCACGCTAAAGGAATCTGTCGCCAATACTGTGCATTCTACAGTTCAGGTGGCTTTGGACACCATGAAAGAGCAGGGCCACCACGGTGGCACATGAAACAGAATAGAAATTTACGCTATTCGTTCACTCTTAATCGTCAAGCAACGCCATGGATGGCAGTCGTAGCGGTCGTACGCCAGAGGACGGTGTCGCACGACTCCCCGATGTGCGACGCAGTGCCGTTGTCCACTCTTCGTCGTCTTCGTCATCCGCGTGCGACGACGAGCGTGTTGCCGGATGAGAAGGGGGAGAGAGAGGGAGAGGCGAGGAGGGGGAGGAGGCCATGTTGTCTCAGGCCAGCAGCTACTTTGCCGCCACGACCGCGGCGTTGTGGTGGCTGTTGGCGGCGTTCTCGGAGTTCTGACGCTGGCTGTTCTTCTTGCTCTTCATGCGGCGGTTCTGGCAACCAGATCTTCACCTGGCGCTCGGTTAGGTTGAGGTTGCGCGCCAGCTCCCAGCGCTTCTGCTTGGACACGTACGCGTTGAAGAGAAACTCCTTCTCCAATTCCAGCGTCTGGAACTTGGAGTAAGGCTTACGCTTCTTGCGCACCGTTCACGTTGCCCGTCCACTCCAGCGGGTTGGCCGTCAGCGACTCGCTCACAACCGGAACTGCGCAGAGAGAGGGAAAAAAAAACAGAAGGACAGCACTGTTAGCTTCCACACTGCAGCCGTGGTCACTACAAGCGCGTGCAAAATTTATAGCTGTATACCTTGGTTACAACGATAGTCGTAGTCGCAAAATGCACGTGCCATGGAGGAGTAGGCAAACGTGGGACACCAACCAACCGATCTAAAAAGGAAGCAAAGAACGGAAGTATCTCACTTAAACCTACTCTTTTTTAGTTAGTGTGGTTTTATATACATAGTCCTATATATAGCTAGTTTCACTTTGACGTCGACGCGACTTGTATTTTAATAAATGGTCAGCGGGCGGCTGTGGTTGCAGGTCTCCTTTCCGCGAGAAATTTACCATCTACTAGCACAGATTAGAGCCATTTCTCCTCTTTGCAGCTGCTTTCTTTGTGCATCGAGAACCCATAATCTGCTCAAATCTGGATGAGTCGAAGAGACTTGCTCTTATGTTTCCAGATTCCCGCGACCGCAAAAGGCCTGCCGCATAGCGTTCCATTAAGGTATAATCAGAGTCCTCCAATGCTTTTACATTATTCCTCACACAGCCAGCACGAGATAGCATCTCTGTTGAAATCCACCCAAATCAGCCTGCCTCTGTGCGAGCGTACAGTATTTGTAACAAAGGCCTAACAAAGCGACGCTCCAGTCTGGGCCGAGAAAGAAGAGTAAGGGAAACGCAGGCCCGGCGGAGTTTAAATAAGCGACATTCTCCTTGCTTGCGCTAACCACTCTTGACTCGGAGCATCGTAGAGATGTGATCATCAATATGACATGGCGAAAGGTTCCTGGTGACTAATCGAAGTATTTCGCCCCATTTAGAGATACGACAGTGGCCACGTGGCTTGCTATCACGGCGAATTCAGACGAATCTACGCTGCCGTGGCTGGTATTGCGCCGCGGCCCCCATACGCGGAGCTTCCCTCCACATACAACCAATCCGACGGGGGCCTCGACGAGGTCTCAGATCGACGAGGTCTCAGCCGGTGAGCGGCATGTTATATCCTGTATGGACTCTGATTAATCGGATAGACAAGTCACAGGTACGGCCAGGGCAGAAGTCGATAGCGGAAGCGGGCTACTTCAAGAGGTCCACCTCAGCCTCACCGTGTGAGCAGGTGGTAAAGTGAGTCCAGAGGCAGAGACTTGCTGAACGCGTTAGAAGGTCTGACCCCAAACTCAGCTGACGTGCTTGAGCGAGCTGACGTTAACTGGGTCCAAGTTCAGGCTCATCTTTCCCAGTGGAGGCTTTTCGTCCTCTTGTATAACGCGCATTACGAAATCAAGCACATCTTTGAAGCCAACGCTCCCCAAATCTGCCTCTCCCCGATAGGTTCAATTTTTTTATCAATTGTTTTTATCAGTCTTAGACGACGACTGCTGCGACTTGGCTCAGTCGCATTTTCATGTGCTGCTTCTGAGCACTTGCTTTGCTTGTTTATTATAGCTGAATGTTATATCGCTTGGCTCCAAGAAAATCATGTTTTTTTTTTTTTTTGTTCGTGAGCCACGAAAAGCAAGCACCTCGTCCCACTCCACCTCGTTCCGGCGAGATGAAGTCGGACGGTGGCGCTGCCATCGGTAGTGAGTGTAGTTAGAATGCGGTGGCACTGGCATCGGTAGCGACTACAGCTTCAATAACAAAAACGTACATAAAAATTAAAAGGGCTTTAGCTAAAATAAGAAATAACGCAAGAACAACCTAAGGCAGAAATGGCGTTATCCGCGAAGCGATGCTAGACTGCAACAATGACTGCGGTGCCTCCCCAACTGCACATACTAAAGTGGCGGATGTTCCACCCAGTTTTAAAGGAGCCATGAAGACAAAATACAAGTGGACAAAATACAAGGTTTATTGAAAGACGGCTTAGGAAACAATTACCAATATCATCGCAATCTTCGAACAAATAACGGAGATATTAAATAAAACGTGTGTTTGTGCGATTCGCGGCCGCCTAACGACCTTTTCACGACCCTGACTGGAACTGATTCAGACCGCGTACTTGACGTGCACGCATGAAAATTAGTTTTATTGTTGGCCCGTATGACGTCATTCTTGCTCATAACACGTCACTGTGGCGCAAATTTAAAGTTTTTAAATACTTCTTGCTCTTTATTTCGTTAAAAAAACATATTTTGTGGCTGTAAGAAAACTGAATCTGTTCTTTCAAATTAAACGAAGTTGTATTTTCTCTTCATGGCTCCTTTACTTGGAGGTTACTCACACTCTCAGATCCAGATAACGACATTAGTAGCACAGGAGGAGGATGAAGAAAACCTTACTATTTTCCACCGCGTGGTATTATTGTCGCGGAGAGCACTGTGATTGAAGTAGCACTGTTGAAGACACATCGGCTCATTAGATACCAGAGACGATTTCCCTTCTGCTAAGATTATAGCGATGAGCTTGGAAACTCCAAATCCTGTCGTCTAAACCGTGCTGGCGCCCAGTGATGCGGTATTTGATTCCCGCGTTCCTTATGCAGTGTATACACATACAAGCGTGTAAGCTATGAAAGCTGAGAACTGAATCGTGGTGTGCCGAAGATACCCCGTCATGCTTGCTCTCCCACTCCAAGGGTGGAACGGGGTTTCATTGCGGTGCTTAGAAAGGTGACTTACATATTAAGATATGTATTATGTGTACGCTATGTTCCACCAAGCTGGGACACAGAGTTAATGACCGCGAGTAGTTTCGCGAGTGTTTTAAGGATGGACACAGAAGGGTGATCATAAACACCCGCTGCGGTGGATCTGTGGCTAAGGGGCTGTGCGGTTCCCGGCCACGTGGCCGCTTTTTTGGTTGAAGCGAAAAGCAAAAACGCCCGTATGCCGAGATTTCGGCGCAAGTTAAAGATCCCCAGGTGGTCAAAATTAATCCGGAGCCCTCCACCGTAGGGCGCGCCTCATCGCCCAGCTGTAGCTCCGGCGCATAAGGCGAGATAATTTGAAGCATGCATAACGTCTCGACCCCGCGGGATTTTTTTCGAACGGGTTCTGCGCCACAGCGAACACTGCCAAACACTCAAGTCGATCGCGCGCTTTCATCATCGATCAGCGCCGTTCGCCGGTCACCACAACCACGATGAAATAGCGCACGCGACAGCCCTTCTACCCGCGGCAGTCTGGCGAACGGTACAGCTATCGCCATCTGCAGGCAAAGCCAGGAAACGTCGCTTACGCAGTGCGAGCTTGCGGGCACTTGCCGGGCTACGCGCGCCCCATTGACGCTTGTGGTGGGCTGTGCAGGCTGGTGAGAGGAACGAGCCGCCCCGGCTTGGCTACCGCCGAGCTGCGGCTACGGCTAGAAAGCCCTGCACGCGGCTTCGCTGGAACAGAGGCTCCGTGCCGCCGGCAATCCCTCTGGCCGAGCCGCCGCCGCCGCCATGCCTGGCGTGGGCGCCAAAGGAGCTGCCGCCCGGGGATGCCCCCCTGCCTCCCCAGAGTCGTAAAAGCGATGCCCACGAGGACAATGGCAGAAAAGAGGCTCTTCTTTTCTGGCTGCCTTTTATGCGCGCGGGAAACGCCGGGGCCCTTTGCCGGAGCGGCACGCAAGAAGGCGCCCGCAGCAGCAAGGGGAGCGGGGAGGGCATAACAATAATGATGGCGTCCAAACAGACGCCCGAGCAAAACGTGCCGCCGGAAGGAAGAAGAGGCGACCAAGATAGAAGACGGGAGAAGGTGAGAGAAAGAATAATAAAGGCAGCGAAGAAAAAGCGAAAAGTTCACCAAGTCAACAAAACAGACGAGAAGGCCAGGGCAGGCTGAGTTTTCGTGGCCGCAGATGTCGCGGTGAGAGAACTCAGCTTGTTTGTTCAGATTTATACCATTTTTTTTTTGTTGTTGTTGTTGGGAAGCTTCGCTGACTTAAGCGCCGGATAACAGCTTGGGGGATAGGGTCTGCGTATGCTGGCGCGTGTCACAGGCTTTCCACCGCGTAGAAATCCGTCACCCAGCCCATATTAGTGGTTTGCGGCGCCTTTGAGCAACTTCACTTTGCCGCAACGCCGGTTAGCCGGTGACACGGTGTGACCCGATAGCGAGCCCGGGATTCAAAGCGGCAGTTACTGGTATCGGTTGTCGACGCACTTAAACGAACCTGGGCAACGTACAGCCCTTCATATTCCCTTCAACGAAGAACAACGGACATGCTCACGGCCAAACGCGATGACGGAGCAAGAAGAATACCGCTGTACTACAGGGCCGTGGCGACCAGGGTGGGCTTCAAGCTCCCTTAACAAATCCTTCCCTTAGTTAATCAAAGACAACACATTTCCATCCCTTCTCACCAACGGCACCCTCACAAGGCACGTTGTTTTAGAAATGAAGACGGCCGCCCAACATAATTATCAGGAATTTTTTTATTGAACCCGACAGACCCGCCGCGGTGGCTTAGTGGCTAAGGCGTTGCGCTGCTGAGCACGACGACGCGGGTTCGATTCCCGGCCCCGGCGGCCGCTTTTCTGGTGGAGGCGAAAAGCAAAAACGCCCGTGTGTACTTCAAGCTTCAGCACAATCCCCCCTGTTGATTTAAATGAACGTTTATTCTCTCTCTCTCTCTCTCTCTCTCTCTCTCTCTCTCTCTCTCTCTCTCTCTCTCTCTCTCTCTCTCTCTGCGCACATTAAAGATCCCCAGGTGGTCAAAATTAATCCGGAGCCCTCCACTACGGCGCGCCTCATCGCCTACGTTGCGTCGGCGCGTTAAACCCTATATACAATCAAATCAATCAATTGAACCTGACTGCAACACGCCTCAAAAGAAGTACTGCGCCGCCTGGCCACAATGCCCACAATTCGGGCAATGATACAGGACGCGTACGGTTGGCATATAGTTGTAGACCAACACCTGAAATTGAGTGTTATCAAACACGTTTCACTATTACTGCTTCACGGACAGCGAGCGTCGATGCCTAATTGCTATGCGCTGAACAAACGCGCCCGCGAGAAACGGAGTAAATCATTAGAGCAGCCCATTTGCTAAAGCGCCACACGCAAAAGACACCACCGCTTACCGGTCCCCAACGCAACTCCGGGTGGCGTCGAACGCGGCTCGGCGACTCGGAAAGCGAAATAGTCCTCGATATCCGCTGGCTCGAAAATGGGATCAAGATTCTTGTGCGCGATAATTTGCACGCATGCACCAGTTCCCATGATCGGCGGCGGCGGCGGCGCCGGGTCGAAAGAGTGTCCGGTTAGAAGATATACGCGGGTGCGTTACAGCTGCTCCGGGAACCTCTCAAGCGTTTGCGGCGGACCAACAAAACACAGAGCAGCATTCCGTGCTCGCACGATAGCGCTGTACTCAAGCGCCATATACGAATGCGGAGCCTATCAAAGGCGCCGAAGGCGCCAAGCGTGTACATTACACGCTTCCTTCCAATCGTTTTCTTTATCTTTCTTTATCGACACGCGGGGCTTTCTAAGTCTCCTCTTTCAATTTTTATTTCTACTTCTCGTCTGGACTCAGCGCACGCATCACTCATTTCGTTCGGCTCCTTCTGCCGTCTTTGCATTTTGTCTTCAGAATGGGTCCAACAGTGCAGGCTTTCGCAGACGATGTGAGGGGGGTAACCGACAGTTGTCGTTCTTGTGTGAATTTGTTTCGGTCCCTCTTCAAATCTCGGACGCGCGGCACGGACAGGGTCGGGAGAGGAGGACGGGAAAGGTGCGAAGCTGTCGGCGCCAAGAGGAGGCAAAACCTGTCGTCCTCTACCTCGCTACGCGCAGCCGAATCAGGGGCAATTTGAGCCCGGGCTCACGTTCGCGCCTCTTCCGGCAAAGCCCCGCCGCAGCCTGCAGCCCGATAGCCGAGAAACGTCCTCGGCCGCCTTGCAAGCCCCCCTGGCCCCCCCACCGGCCACAACAAGCGCTACTGATCCCGCGGCCGCACGACACGCTAACAGCAAACGCGCGTATATACGAACGAACCAAGGACGCTCGTGGAATAATGAGAGAGGGCAAGAGAGGCGAAAACAGAAGTCGCGGGCCCAAATTCACTGGGGTTGGTAAGGCAAAGGGCGCCGCGGGACGAGGGGCAACCACGATTAGGACGTTTTACGTTTTGCGCTGTGCGAGCCCCGAAAGCCAAAGAGTGTGGTGGGTCCTGGTGAGGCTGCAGCAAAGCGGCGTTTGAGATGCCTATCACACACGCCGTTTGAAAGGTTTCGTCTCGTAGCCAACTTAAACACGCGATGCATTAACAGCGCAGACGGCAGCAAAGACAGCAGTGACACGTACTCCACTGCGCGCCGTTTTGTTTCGTCTGGCAAGTACGCTTGTAGCTTGCCCTGTTAAAACGAATTATCGCAGATTTATGCGGTGACTATTATTCAAGATGATTATTCTGTAGAAGCTGTATGCCTACGGCAGGAGTTTTTAACGGGTTTGCTGGTTAAAAGAGGTGGCCATGCAGGGCTGTTTATGACCTTAGCTGGAGTCATCATATAGGAAAGAACAGTTGCTGCTCAAACGTCGAATTCTCTAACAATATAGTCCCCAAACATAACAAGAAAATGTAGCTGAGAACTTGATTCGAACGAAAGGGGCTTCGATTGTTGTTCCCTAAGAAAATGAAAGAACAACGAGGACCAACGGCAGTATCCAATCGTTGCTACTTTGAATACCGAAATGTTGCACTCTAAGTTCCTACAGCCCGTGATTGATTGATTGATTGATTGATTGATTGATTGATTGATTGATTGATTGATTGATTGATTGATGATGATTGATTGATTGATTGATTGATTGATTGATTGATTGATTGAGATGAGTGAGATTGAGTGAGATGAGTGAGTGAGTGCTTGCTTGCCTTGAGAAACTTGCCAAACAAAATTACCACAAAAACAAGACATCATATTGACGACACATCAGGACCCCAAATGCTTAGACCATCTCTTCGCGACGCCCCGAACGCTGCTGCTGGATTGCCGCGCCCCCCCCCCCCCACGCGGTCACCGATGTCTCATAACGATTACCGCAAGAAACGAGACACATCTCTCCCTGTTCATGAACGACACATCTTTAGGACCCCTGCGAATGCCTTAGCTTAGCCCTGCGCCATCTCTTCGCGACGCCCCGAACGCTGGCTTCCGCTGCTTTGCGTCCTACCCCTGAGTATCCACATGTCTTCAGGTCGCGCTCCGCATCACGCCAGTCCCACGCGTGACCCTCTCCTTCCGGGCACGGGAGAACAGCGGCAACTAAAACGACCCGAGCTTCTTCGCGCACATTTTCGTCCAGCTCCCGGCGGTAACCACCAAAGCTGCTGAGCTGCGAAAACAACAGGGCGTCCTGCTGGCGGGGGACGTACGGGACTGCGGACGACGAGACAGCGTCGAGCGCGGCCATCAAGCTCCCTCCGAGCGCACACACACTCCCACTAGCCGCGCAAACAAGCGCGCGCACACGGGGATTGCCGACCCCGATGCCGCTCCCCGGGTGACGAGTGGGCAGCGCGAGCAGGTACAGCAGCGCGAGTGCCCGCCGCCAGCGTCGGCGCCTCATTGGTATGCCAAGGACGTGTTCGCCTATCGGAGGTCTCCGACCGATCCGCCGCGCGCAAGTCCACCAGGAAGAAGGAGGAGAAGCGGCCGTAAACGAAGGCTCGGACGACGAAGAATCTCGACTCCGCGTACGCGCCACCGTCCACACAATCACGCCGCCGGGCCCTTTCTTTTATTTGCAGTCCCGAGCTGGGCCCCGTCCTCCGTGGAAGGGCGCTCCGTGACGGCCACAGCGCCGATCGGGCAT
Organism: Haemaphysalis longicornis; assembly: GCA_013339765.2. Taxonomy (NCBI): domain Eukaryota; kingdom Metazoa; phylum Arthropoda; class Arachnida; order Ixodida; family Ixodidae; genus Haemaphysalis; species Haemaphysalis longicornis. The sequence goes on along the minus strand of CM023449.1, from coordinate 252,624,557 downwards.
CCGGAGACGGGGTGCGCACCTTTATCGCTCGGCCGCGGCAATCAGGCTCTTGTGTGTTTTAGCGGCTTGCGTAATTAGGACTCCAGCACCGTATGGAGTGCAGAAGACCTGCCGTTGGGGCAGGTCACTGCTGCTTATTTTTGAACTCGCCGCTATCCGGAGCGCATTCTTGATCCGGGTGCGCATTCAAATTTAACTTTGCTTCCCTTTTCGTCAAAGCGCGAGTGACTAAAAGCCGAGTTTGTTCGATAAGAGGTTCATTCGCGCTTGTTAACGCTGACGCAGTTCGCAAATACATGACCGGCAGTGTGAGAATATATAGCCGGAAGTACGAGGGCCCACGGCGTAGTTCGCCGTACAAAGTTAACCTTCAGGTATGCTACACATTCTCCTCCTCTCTACACCTCCTTTATCCTTTTCGTGTGGCCGCCCCCTGAAGTTGCACGACTGTAATGAGCACTTCTTGACCAGCAACGCTGTATCTTCGTCAGCCAACCCCCCTCAACCATGAAGCTCCCTCAGCCGGCCTCTGTCAGGCGCAAACGCAAGAGTGTATCACAACAAGAGCGGGGAAAAAAGCTTCACCCGAGTCGAAATTAGAGAGGAGAGGGCGGAGGGTACCGCAGGAGAAGCATTAAGTGAGGCGGGGAGCTGTGAGTGCTGTGGCGACCGCATGCATGCAGCGCATGCGCGTGTAAACGAGTCAAATTGACACCGAGATAAGCGAGGCGCGGCGCGAAAGTCGCAGCTGCCGGTCGGCCACAACGCGTTTAACCACCGACCGCGGCGGAAGAAATACGCGCCCAGAAACACCGGCGGCAATTCGCGGGAGGCCAGCAGTCTGGCGAGCGCCATTACGGCGGCAGCGCTGCCGGCAGTGCGTCAGAGAATTCGTCGCATCCGGCGGACCAGCTGGCGATGCGCACGTCTGCCGGGACGGACGACGCACCCTCGCGTGCCATCGACGACGATGAGTCCGCAATCGCCCTCGTCGCGACACGGCGCGAAAAAAAAAAAAAAAAAAAAGGAAAACAAACAAAAAAAAAACTGCTTTCTGTTTCTCATTGCAGCACGTGCATCATGCAATGAAGTTGAAGCCGCGGTACACATCGGTGCTTTGGCGTACTAAGGCCAGTTGGCGCTGAAAGTTGCGTTAAAAGGGGCATGAAGACAAAACATTTTTTTCAATCTGAAAGAACGCAGGTAACTACGCAGCTCTATTTAGCCACAGAAAGGCGTTTCTTTAATCGCAAAAACGCAAGAAATATCTAAAACGCTTCAAATTTCGCGCTACGGTGACGTAATACGGGCAGGAGTGATGTACTGTGCGCCAGTCCTACGAGACATAGTTATCATTGTGTTAACTGTGTTATCTGTAAAGCGCTTGATTATAACAGTGATTTCAACTTCAACTAGTTACATGTGAAAACTGCCGAAACATGCTACAGTATTTACAAACATGTTGGAGACAAAAGGGGTGAGCTTGGACTTCAGAACACCGCAGTAGTTTCATTGAAATACCCTTCGGGTGAGGCAGCATAAGGCCGAAAGTTCCAAAGCTATGTTATAGACAGGCGTCTTACCGACTGAACGTTAGAATTCAAGTGATTCGACCCAGGGCCGTACCCAGAAATTTTTTTTCGAGGGGTGGGGTTATGAATTTTGGAAGGGGGTAGTTTTGCTGAAAGCAACAGTAAGTATTGTTTACGTGCTGCCTGGAAAAGATTTCGGGAGGGATTCGAACCCCCAAACCACCGGGTACGGCCCGATTCGACCAACCAGAATTTGAGGACCTACTGCAATACAGCCCAGTCGTGCTCCGCGGCGGTGGCTTTCGTCGGCGGCTAACGAAATCACGGGAGCTTCAGTGACGTCATAGAGACTTGGCCAGAAAATGACTGTAGTGCCGTCACTGCCTCATCTGTTTAGTGCCTAGATATTTGTTTCAATTTGGGATAAAAATTCGGTGCCGTCGCTTTCTGGACAAAGAAGCCCTCTAATGAACCAAACTTGCACTCTGTTTTCACGGCGCTTTTAACCTGGCGCATGCCGGACCTGACCCTCATCGCAAGTGAATGCGGGGGTAGCCCACGCTAAATCGACGTCCGGATCAGCTAGTGAAGTTCTTTTTTTTTTTTTTTTATCTGACCACAATCACCACACAAAACAACAGCGCTGCAAAGCCTAAAATACAGTAACCCCTAACAACACCCAGGTACGGGAAATTAGATTCGTTATAAGTTATGTTTCGTTAAAAGCGGTGGTAGTTAGGTTCGTTGTGCACTGTATACGGACCATGAAACATTTCGAATAAAGCTATTTCGTTGCAGTAACGAGCGTTTACTGTATCTGCGTTGCAATGTGCTATACTTCAGAGATGTCCTGCAACATTATCTGCCAAGTCTCATGTGTTTGGTTGCGTTACGCAAAAAAAAAAAAAAAAGCATTTGCTCATTACAGAAAACTCGTCTATTCAAAATCAATAGCTGAAAAAGATTAAAGGCAGATAGGTATACAGACACGGCGCTTAAAAATCAGGAAGAAAGGGAAAAACCGAAATTATGGAAATGAAACTCGCCGGCGAATGTTACGATTGCCACACTTTGCAATGGCAAAATAGTTTCTTTTCATGTGTGTAGGTCAGGTGTTACGTACCACGCTCGCAAGCCCCACTCCGCTCCATTGGCAAATCCCATTAAAACTCCAATCCGCCACTCTCTTTTTTATTATTATTATTTCGTCCGTAAACACAGTCTGCAGCTGTCGGCCTAAGTTCAGCGCTGCAATCGCGCAGCCTCCGCGCGCCTCTTGCGTTTTATTTTCGTTATCATTTCGCAACGAAGACAGAGACGGGCGTACTGTGCACAGTCTAGAGCTGTGTGAGATTGATTTACTGCGCACACTTGCAGGCTTTCAGCAACCACGTAAAACGGCGCCCCGTTAACGGCATGTGCCAAGACCGAGCCACAACTGCCTCTTAAATCAAAATACTGTGTCGCATAACCGATATCGCTCGGGCTGGGCGCCGATTAGGAATTCGAACCGCAAGGCGTAATCGCTAGCCAGTCCAACTATTGAAAAGTGCCTGCGATTTCCAGCGAAAATCGTGCGGCAATTAATAAATTTATTTCTGTCTATTGGATGTTCTCTTTTTATTCATACGTTCAAAGAGAAATTGCGGGTTGCCTATATTTTTTTTAAGCAGTAAGTCTTAGGTGCGCAGGCCTCGCACGTATCACAATGTGTCAGTCGAAAAACTGGTATACTGGCTTCTATGATGTGTTTTCGGTGGCCTCGGTAATGTTGACCTTGATTTTCTTGCTTTAGAGTCGCGCACTGCCGGCAATGGTATCACTCTGATGCCTCAGCTTTTAGCCACAAAGCCCCCCTCGCCCTCAAAATTTATTTATTTATTTATTTATTTATTTATTTATTTATTTATTTATTTATTTATTTATTTATTTATTTATTTATTTATTTATTTATTTATTTATTTATTTATTTATTTATTTATTTATTTATTTATTTATTTATTTATTTATTTATTTATTTAGTTAGTTGGTTTCTTTATTTAGACAAAATAGAGCTACAGACAATAAATTTTAATGAACAATAACTAAGCAGTTTCACTTTGACGCGTTTGTTTTTATGCTGCGTAATCCATGCGGTAGAATTGAAAGCGGAATACGCACGCACGCACGCCACACACACACACATACATACAGAGAGAGAGAAACAGAAAGATGAACCAAATTCGCGTTTTTCTTACCACCCACCCCTAGAATAACATAAAAACAAGCGATCATAAACGAAAAAGCAAGGAATCGCTCATCCCCAGCATTCCGTAATATATAGGTAACGTACATCCAATATTCAACGACATACGCTAAACCACAGTTCGGAACGACTAGTTAATTCGCCTCACAACCTGACGATCCAGACGATTCTGAACAATGCACACGGAGGGCTCGTTTCTTGAATTGAACAATAAAGATTCGTTTCCGCAACACAACCAGACCATACTGACTGGAAACGCGTGCGACCGCAGAGAACGCCTTCGGTGTTACCATGGTAACAAGGGATATGGTAGGGGTTTTTCCCACCCCCAATTTTCGAGTCGTCACCCAGTTCACTCTGCAAAAACAGCTAAGGCGAGTGCCTTGGCATCGCACTCAAATCCTGGACCAGGACGAACTTTTCTTCAACTTCGAGAAGGACTAAGATAGGGTAATTTTATTGAGAAGAAGGGGAAAAAAAAAAAAAAACGACACGGAGAAGTCGGCCTGATTAACTAGCTATAACCAGAGCTTCAACTGCAAAGTTCACGAAAAACTTACCATCCGTTCCTAAATAAAGCTGAGGGATGCGCGAAAGCTAGAAGTTGTAGTTCCAACCTTCGCTGACAGTGCGTTCAATCGATCGATCGTCAAACCTCCAATGACCCAAATTGCAAACTAAGAACGAATCCATGCGATCATTTTTCGCGAACTAATAAACGCATCTATAACTGTTTAAATGTCTACCCATACGTGGTTTAGGAGATAAGGCGATACTATTGTACTCATTCTTCATGATCGATGCGTGTATTGCCTTATATACAACCGTTCCTTTTTTCGCGATTTCGAGTAACCGTCTCGACACAATGGAAACCCGGTTTCGTGCACGCGCCGTGTGCCGAGAGATATCATCAGTTTCCCGGTCGACCAACCGGTCTACGGGGAAATGCATTAGTTTTTTTGACAGAGCGCCATCGGTCCCAGTGAGAAAGCTTTCACTTTAAAAAAAAAAAAAAAACTGTCTAGCTGTCTGTTGTAGCCGTCTCGTCGCAGTGGGGGTGAATGGGTTAGAGTTTTCTCTCCGTAAACGCACACGCAGGAAGTGTGCCGATCGGCGTAGAGAACCGCACGAAAAGCTGCTCGGTGCAAACGCGTGGCCTTGGCGTCGACCTTTAAACCCGTCGAGCCTCCGTGCATCACACCACATCCTGCGTCAAGAGATCAGGGCACCTCACGGTATAGAGGCCAAGTCCACGGGACAGCAAAAACAAGGGACGCGACGAGGTCTTCGCACAGCCGCACCTCACGCACGCGCGCTTTTATCCGTTTCTATTTAGCACCGTTTCGCTCCCACCAGCTGCGCGGCCTTTTCGGTTCGGGTCATCAGTAACAAGTGCGGGAACCGATTTACGCTAGTGCGTGCGCTCCAGGTATCATTCAACTCCACACATTGGAAGCAAACAGGATGTTACCGGAAACCGTAGCTCTTGTGTGTGTGCTGTACGTACAGCCTGCGGCAGCGCCCGCTTGTCGACAACTTTTTTTCCCCCGTTTATTCACCAACGGCACTCATTCGAAAATTACCATCGTTTAACTTTGCAACATAAGCCCCTTTGTTACACCGAGAATATCTGTGCACGGCCGCTACTGATTTGCATGTCGAAGCCTCACCTGTTACAACGATCGGTCGTGTGTTGGGCTTAGTGTGTGGGAGCGTGTTTTTACTGTTTAGGTGCGTAGAAAGCACGGAGTGACTCACTTCCTGTCGCTACAACGCACAGTAGAGCCGAACGATCTGCTCTGCAGTGTATGTGCAGGTCTTCGTGCTGTTCACGGATTCCCGGAATCGATACCCCGGTCAGCGGCGACCTCACTGTTGGCAGATGTCTAACACTCAGACACCCGTTGTCCATGTTTGCGTCAGGTCTTCAGATTGTGCAAATACTGCTACAGCCACCCTCCACAACAGCAGCGATGTCTCTGATGGCATTGCTACGAGGCACCAGACCCGTAATTAGTCCACTAATTTTGCCACTGCATCCAGCTTTCATGCCCACGACCACGATTGACAAATTTCTTTCGCTTAAAGGGAAAGCCCCGAAAACCGAGGCAATGATATAAAAGTTTAAACATCCGACTTCTGTATTGTAGGGTCACTAAATAAAACAAGAACGTTTTGTTGCTGCATCCGACAACACTCCTAGGCGGTAAAGATGGTATAAACATATAATTGCAGCCTATCTTGTTTTGCTTTAATCGTGCGTTCGCCTGAACCAAACTACAGTTTCTTTATTCTCTGTTTTTTTTTTTTTTCGTTCCAGTTGTGGAATCCCAAGAACGGTGGACGAGCGTGCTCGAGGTCTGTTCCATTCCTTTTATTCATTTTTTTTAAATTGGATGGAGTGCTCATAAACTATTCAGGGGCGTGTTGATTGTTTTTTTTCTTTTTTTGCATTCTCGAGTGTCCAGTCGGACGGATTCGTCTCCACAAAATTAAACTCTGAAAGGACGCCAATCATCCGCCGAATAGTTCCCCCGACTACATGCCTCATCAACATTCCTTCTTCATTTTTTTTTTTCTTTTTCATCGAGGCGATCTGCATACCCAAACCTCCGCTCATTCGGTGCGCGTGTCCCACTTGGTCATCTCACTCGCCGATTTCTGCGGACGCAGCCGCATCCCACAAACACGCGAACGCATTTCAACCGGGGGGGCTACCAATCTTTCGCTTTTTTCCCCCCGCTTGTCCGAACCCACTCCACCCCGTTCGTACGTTTCTCTCCGAGTGGCACAGCAAGAGTACACGGCCGACGAGCGATCCAAAAAGATTGCGTTTCCCTTTCGCGCAGCGCGGGCCGAGTGTAAAGAGTCGACGAGAGAGCGGACAGGCCCGACGTAGTAGTATATATAGTTGGAATAGAGAAGCGTAAAATTTACGACCACCTGCCAAATGAAACGAAGTGAAGGAGAGACGGAAAAAAGAAGCGAGCAGCCACCGAAGAAGCTGATTTCATCTCGGCCACCTTGAGAAGGAAGTTGGAACAACACCCTCCACCGCTTCCATAGCCCCCAGCACACCGGCGCGCGCGCGCACTCTAGCGGAGCCGCGCTGCAGAACGGACGCCTTGTTTTTTGTTTTTTTTTTTCCTCCTCATCTTTACTTTCTCCAATTTGTGTCTTCCTTTCTTTCAACTGTTTTGAACCGGCAGCGATATTGGCTCCGGGGATGTTGCCGCGCTCGGCGGCTCTAAACTGAAACGAATTCAGCGTAAACAAGAGTAAAACCAAAGGAACGCTCGAATTAAAGAACGGAGACAAAAGCAGTCGGAAAGAACTGGAGAGCGCGGTGCAAAAACGAAGAAGCAGACTTTGAAACATGTCAAGAGCTGGGCCTGCCTGCCGCCGTATGCTATATACCGTCAGCCGGCTGCTCCCTGCGTGCCGCGGGCGAGAACCGAAGGGATTGCGTCGGCTGCAGGCGCAGTTCCTTCCGCCAATTTCTCCTTTCCCGCCTCCTCGTACTCTTTCTGCCGACACGGCTCACTCGAGCGCCTGTCAGTGACTGCCAAGCTTGTCTCTCTCTCTCTTTCTCTTTTTTAAGAACACGAAGTTTTCGAAATGAAGAAGAAAAAAAAAGCCAGATGTGGCGGAGGGTGGCTTTCCTCTTTCCTGCCGAGACATTCTTCTGAACTGGGGTTCGCGATTTGAGACCTGAAGCAGGCCGGAAGAGAAAGAAGTTGAACGCGCGGGTCGATTTGCCCATAGCGAGAATGGGTAGGGGGGGATATATGGTCCGACGCGTCTCCGGCCCAGGTTCCGGGATGACCACCGTGCGAAAAACGGAAGCTTGCAACGTAAATTCACCTTGGTACACGTACCCCCCCCCCCCTCCCCCCACCTCCACCATTAAAGGTGAGACGATTTTGCCGGAAGAGAAGAAATATGTGAGGACAGAGGACTTCCGATAACTTAAGTCCCTGTACATACAGTCAGAGCTTTGTCAGTCTTAAAGCTTAGCCTATGGTCGTTTGATGGCACGTGAGAAATACAGAATTAAAACAAAAAAGAGCGACAAGAACCCATCGTGCAAGGTATCGCAGAAGGAAGAGAGAAAATGCTCCCACCGGAAGTTTTCCCATTAAACTAGCATGGTCACCATGCTAATTTAATGGGAAAACTTCCGGTTGTTTCACGTATACATTTAGTCTGTTAGGGACGCAAATGGAGCATTTGGGAGCTTTAGCAGACAATCTCTCGCGCTCAGATCAGCATGAACGGCACGAGAACGGGCACTCCCCGCATGTTGTGCGAAACAGGAATATCATTCTCAATTTGCGCCATAGCGATGCAGGGCAAGAAAACTTTACAAGCTGAACACTCGAGCGAGCGGTCAAACAAGAAGGCCCTCGAAGTTAGATTGAATTTACTCCTAACTCCACGAACAATACAAAATACATCGTCAGAAGCCTACAAGCAGATGCTGTGGTCAATTCGGATGTGAGAACAAGCGCCAATTTAAAACCGCCCCGACACACACCCTAGTAAACAAAAAAAATATTCACGCATCTTTACGAAGTGAATCATGACGAGTGGCGAATCACTGGGGATCGTTCTTACGGTAAATCACCCGTTGCATTGTCCACTCGTGCATGTAAATGAGTGACAACGCGTGTGCACAGTATATACAATTCCAATCCAATCCAATCCGATACAATTCAATTTAATCCATCCAATCCAATCCAATCTCATTCTCATCGAGCATCCGCACTACTATGTGTACACGGATGCCAATTCCCGGACAAAGCGAGGTCCTAAGGTGCTTCGCCCCTAATAAAATGGAGGACACAAAGGTCGCTACAAGCGCGTGGAAGGGTTAGCGCCTCGATTCGGTCGCGTCGGACGTGCGCCACGTGCGAAACCGATAAGACACGCACGTCGTTCTGAGTATCGCACTGTCTCGTTTCATGCTCGTTAGCGGAGTTGTAAAAAGAACGACGTTAACTGCTCGCGGTATGGGCGTCCGCGCAGTAGCGCTGATAAATAGGCGACGACCGTCTCGGCGTGAACGTTGCAGCGTGGAGGCGCGGAGCGACAACGTCTTCGAAAACCTCGCCAAACGATGCGACCGCATTGAGCGCATAAAGATATCGCGCGTTGCTGCCTCCCTTTCTGCCCCTCGTTCGTCCTCTCGACGGTCTTGGGCTCATGCGACGTCGCTCCTCCGTAGTTGCACCCTTCTTCTCTTCACCCCTCCCGCCCCCACCAGCCCGCGAGGCATCTTTACCGTCTTTGAATTTACAGCTGTTCGCTCAACAACGCTGCACAGCAGCCCTCATTAACGCCGCATCTCTCTTGCGTTGCTGCTGAGAAGCCTTGATTATTTTTTGAAGTTTGCGACAATAGTGGTATCATCGTTAGCGGGACGAAGCAGTCTTTGCAATGAAGCAAACGTGTATTTTGGCTTCATGGCCCCCTTTAAAGCGAGCTTTTCTAGAGTCCGATTCGAACTAAAGCGGCGCCCTGTCGGGTCCCCCCATCGCCGTGCGGTCCTCCTCAGGCGCTAGCAGATCGAACAGCGGCGCAACCAGCGTGTAACTTTGGGAGCGCCGCCGGTTTAGCGCGATTCCCAGCGAACGCGCAGTTGGGTTGCTCGCTGCTCAGAGCGGCTGGAGCAGGCGAGCAGCAGGCTGCAGGCCCGCCGACAGAGCACGCGGCGGGAAGCGCCGTCATGAGCGCGCAAATAAACAGGTCCTGCCGAGAGCAGAGGTTTTCGGCTCGCCTGTGTGTGTGCGCGCGCGTGCCGACAAGGGCCAATACTGGTGCCGCTGCTGTTCCTGCGGCCATTGCTTATCCGGTCGCCTTAACGAACTGTTCCGTAGATAATGCAAGCAGCGCGATGTGGTTGATTCGAAGCTGGGTCTAATCTTCGGGAGGAATTTCCAGTTCCCCAAGCGATACACGCAGCGTATGAGGCTGCTGCTTGCGCTTAATTTCCACTCAATACACTGTGCGAAACGCTTTAATTGCAACCCTTCGATACGTATTCAATTATACAGCTACGCAACACTTGTGAATTCATAGGGGTTTTTGCTGCGGTATGGTGCAGTCACCGAGGGACTTACACATGAATTTTAAGCATTGTGTGAAATTTCAGCATATACATGAACTTTGCGCATTCCGGTCGATTTTGCAGTTAAAGCTGCTACCCCAGCCACTGTCGCATTCCTTGAAGCCACTAGGGCGTTTACGCTAACGCCAAAACAATGACCGTCACTGGGGCCCAAGTCTTAGTCGAAAAAGGAGATTGAGCAACTAAGTGCTAACCATCGCGGCTGTCACTGTCGTCTTCGCGGTGCGTTTGTAGCCATCGCAGTTTCATAGCTCTCGCGCACTCGCATCCAGGGGACCCGTGAGTTCCTTACTTCCGGTGGAACCGGCGTTTCTTCTGGCTTTTTAAAGCGAAGCTTTCTATACGGCACTGATGGCGTCGTTCGTCGCTCAAAACGCACTGCAGGAAAGCCAACTTGACGCAATGGGCTTCACAAAACGATGATCATGATAAGCAAAGGACACATCAAGCGCCAAGCAAAAAAAAAAAAAAAAAACGCTTGTCGCGGTCGGAATCGAACCTGGTTCCCTCGCGTTACGAAGTTGACGTCTATCCGCTTGCGTCATTCTGACACGGTCGAAGCAGTTTAGGTTTCGGACTTTGACTTTGACTGAGGTTGCATTGCAGAAAGCTTCGCGTTTTCATCGTATTCTCTCAAGAAATGGGATTTGATTTTGCTGTAATACTGCAGTCGTTCGTAACAAATGAGATAACGAAAGGTCCAGCACCGACAACGCGCAGTGGTGACAGCGCACAGTAGCCGCTCCCTTCAAACATTTCGGGCGATGAAGAAGCGTCGAAGGGGGACTTCCCCAGGCGCCGTATACCCACGTGCGCGTTCGGCACACGGTGCGCACACGGTGCGCACACCAAGCCCACGGCCGAGGCGGGCCGCGCTAAATTTAGGCCGCGCTTGGCCCACGGGGCCGGGCCCGGGCGGACCGCCCACGCCAGCAGCCAAGGCATCATGCGGCCAGCCACCGCGCTCATCGTTTGACGCACGGAACTGACGGCGACCGCTGCAGCCGCAGCCGCCGCCGCCGCCGTTTGGCGATGTGTGTGTGTGTCACGTACGCCGTGACCGCAAAGTTTTCTTATGCTGGCCACGCACAAAGGCGCCGCAGCTTTTGTCGCGACCGGCGTGTTGTTGCACGTTCACGCCTGCGACACCGCGTGTGGCTTCGCGGCGTGCGAGAGGGTAAACGCTGAGCAGCAGCAGCAGCAGCCCATAGACGGGACGGACAGATTCAGAGAAAGCGAGGTTGTAGAAGACCTTTTCCGTCCCGCATTAAGCTGTGACTTTAGGAGCTGTGTTGTGAGATCAAGCAACCGGACCCATTAAGAGCTGCGTTGTATCAAACAACGCTGTTGATACGAAATTCTATTACGAAAGTGAACGGCTAAAAGCGAGGACAAGCTTTAAAGGGACTCCGCAACACTTCCGATAAACACCTTCAATCTTTCCTTCACGTCTGGAAGCACCGAGAAAGATATATAGTCATCGCCACAGCACTGAGCGGCACTGCGTGGTTCGCTCGTCCCAGCAGATGCGCTTTCCGTTCCGTGCTTTACTTTGTGGCTTATTTTTTTTTTTTTAAGGTGGCTAGCAAATGCATTTATTGCTGCAACTGAAAGAAAGCCGGCCAATAGCCGCTACACCGCTGTAATATCGTAATTTGAGCGTTCGAAAAACTGCCAAGACCGAGAAAGAGTAAAAAATCTTTTGAGCAGCGTTTCCAAGTTATGTGATGCGCATAGCGCAAAAATTTCTGTCTGGGGTACTTTGTGACCCCCTATTCTAGTACTAGTTATGTTTGTTGACTACGCTCTGAAAGCACTAGGGATCCCGAAAAAAGTTGAAAAGAGTGTTGCGGGGTCCCTTTAAGTCGCCTGCACAACATCAGGGAGAGGCGCATACTTTCCAACGACTCTCCGTAGTAATGGGCGGGATGTGATGTTAAAACAATTAAGGCCACTGGCTACGCTTATTGCCAATTAAGGCAACTGAAAAATTATTTTTCGTTCGCAAGTGGCAAACCACCTAACTTGCGCAAATTGGACGTCTGCTCTCCAAACGGTCAGCCATTTTGCGATGCCGGATGCCGTTAATAAAAATAATTGGGTGCACAGTCGCCTATAATGTATCTTTAAGGAGTGCCAAAGTAGTTTTTATTGATCTTTAGTTGTCTGTTTTGTTGTTATTTTTTACTTTTACTTTTTTTTATTACGGCCCCCCTCCGAAATGAAATCCTGCGTACGCCGTTGCCTGCTGTAATGCCAGACGGCAGCCAACGGAATCGGGTATACGTCTCAGGACGTTTATCGCTCTGTACGACGGCCTTTTCTCGAGTCGGTATGTTTCTCAAGAACAGTAAGCTGAACGCGAAAGCAAAACAGGGGAATGTAACATCCCATTGCAAGAGGACAACGAGGCGGTGGCCCGTAAGCGAAATCGCGGAGGAAGTGCCACTACTATAAATGCTACGGCAATAGAAGAACATCGGCGGTGACAATACGCCGCAAGCACCCGCTGGGGACATTTAAAAGGAAAAAAAAAAAAACGTTACGCAGGTATCGACCACTCGAAGTACACGGTCAGATGGCGGAAGAAAAGGGTAAAGCCGAGACGAATTACGTATGAAAGGCACGGAACGGGCGTGTTGCAGTCCGGCTTCAGTCGACTATTCAGAAATGTGCATCAGCTTAAGATCACAGCAGCCAACGCGGAAGGCTTCAGCTGGCGGACCGTGACCACCACCCCGAAAAGAGCGCGCACAAGCCGAAAAGATAAGGGAACTCCGTGAAATCAAAGGAACGGAAATAGAGAGAAAGAAAGAGGGAATGCGCGGAGAAGAAATAAAAACAGCGAGACGGAGGCAGAAAGAAATAGGGGGTCCCGTGCGATAGCGCGTTACGGGCAGCGGCGGAAGAGTGGCATTTATCGATCGTTAAACGCTGCGCACCACGTGGTCTACGTCCGCAGTCGCCGCCACGCCGGGCCTGGCGTTGGGCGCCGTGGTTCGCGTGGCGGCGGCCCTGCGAATATATACGTCACGCGCCGTCACGGCCACGCGTACACAAACCCCTCTGCCCGAGTACAGAAGAGCATGCGAACCATAAAACGGCACGATCACATTACAACCGGAGCCTGCATGCGGGATGATGCGCTGGCGAACGTCATTCACGGAGGCAGGAATCCGCAGAGCGAGTGGTGTCCCTCACGGATCGACAGGACCGGTTGTCGGGAGCGTCGTACACGTGCACCGCGCCAGAGCGAACTCCTCGCCGACACAACTTTCCGTGGTCGTCGCTCGGTATATGGCCGTTCAACCCTCTGAACAATGAAAGGCGGACGTGTCAGTTATTCGGTGGTTTAGCAGGCCCGGGCGGTTCTGAAGCATGGTCGGCCCTCAAGCATGGTCACGTACCCTTTGTGGAGAGAGAGGAAGGGAGGAGGGATTTATTAATTATGCGTCTGGGCCTGCTCTCGCAATACAGAGGACAACTCGGGACATCTTCAAGCCGTTGCTTGATGTACGCCGCCAGTAGATCTGCTCTTCACTGGTGCTTGTTGCGGTCAGCCATCCCTCGTGTTGTGTTGATTGATTGATTGATTGATTGATTGATTGATTGATTGATTGATTGATTGATTGATTGATTGATTGATTGATTGTGAGGTATTGATTGATTGATTGATTGATTGATTGATTGATTGATTGATTGATTGATTGACGATTGATTGACGCCGACTTGCTACTTGACACTTGACGCCCGCTCCGCGCCGACGCTACACAGGCGATGAGGTGCGCCGTAGCGGAGGGCTCCGGATTAATGTTGAACACCTGGGCATCTATAACGTGCGCCGAAATTTCAAACACACGGGCGTTTTCGCTTTTAGCCTGCATCAGAAAAGCGGCCGCCGCGGCCGGGAATCGAATCGAACCCGCGTCCTTGGACTCAGCAGCACGACGCCACGGCCACTGAGCCACCGCGGCAGGTTCGTGGGGTGTGTTATCATCTGTGGAAGATCTCCGACTGTGTTCATGAACGTACCAGTAGATACACAAGTGCGTTTGGATTTCACTCCAAACGAACTGAGGTTGCTGTTTCAGATTGCGTTTTGAGTTAAAAGAAATTGAGGTGAGATTGTGGGCACTTTCCTGATCAGCGTCAAAAGTTCCGTTTACAAGATTGAAAAAAGAAACAAACTGGGGTGAATCACCATAGTCCGCCTCATGAACATTTCTGCGGCCTATAAAACTGCCATATAAAACGCCGCCTGTCCCGACAACGCACGCATTAAGGCGTGACGCGCAGTCGCGTGATACACAGCGAGGTACGGGACTGATTGCATTGTGCATGTGAACACTGCTGATAAGTTTCGGAACACCGGCTTTAACAGTTAACAAGATATAAAAACACGGAAGATATTCCGCCACACATACGGTATGGCACCGTCAGTAAATGTAGACGGAAAATGCAGAAAGCGACCTGATTGAGCACCGCCGAGAAGGTAGGCATGGCTAGGTGTTGATACGAAGAAAAAGATGACCGGACACGCGCCATGCAGGAAAGCAAGCACTGGTCTGAAAGAGAAAGTCAGCACGGACACAAAAGCCCTCCCATATAGGGGAGCTGTCGTGTGCACAATACTAAAGCACACAATACCCCACTCACGCCGGTAAACAAGAAGATCGAAAACATTTTTTTCTGCTCGCATGCAAGGTGAACATTCCAACAATAAAGAAATGCGATAAGCCGGCGTGTGCACAACTCTCCCAGCGCTTATTTAAGACGACGGCCAACTTCAGTCGCCGTCGGGGTGATCTGCTACGTACAATGTCCCTCAAACGCCTCTCGTACGCGGACCGAGCACTAGGACTGCCGTCGCAGTTTCTTCCCTTTACAAGGGCAACCTGTCACACGATGCAGAGCTCGCTTTCGGAAACCACGCGAGAAACGTGACGGAGAGGAACAAACAGCTCGTTCTGAGATGGGAAGCCCAACTTACGGCAGTCACAGAAACAAAGGCGCACAGACGCGTCTCACGCGCCACCGAGGCCTCCGGGAACGCGTTTGTACGCTCCAGAATAGCTGGAACGGCGGAACGCGTCGCTCTGAATGCCCGTCAAACCCTGCGGCAGCGCGTCTGCGCGAAACTGGCGCGCGCGCAAAGACAGGCAGCCGCGGGCACGACAAGCGCCGGCGCAAATAGACGACGCTCGGAGAGGAGTATGGAGAGGGGAAGAGGCTGTGCCGCAGGTGAGCACTGACTTCCCCGCCTCCTCCTCCTCCCCCGCGATCGCACTTTCGCTCTCTCTTTCTTTTCTCTTTAGTGGTTGTTGCAGTTATTTCGGTTTCTTTAAACGGGACATCAACAGCGCGCACGCAAACACACGGTCTGTGACGCGCGCCGGGTGCGCCGAAGGTTGCGAGCGACAGAGGTCCGCTGTTTCTCTCTCGACACAGCTACGCGCCAGACACCGCTCCCAACAGGAGAAAGTTAAAAAAAAAACTGACTTCAATTTATAAAAATGCGCCTGGTGCAATCTTATCATCCCTGGCTTTCCCGCTCAAAAATCCGACCACTCAAGAGGAACCTGGTAAAACCATAGCAGAGACGTGATATCTCGCACAGAGCAAGCAGTCAACTTGGATATGAACACCATAAAAGGCTTTGCGAAACTGTCAATAACGTAGTTTTTGCGTAAGTCGTTGTCCAAAGCTATTTTCCATGGATTTAAATAGGATGGTTTCTATATAGAGCAAATTTACAAGCTTCAAGCTATGCACACAGCAAGTTTCCGCCCTCAGTATTAGCGGAGTGAACATTCATTGCACTACGCTGGATAACTCTGAGTAATCACTTCTAAAGGAAACTGCGATGAGCCGGAAATCTGGACGTGGTGGAAGTTTGCCATCCCCTGTGAATGATTTCTCCGCATTGCACGCAGGTAGGTCCCGCAATCTAATTCGGCCAATGCGGCAGCGAATCAACCCGGCACGTTCACCGCGTAATCGTATACTGTATCCACTGTACGCCACGACAGCGGGTAACAAAACAAACAGGAAGAAATGCGAATATTTTGTCTCCTCGTAGACCTGTGATCGCTCCACCGCTATACAACAAGAGAGGAGAGCCGACATGCACATGACGCGCATGAAACTTAGCAACCGTTCATGCTCTCGCATAAATGTGCAACGCCGTCGCCCAACAAAACACGGGAAAATTCGCTTGGCGCAATTTTGAAACCACCGTGTACCGGGGTGGGATCAGAAAGACGGGATGCGAAATTAAAGCCACCGATATGATCAGCTCGAACTAACGACGCGTACATAACACACGCGGGATTCTCGGGGTTGATTCATTCATCGAGATTGTCTTTGAATCGTGACATATATTGTATACCAAACAATTCCTAGCGCGCGACAAATGCGCTGCCAGTGTCGCTCGCGAAGTGGGTCAGGTGATAACACGTTTTCTCAGCGCCCTGTACTCATCCTGGGGTATTGTAAGCGTACGCGTTCGGCAGTTGCACGAAGCTACATACAGAACAGTTAATTGCTGCGTAAATCATGGCCAGTGACAAAAGCCACACAACGAGGCAGCTCCTCCAAGGAAGGCTCAGCGTCATCTATAAATGGGGAGACCGTTTTGGTAAAAGAATACAGCCTCGCTTTAAAGCGCGCCGTCGCAATCATCGTTTGATGGCCTTGTAATAGGCTTCGGAAAGATGTAGGCAGAAGCGTAACACCAACATGAGATGAAGGCCAGAAGCCGATATAACTTTGACTCCGGCTCATTTGTCGATGTTCTTTTTTAAGTTGACTGCCGGTCAGTTCACACTTCCGGTATTGACGCATATTCGTTTCGGGCAGCTGAAATCACACGGCAATCGGCTTTCTTCATAGGCCTTCCTTCGAGGGCATGGCTAAACCTAAAGCAATTTCAGGCTTAGTTGAGCGCTGTGCGTGAGGAATTGAACGTCCGTGCGCCGTATAAAGAGCCCACTGGGGCTTGCAACAAGGTCAGCGCCGTGCTCGTATACCTTCCGGGTCTCCTTTAACCAGCTCGGTGCACCGTGCACGCGAAATGTCGAAAGGCGCGACCGGTGTTCTACGACACATCATTATAGAACTGAGGTAACGCTATACTGCCGAAATAACTGTTGTGTTTCACTCCCACATTGTGTTTCAGTTGATTTTCGCAAGGTATCAGTCAAGGAGCTCAACTAAAATTTGACGCTCGCGTCCTTGTGACGGCGCTGTGACGTCAGGGTCTCTGGATGCATGCAGCATTAACGGGGGTCATGGAGATATGAATCGAGACGGAAGTAATATCACCCAGTGTTGTGTTGTGGAGCCAGAGCTACATCCATGCGAACGGAAGCGGTGCAAGGAAACGACATGGCGGGCGCGGAACGTCACTGCGCAACTGTGGGCCATACACAACCTTCAATCAGCCATGTGTTTGACAAGGAATGCACCGCATGTAACTTTGCAAGGCGGACCTTTTCGTATATATGTATATATAGAAATAAGGGTTGGCCAGTAATGCCTCGGAATGCAAAGGGGAGGATGCGGTAGGTCATAGAAACAGATGAAGCATTTTGAAAGACAGAAAGAAAGTGGAGAAAAACGCCCGCCGGGGGAGCGGGCATATGTTTTGTACATTTGGCGTACATGGCGCAGCAATATGGTTAAAGTATACCCGGAAATTATGAGCACGGCGCAGTCCTTGTGCACCCAAAGCCTGCCGTAAGTAGATGTCTGTCTGTACTTCCTGCTGCACTCACGCGGAAAAGTTCTTAAAAAATGACAAAGTTACACAGATGCACAGTAAAAAACTAGTTATATAACGAAGGTTTCCCAGACCGAAAACGTGCTTCGTTATAAGCGATACTTCGTTAAAACGGGGTACGATGTCCTCTCTCTGCACACTGCAGTGGGTCCATGAGACACTTCGAAAGCTGCGGATTCACAATAAAGAAACAGGATATTGTTACGTGATGGCAGAACAGATGGGACGATCCGTGGTTGATGGTAAAATTCATCTATTTTCAGAGAGATGCGATCGATGTATTTTCAGCATGTACTACATGACTGAGCCAGCTGAAGCTGATCGCCAGGCACTCCCTCGTCGTTGTCAGTGGTGTGTCACGGCCTCATGGGGGATTGTTCACCTACGTCCCGTAACAATATACCGTATTTGCTCGATTCTAATCACCCCCTTTTCTCCACGATCGCGATGCCGTGCGTAGATCCGAAAAACCTAAATTACGCCCCCACCCCGCCACTTTTTCTCGCAGCCGTATTTTGACGAGATGAACGCAAGGAATAAAGTTCTATTTGGCAAACATTCAAAAGAAAAACGGGTGCAGGCAGTAAACAAACCGCTTACGTGTGATCCTCAGCAACCATCACTATCATTCGAGTCCGCCGTGTCGCTTGGGGCCGCAGCTCTCAGTAGCCCCAACAGGTCGTCTTCTGCTGCGCGTTGAAGTGGTTTCTAATCGAAACTTTATAAATGACTTGGCCGCAACGTCAACTAGGGTCCGCTTCCACGCGTCTCAAATCCACCTTGCGATGGTTGCCTAGAAAAGAGAGTGCTTAGATTCGCGTGCAAACTTTTTTCCAAGTTTTCTTTCCAGAAAGCAGGGAAGGGTGCTTAGAATCGGGGGTGATTAGAATCGAGAAAATACGGCATATAGCCTTTTATTTGGGCAGAAGGACTCTAAACCAAAATGGCGGAAATGGGTAGGTAGGGCGTTTGTGGCTTGGGGCATTTTGAAGGTGGACAGTTCTAACAGCGAGACAGGTGGAGCACCTCAAAAGAAGGCGGGAGAGGCCGTGTGGGGTGAAGAGAGCCGACTCACGGCTCTGAACTGCTCGCGCTATAGATTGCTTTCTATAGAGTAGTGTGTGATAAGAGTCAGGGGGTGTACCGTAATTTTTCACGGTGAACGGGAAAGAAGTGGGACAAAGGCTGGAAGTCTGCTTCAACTCTTTGCCGACCTTTGCCATACGGTATTCTCCAGTTTCATGTTTGATAGACCCGCAGATCTCTGATGACGCAAAGTGCCCCAAGAAAGCCTTCAGTGCGCCGTCTAGACAATTCCCGTCAGCGGAAACAGCAAAAACCGCCCCAACCAAAAAAAGGGCCAAGGCAAAGAGGCCGCGCTGGGCGGAGGAGGAGAACGCGCACAGGCGCACGCAAAACTGCCCCAGGGGAAGCTGAATGATTTACTCCGAGCAGGAACTGGCCACGCGCGGCCAATCGAGGACGAATCGATAAGTGCGCAGTGGACGCACGGAACCGGCCATGCATGCGCTTCCCGGCTAGCCTGCCAGGCTGGGCGCCGCCTTCGCGCAAGCACGCAACCAGGCGGGGGCCTAGCTGCGCGCGCCGGCCGCGCCGTATCGATGCGCGGATCATCGCTCCTTGGAGATTCTGCCGACCGGGACAGCTATAAGCCACGACTCGGCAGGCCCAGCTCGAGAAACGGCACACGTGCACGTGAGCAGCAGGAGACGATCCGAAGAACGGGTCTGTAAGAGGATCTCTGGATTTGTGCGCGCGGTGACGTCGAGGTGGCGGCGGAAGGCTGTCGGCAACCGACGCTCAAGTATAGGGTGGCGTCGAAAAGGAGGAGTTATAACATGTGCCAAGCGATGGGCGCTGCATCTACGAAGGAAGCGGATTTCTTTATTACAAAATTCGAAAAATACGCAGTACGAGGTACGCCATGAAAACGTGTCCGCGCAAGCTCAATCGTCATCAACATTATCACGGGCATATAATTATCATCAATCCTTATGTGTCCTACTACAGGGCCGTTCCTGGAACGGTGCAGGGCGACGCATTTGATGCTACATTTTCTGTCGTAACACATGAACGGCTAGAACAAAGCTCCATCTCGGCTCTTAGAATACCTCTGTAGCCTATGCAAACCTTCGACATCAGAGACATGTGCAGTTCTAAATAAAGCTATCTCTCTCTCTCCTCTCCTATCTCTCTCTCTCTCTCGCTCTTCTCTCTCTCTGTCTCTCTCTATCTCTCTCTCCTCTCTCATATCTCTCCTCTCTCGAAGTCAACAAATGTCAGGCGGCTGATCAGCGTTTGAAACAATAATGTACTTGTGAGCAGCGAATGTCCAAACTCCTTCACAGCTCCATCGGCTTCCACTCGTCTCTCTTCCGATCTCTCGAACTTGCTGCTTTTTTTCGTCGTCTTCTTGCGACTCGACTGCGACGCGAGCGCAAGCTGCGCTCCCCTCACGACTCAGCGGGCGGCGCGAAGATTCCGCCGTGGCCCCCCTTCGAGCAACGCGAACCTGCAGCGCTGGCGCGAGGACCGCACGCCGTTCGTCGCTCACGTTCGTGCGAGAGCCGACGGCGCGCTAGACGCCAGGATTTGTGGTCGCTCGCTCACGACAGACGAGGCACCTGCGCGAACATTTCTGCAGCGCCTGTTTTCTTCTGCGGTTAGTTTCCCCATTGCTAAGACTTTTTTTAACGCTCCAACTGCCTCTTCGTGCCTCAGTCTTGAGGAGAACGAGACGAAGGTAATGTCGGGGCGATTCCTATTTTCACCTCCCTAAGCGAGACAATTCGTTGTGCTAATGCTTAACTAAAGGGGCAAACTTTCTGTTTGAATGACTCAGTCGCAAAATGGAAGGGAAAAAGGTGAGCCCAAACGCGAAAGTTTACAAATACCTTCGAGAAAATCATATTCTCGAAGGTATTTCTTAACTCCCGGACAAATGCGTCTTAATGAGCATTTGTCCGCGTTGTTGAAGAAAATTTGCGAAGCCGTAACGACAAAGGTTCGCAGTAGTCTTCGCGAAACGACAGACTTTGAGATGGCGGTTGGAGTGCCTCACGGCTGCGCTCTGAACCCACTCCTTTGTAATTAAAACACAGTGATGGCATGCACGTAGACGTCAGAAATTACAGGAGTGCGCGCGCGTTCCCGCACCTATCTCTTCCTTTTCATCAGCCCTCTCTTTTATACCTTGAACACCCCTCGCGCAGTGCTTTGCAGCAAACCACGCTATACACCATGGGTGACCTCTCGGCCTATCCGTTCGCTTTTCTCCTCCGCCTTCTCCCTCGACACGTACCCAAGCATAAGATATCGTCAATGCACTAAATCAAACTTCGAAACCACGCAATAGCTTTGGACGAAAAAAAGTTCGAGAATCAGTGAAGCAGAGCGAATCATACTATGACCCGCAATATACGAGACTGTAAATCCGAAGACACGACGATGGTTCCGACAAGAAGAATACAGACAATTTGAGATAAGTCGTGTTCAGTAGTCGATTAAACAGGAGATGCGGAGAGAGATTTTGTTGCACAAGCCAGACAAAATACAAGCAATAAATTGTTGCCAATAAATATCTATTCGTGCTTTTGCACGACTGAAAACTTCCGTAAAAAGCATCAACCCTTGCTCAACGGCTCGCTGTGGATCAGAGAAAAGTAAAAAACTCCCGCCTCGCGCGAAGTACACAGGTAAATGAGCGCGTAGGGCCATCGACATCCGGCGTAACGTTTCGAGCCTACGCGCTTTTCCCGCTGGTTCACCACACAGAGAACCGCTCTTCGCGGTCTTTAGAGGCGGCGAGAAACTGCCGCAAAGCAGTAAAACCGGCCAACCTCAGCCTGCGCGTACGTAGAGGAGAGCGGTCCATAAAGCGAGCCCAGAAAAGGCCACGTATACGGCGCGTTTTGATTTTGCATCGTTTCACGACCTAACCTCGTCGCGCGCGGGCAACGTACGTCCACTTTGCGCGCTGTATACCACCACGCCGAAGCGTATACGCAAAAGTGCGGAGCGACCGCCAGGGGAAGGCGGTGCTGAACGTGTCTGCTTCACGCACGCCTCACCGGAACGCATATACGCTATACCTCTCCCAATTAGGCAGCATTTAGCAGCGGCACGTGGTCTAGAATATTCATGGAGGTGGCGGCCCCGCGATCGTATGTTTCACGGCAGCGCAAGCGCGCTCTACGGTGAAACTTGCCCTTCGTCCCTGCGCACCCTCCTTTCCCGAAATCTTCCCGCCTCTCCCGTTAGTTTCCGCGCTTACAGCAGACCGTGGGTTCCAGGGTAAATAAATGCACACACAACGACGGTAAACCACCATTTCGTACTTTGCGCCGGGCGCGTTTTCACCAGGTCGCACGGCGCACGCCCCGTTGGGAAGGCAATGACGCAAACTGGGAAGGGGGGGGAAGACAGAACGGCGGGGAAGGAAAGGTTGGAATGGGAAGTGGGGGGGAAAAGGGTTGGCCTTCCTCGCCCGCGGCGACTCGCTCGGCGTTGCAACGCGGGCGCTGTCTCCTCTCGCCCGTGCGTTCGTTCGTTCCTAGATCGGCTCTCGGAATCCTGGCGGCGGCCTCGCCTAATATCGTAATGCGGCGAACTCATCTCCGGAGTGCACGTATCTATCTATACCTGCTATACGTACACTTATATATATATCTGCGCCTAATGCAGCGCAGGCACCGACGCCGAGGCTATCTATCGCCGGAGTGGGGCCGGGCAGATACGCCGCCGTTGCCCCTCCGTGCACATCACGCGGACGCCGCGCCCAATTTGGGCCGAGGCAAAACGAACACTCCGGCAGAACGCACGTACGCGCGGCGAAAAACAAAGTTTGGCCGAACTTTCGCTGCTGGCCTCTCTCATACACATGCCGGTTGGGTGTGCACGCGCGCCGCGCACTTGACGCTCAAACGGACCAAACTTTCGTGCTTTATGAGCTCCCTGTCGTGTCCGAAAGCGCTAGCGGTTGTTACTGCACTCGTAGCGGGGTTCCTGCGTTTGCGTGTAGCAGAACGTAGCCCCAAGAGCACTGCACCCAACTGTGCAGACGCGATGCTGTGTTCGACCAATGGAGAACAGTAATTACCATTTTTAACAGCGGAGCTGTTTAGGAAGAGCCTTTTACCGTCCATCGCACCAAAAAACCTCGAAAACCTCAAGAAAAAAAAATGTGGTTAGGAGGTCCTGGGAATCGAACCGGCAACCTAACCACTGGGCTACCCCAAAGCCCGAGGGGTACGGGATTAGCAGCGGAGGAGTACGGTACCATGTGCAGTCAATTGGAAAGAAAGCTAAACGCTCCGTGGTCGGAATCGGACCTGGGTCTCTCACGTTATGAAACCGGCGTCTATCCGATTGAGCTATCATCGCTTTCCGGGCGCACAGCATTTCCTTTGGGTTGGTAGCGCGGGCGTTGGCTTTGGGCTTGGCCGCGGGTTCTAGCGCGTGCTAACGCGGTCTACTTTGGGAGAGATGTGAAAGCCTGCGGACGAAACGATGCGGGCCTGTCAGTGATAGGGAACTTTCAGCGGCAAGTTGGAAATAAATGCGAGGTGCAACATCCGGGTCTCCGACGAAGAAGAGGGGACGCCAGCTCTGCTGCTTCTCCAGCTTTGCACCACTAGTGCAAGCTGCGCTAATTTTTTTTACATTCACCTCCTAGGGAGAGAATTCGCATTTTCGGAGGTGCACATTTGGTGGGTCCTGTGCTGCACGTGAAGACAGCCCGCCAGTCTTCGTCGGCCATGAAACTGCGCGGTGCCTCATCGCCGAATGTGCGCTTGCGTCACTTAGGCACTGGGACCTAGCGGAATTACCCCCTTTGTCCCTACGCAGTCCCGCACTTCCTACAGCGGAAGATGCGCATGCGCATGACCGTACTTTTGCAACTCAACTATCTTTTTTCCTGCTCCCCCCCTTGTCAAAAGACGAGGCGGACAAAACACAAAGGAGACACAGCGCGCACTGTGTGTCCTCCTTTGTGTTTCGCATCCCTCGTCTTTGTGCAGCGCTCTTGAACATCGGTAATCGGGTTCCAACTCCCTTAAACCACCACTCTGCTCTCCTCCTTAACCGTTCTGTGAGACTAGTGCTGTAGTATCAGTAAAAAAAAGTTGAGTACACGCGTTCGAATGGCATACGCAAACTGTACGTGTGACAAGCGGCGGTGGGCCTCACCCCAAACTCAAATCAGTTTTGTCAGCTTCACCTACACAGCTGATGCATGGCTGAAAAAGAAGATAGTGTCTCCGTTTATTCTCTCCGTTATATATTGCGCCCTTAACGTCAGCGCAGGCACGGCACGAGCACCCTCATTAGCCTCTGAGTTAGGATGGCAAAATCGCAGCTCCGAAAAAAAAAAAAAAAAACAGAAACCCTGGAAATTTATCCTGCTTCAGTTCGGTGCAAACGTAACTGCAGCCGCGAAGGATAAATACGATGCAGCAGGGGGGAGAGGGAGTGCTCGAGCAGCATGGCCGCAGGCCCACACGCAAGCGCGGCCATCACGTGCCCAGCCCTAAAACACACCAGACCACCGCGGAGCAGCAGCAGCCGATTCAGCCGCGAACAAGGGGCGCTTTTCTTTGTTGGCCCCGCTCCGATCGGACATCACGAGGGAGGGTGCTTCCACGCATCGCTGCTAAGCATGCACAACAACCGCACAGGCCTCGCAGAAAGCCGTCCTTAGTTGTTTCACCAACTTTCTGATTTTTGCATTTCTTTTTTTTTTTTGGTTTGTGTGCGTCCACGCTGCTCTGTCGCTGCCGATGCCAACACTTTTTCGATCCTATAAGGCTCGGGAAGGGGTTTCGTTCATCTTCCATAAATAAACTTAAACCGGCCACAAATCATCGCCTTTATTTACCCTCGCCACACAATTTGGTGGCCCACCATAGCACACTAAGTGTTGTTATCCACTGCCACCCGCCGCGGTTGGTCGTGGGTTCGATTACTGGTCGTGGTGGTTGCTATCCTAATGGACCTGAAGAACGGGAATGCCCGTGAGGCGAGGTTTCGGCGCGCTTTATAATAAAGGTTCTCGGCTGATCACAGGTAATATGCGACCCTCCACTAAGGCACGCCTCATAGGCCAGGTTTTAGCTAAGGCACGTAAAACCCTAATTAGAACTTGCACCCTCAAAGTAGTTCTCGAAAGCGCAGCGCGGCGAAGCGCAGAGCGGCAGAATGATCTGAAAGACTTTTTTCAGGAAAGTGAGCGAGGGGGAAGGTTATGCAGTAATTTATTTAACCTTCCGGGTGATTGATGATTTCAGCGGTTCAATAATCGACGGATAGGAGAGCGGTAATATCGTCACGGAAAAGGTGCCTGTCAGAGCCGCTTATATCTAGGAATTGAGACTGCGTAACGCGTATACATACGGGACGTTATCCGGGCCGTTACTAAAAGTGTATTGGTAAGTGGCTGACCTGAATAGCTGCGGGTCGTCATGTAAGCATTCAGGCGAGCTCCGTGTAAAATGGCTTGCGTCACATCAAAAGGCTGCTGTAGCAACAACGTCGCCATAGAAAACTCTGGGAAGATGCATAAAGCGGTTTTCGAGGTTTTCTGACGACGTCTCAAATGTTCATACTTTTTTTTCCGCTGGAAACACCTTCGTAGCTAGAGTTTATCTATGTATGGGAGATAACGCCTGCGAAACTTCGCACAGTTTCACCTCCCTGCGCGCGCACATATTTCAACACGCGCTACAACAAATGTATAGTTTCTATACGCATAACCACGCTTTTCCATTAAACGTGGAATAATACCCGGCGTACAAATTGCGCTCTCGGCCAACCCGCTTAACCAGAAATTTTATTTAACTTATAGAAAATTAAGGAAGCTCACACTAACACGTAAGACTTGAAAGTAGCAAATCTGTATACGCAACCTTCATGACCATCACGACGGTTTAAGCTCACGATTGCAGCCGCTTTCTTCTTCGCTGCCGCAACGACCTTTACTCCATCATTGTTGCTATAAGTGCGAGCTTCCTTCGTGTTTTTTGAAGTGATAATCATTGGCATCACACTGTAGGGGCGTATACGCTATGTCGTGTCTTTCCCGTTCCGAGCAAGTGTTGCCCCAATTAAGGCAAACGCTGAAGGTTTTGTTTGTTTGTTTGTTTGTTTGTTTGTTTGTTTGTTTGTTTGTTGTTTTGTCGGCCAACCTCCCTAAGTGGGTATGCTTGGCTTGACAAGATGTGCGCCGGGGACACTAGGAGGTCGCCGCGAGGCACGCGCTCACGTACGCTCGGCATTTTCTTGGTATTTTTAACTGCGGACACAAAACTCCAACTATTTGCCAAACAGCTTCGCTGTAAAAAACTGCATTTAACCATTCGAACATTGTGCGCATATATGTGCACCATTCAGAATGCGTCACATATTTTGTTTTTCCTTTTCTTTCCCAACCTGGGCGCGAAACGTCTAGTTCTCGCAAATAATTTACTCTCGGATAAGTAAGCGAACAGCGTGTCGGCGTCATATACAATCCGATCAGCGGCACCCCCACGACCGGGCACGGTGTATAATTACGATTGATCGTATACCCAGGGCTGCAATCAAGAAGGCGAGCAGTGACGGCGAAGGCGGTCCGCCGCGGGGCTCGTTTGCTTTTCGTCACGAGAGGTGGGGTCTAGCCGCAGCTCCTTGGGAAGAAACTTCCTTCCCGCAGCCAGCAAGAAACGCCCACGGAGCGCGATATACTTCTGCCGTATAACAACGTCGCCGGCGTCGCCGTCTCGGAGGGCCGGGTCTCGCGGCTGCAGGCTTTCCGCACATGTTCTCAACAGCCGGGCCGCACGTGCGTTTCCTGCCTCCCTCCCTCCGTAACACGTTTCCTTCGCCCCGCGTGATGTGACAGCTCTCTCGACGGTCCCCCGTGCCGCAGCCACGGCTAATCTCTCCAACCGAGGTGCGTTGTGAGTGCAAGTACACACCCGTATATACAGTCGAACCTTGTTATTCGAAGTCGGCCAAGCTCTGCAGAGTTATTAAAGCGAAAGCGCTCTCGCTGGGACCCGTGGCGTTCTGTCAAAAAACGAATGCATTTCCCCGTAGACCGGTTGGTCGACCGAAAAGCTCTGATAAGATCTCTGGACACACAGCGCCTGGTGAAACCGGGCTTACACTGTGTCAAACGGTTACCTGAAAATCGCGAAAAAGGAGCGGTGCTAGATAAGACAAAACACGCATCGATCATGAAGGAGGAGTGCGCTAGTATATACCCGGCTATCTCATAAAGCACGTGTCGGTATACATTCAGATCGGTCGTAGATGCGTTTACTTAAGTGCGCGAAAAAGTCGTCGTATTGGTTCATTCTTCGTTCGCGAATTGTGTCGTTGGAGGTTTGACGATAAGATGGACGCACTTTCAGCAAAGGTTAAACGCACTTTTAGGCTTTCGCGCTTCTGTCAACTTTATTCAGGAGGGGATGGTAATTTTTTTTTTTTCATGGAAGGTTACTGCGAAGTGTTCCCGCACAGCTCGTATAGAAGACGAAAGCTTGCAGATTCACATTTAGCCCATTGCATACTGCCGTACAGTTGTCGACCTGAAGACCAGCTCCTGCTTGTGACCAGGGCAGCCTGGACAGCACCTGGGGTACTGGTCTAACGCAGCACTGTCACCTTATTACGTAATAAAGCTCTCTCTCTCTCTCTCTCTCTCTCTCTCTCTCTCTCTCTCTCTCTCTCTCTCTCTCTCTCTCTCTCTCTCTTCTCTCTCTGCGTGGTTCCCGAGTCACGGAAACTAGCAGTTTTAGATGTATGTTGGCAGTAACATTTGGCAACGAATTACTCATACAAAAAGTATTTGCAATTTTACAAAATTGTTTCACAGTGTTCCTATCGAAGTCCACTTGTTACTCGATGATTTTTAATAGGTTGCGGAACGATCGTCCTTGTGAGCGAGAAAGCGCGAGATGGTACGTAAAAAAAGAAACAGAAACAAAAAAGAGAGGAACCTAGCCTGAAACTGCATCTCCTACACTCATGGAATACTTATTGGTGACATATTCACGTGTACGCATTTTTTCCCTGTCATAACTGTATGCCAACAAACTGGATGATTTTGAGCTAAATGGCGTTCTGTAATTTGCCGCACTTCCAAGCACCAAGCCTTAAAGACGGGATTTGACTTGCCAGCTGGTGGCGTCGCTCGTATACCACCGACTTCCGCACATTCAACCACGCCACTCGCAATGTCTTCACGACGAGCATGCTTTATTTATTTTCTTAAGGTGTCGCATGCACCCGCATCCTTCATTACTATACTGAATCACAACATCAATCTCTGTGAGAGCGGCCCTATAGCCTATATAGCCACTGTAAACGCCCTACAGTTGTTGTTTTTTTTTTCCCCTATATGTCTTTACCGGTGATCCTGCGAAAAAAACAGCGCGTATAATTCAGAATGCGACAAATGAACGACTTTGTTCACTATTTGGACGAGCTTATCACCCGGCGCCCATCACGGGGCTCCTAGGAGCTGTATGCTCCCCTAAAGTCATCGTTTCCTCCGTTGTCCTGCCCGTGGAAAGTAAAGAGGGGCCGAGAAATATCGGGAATTTGTTATCATTTTTAAACCCCTCTTGGGGCGAGCGAGCGACGCAGAACGCTTTGATCCTGTAGCATTAGCCACTGTCAGGCTCGTAATCGGGAGGGCTTAAACGCGATCGACGGGCATAAAAGGCGCCAAAAAACGAGGAAAGTTGAGAAGGGAAGTGGTACAGTGAAGACAGCTTCCACAAAGAGAGGGAGAGAAAGAAATAACGAAAGAAAGAAAGCCGCAAGCCTTCGGGCATGTTCGTGTTCTTCACCCTCCCGCAACCTCTCGCTCTTTTTTCTTTTTTTTTCTATTGGCAGACAAGCCCGTCGGGCCTTAGAAGACCCTCAAGCATTGAAGAAAACTACAGATGAAGGAAGAGAAGGAGACGGTACAGTGGACGGCGACATGTCCAAAAGAAGCAAGCCGCTCGGAACAGGCGCCGGCGGCGCGGGCAGGGCCCGGCAATTGAACAAGATTCATTAGTCAGCGCAGGGGGCAGCCAGATAACGGGTCATGCGGGCCGAGGTCGGCTTCAGAATGAGAATCGAATCTAGCGCCAGGTCGGAGACGACAGTCCGCGCCCAATGGATCGTTGCGCCACGTATAGTGCGGCGAGATCGGACGTGGGGAGACAGGGAAAGAATGGCCAAATAAAGATGAGCGGGGGAGGAAGATTCCAACTGAAGACTCGGCCGCCCACGCCAGCCATGGGCGAGATCGCTCACACGCTGCAGCGAACGCAGTCGCGGCGTTGCGGCATCGAGACAGGCGGGCGGGTCCGACTGCAGAGGTGATTGCGCGGCCCTCGGGACAAAGAGACGTCGATATTGCAGGGCACCCGCCGCCGTATGTTAGGCGAGTGGGGCCCCATATCGCCTATTTGCGCTCGGCTTGATCGCTCGCCTGCTCGAGGCCTTCTCTTTGCCCCGAGGCGCACTTAACGCCTGCTGCAGCCTGCCAAAAACGGGGGGAAGCACTCCAGATGAGAGGAGCGTGAGCGGGCAGCTTGCGCGTGTATACCGCAGGGGGGCGATCTGTCGCCCTTGCTCTTCTTGCGTCATGGCCCAAATCAAGCACAAAATAAGTATTATCTGCCCATTTGCGGCTCCACAGTGTGGTGCCGTGCGCTAGAGTTCACAGTGGTTTGAATACCGATGAGCGATTCCCTTCACATTGCGCCAGAACAAAAAAGAAATTAAAAAAAACATCTCAGGTTACGCAGTGAGCGCTGGTATAGAGTTCTGAGGCGCAGCTGTGAATTAACATATATCAGAAAGTTTACGTTCGAGCGCAATGATTGCGCCAGTCTAATATCTGATGACGAAGCGCGCATGCAGTGTGTACAGAACACTTTATTCTGTGGTGCAGGCAGGCATCCGTGAGTCTAATCGACCATCGAATAATATTCTCACTAACCGTAAGCTGTCACCTGCTGAGTTTTCCCTTCACCGTCTTGGAATCTGGCAAATGAAAAAAAAAAAAAAAAAAAAAAAAAAGGTCGATGATCACGCTTCTTTGTAATTCGAAATTAGAAAAAGCTGTCGATATTTTTCTATCTCGATTATAAACGGCTTCAAATCAACCCAGGAACGAAGGAAACCACAGCGACACCACAAGGAAATCACAAACCACCGCGGGTGGTTTGTCGCATAATAACTTTTGAAACGCCCTATTGAACCGCCTAAATTCATGCACCATTCGGGACAACTGGTTCGACGACGTTCACGCCCTAACATACCCCCGATGCTTTTTTGGTGGTGCTGGGACGCTTTCCCACTCCACGCCACCGTAGCGACGAAACACTCGTCTGCAGCACGTTCTACCGGTAACCGTAATATATAGTTTCTGCCTTGATTAAGCGGTCGGCTCCGCGATAGCACGAGATTCTGCGTGAGCGTACTTATTGAATAACCACACGCTCTTCCACCGCTTTCCTCCTTGCGCTTCTTCTCTATCATCATCATTCATTCTCCTCATTCGCGTGCTTAATTACGAATCCAAGAACGGGTGCTCAATTAACTGATGTGCTCTAAAAAAGGTAACGCTCGGGTTACACACGCCAGGATTTGAGCGATGAATTCCCACTACAACAGACAAGTTAACTGAAAAGGTTCGCGCGCAGCCGCGTTTGCTTGTGCCACCGTTCACGGTCGATGTATCAAAAGTCGGTAAGGTCTCGCCCATGAAAACCCGCATACTCGCTTGTGAGAAGAACAAACAATCAAACAACGTTGATAGCAGGCCTATAAACTGGACACACATGAACGACGAATAGCCTCCCATTTAGCTCTAAATGGAAGCCCTCGAGGCTATACACGCCCACTTGCGGCTCCCGAATGGAAACTTCCCGTGCGGGGTTATAAGCTTCGGGCATTTCGCAATGTGACCCGAGCGGTACTTTGATCGCGCAGCGCAGCTCCAGGCGGGATGGTGAGAGAATACGGCGAAGCCGCGGTGCACCGAGAGGATCGGGTGCAGAAGCAGCAGCGCATGTGCGCCAGCATGCCCGAAAGCGCCTCACGGAACGGAGTGTCGAGACGCATAAAGATAACCGAAACGACCCGCGCCGGTTTCCGTGTTGCGCGGCCCTTGAGCACGTCAGCCGCATAAAGCCACCGTCGAGAAGCACGTGCTCTGCAGCGACAGCTCGCTCGGCAACCTGTGGCACCGTAGACGACCGGGCCAATACCGAGCGACGGAAGAAAAAAAGAAAGAAGGAAAGAAAACACAGCGCCCGTCACCTTAATCTGCTTCGTGTATATATGTACTCGGGCACCGACATTCCATTCGCGCGCCTTACTTGGCCCCGCTATACTCTGTTTAAAGTTGCGCCAAATGCAACGCATTCGCGAATGCACTGGAATGGCGCCAAGAGAAGGCGGGGGGAAGAGGAAGATGGGAATGGAGAGGAGAATACGATGACATTGTAGCTCCGCCGCCTTCTTATAACCCTTCCTACCGCCTCTCGGGCACTGAAAAACCACGAGACAGCGGCATCAACAGGAAACGGAAGGAGCAGGGCCTGTGAGGTACATACGGTTACTAAGTTACGAGGAAAAACGGATATTCAAATTGCGGCGGCTGGCCCCAAATGCTATCGTATTCGTTCAAGTGAGAAAAATCAGCGAAGTGAGGATTGTTCGTCTGTTCGTTTTGATATGTACTGCATCATGCGATCATGCATAACTGGCCTTTTAAACGAAAGGGTATCGTATAAGCGAGCTTCCCCGGTACCTTAGAGGCGCGCCCGATAAAATGCCTACAGAAGCTGAGCCTTTTGGTGAAACACGCACCAATAGCACAAACCTAGAGTTCTGTATATAGCTCCCCTATGGAAGCTATGGATATACAGGAACTCTAAACAAACCGGCTCACGGGCGCCCTCTCCTAAAAACAAAAAAAAAAAAAAACTACCGGCATGGCTACCGACAGCGTCGCAACACCGGCCCGCCTTTCATAACACATGTGGCCTGGATGCAAGGTATTTCACAGGGTACGCTACTGTATCAACATGCTATCACCGACTATAAATTACGATGCCGTTTCAGTACACTTCAAGTGCGTCACGCTGCATGCAGCCTCCAATTTTTAGAGTTTTTAGATCCATCGGCTGCGCGCCTGCTTAAACGCACCTGTTTCAACAAATCGAGGAAGGACTCGATCGTGTCTTTCAACCGCGGGCCCCTCATCTGAACTTTGTTTACAGCGGCGTCTCCTAGGCTCATGGTCTCATTACTACGTGGTCGAAGGTAGTAGTTAATGCATCACCCTTTATTGCTACCTTCCAATTACGTAGCGACTGAGTGGATTATTTTTCAAAACGTGCAACTCTGCGGTCTTGACAACAAATCTGTCTTCGTATATTAAAGGTCACTGCAGGTGCCGTTATTTCTTTGAATGCAAAGCTTTAGTGTCTTCACCGATGCCGTTTTGTAAACCAATACGCCCTGCAGGAAAGCCAACTTTCTCTGACGATGATGATGATGAACGATCGCGGGTCAAGTGAAATAAAAAGACGCTTCCGTGGCGGGAATCGAACGTGGGCCCCTCGCGTTATGAAGCCGGCGCCTATCCGATTGCTCCATTTTGACATGGCCGAAGCGAACGCCAAGCAGCAGGTGCCGGTTCGCGCCGTACACTCAAACCTCAAACGCTAGTCCTACGGAGTGAACACATGATAGTTGCTGTGCACACCTCCACAGTAGCACATAAAAGCAGTGTGGGATCGGCCAGCCAAAGAATCCATCACGAGAAAGCTTCGCGCTCAACCATAGTCGCCGTTAGACGGAGGGGTGCATATTTTTTTTTTTTTAATATAGTCTAATTGTCCGCTAGAGAAGAAACGGAGCCGTTTCATCTGTGTTGCATTGTATGTGCAATTGTTGTAAACCATGTATCCT
The DNA here is from genome assembly GCA_013339765.2 of Haemaphysalis longicornis. Classification (NCBI taxonomy): domain Eukaryota; kingdom Metazoa; phylum Arthropoda; class Arachnida; order Ixodida; family Ixodidae; genus Haemaphysalis; species Haemaphysalis longicornis. The sequence goes on along the minus strand of CM023449.1, from coordinate 252,591,885 downwards.
TTTTATGCCCTGTAACCCACCTGCTAAAATCCCTATCAGGGATTGCAGTATTTATAAATAAATAAATAAATAAATAAATAAATAAATAAATCATCCTCCATTACGGACCCTTGGGGTCAAAAATTACCAAAAGAATGCATGGAATGACGATAGTGATGACGACGATTATGAATGTGACAGGCTAACTGCAGTAAAACAACACAAGGTTAAGCCTGCTCTCTTCTCTCTCCGTGCTGCAATATGTCCTCCCAAAAAACCCGATAAACACAGAGGGACAGGGGGAACAAATGCACAGGAAGGAGAGACATTTTAGGAACCCCGCAAATTTTGGCCCGCTTAGCGCCACGGGAGAAAAGAGCACATTTTAGAGTCGTCTATGTCCCGAATGAACGACGCGGTCCTAAGCCACTGTCTGTCTGCACCTTTCCCTTGACTCCATCAGCCCCAGAATGCTACGCCAGCGTCCTTTGCGAGCGAAACACCCTCTCCACTCCCGATATTTTACACCACACGCTGATACTTACGAATAGACGATTACGGCTTGTTCTGCACGCTAGCTACAACCGCTCCAAAAAGCTATACAAGGTTGCAGTTTGTTGGTTCGCCATAAAATGTTTGCGTTTTGACACTATATAGCCCCCACCCACGTCACTTTTGCTCACACCGAACCGGCACAAAAGAATTCCCGGCAATGAGAACAAACCACGCATGCGCACCGCCACGTGCTCTAAGCGTCCGCACAGGTCCCTCCGGGGTTTTTCCCTGTCTATGTTTGTCCACCGCCAACGCGCGCCAGACAATTACGCGAGGCCGGCTGAAGAAGGAAGGATTTGCCGCGGATGATTTGCATTCGACGCGGCGCAACTTTTTCACGCAACCCGCCGTCGTCGTGTGCCGAGCCGGACAAAGGTGAGACTCCGTGGAGTTGTGCAACGGCGTCGCGCATTAGCGCCGAGTGCTGAGAGGACTTTAGCGGCGCGAGAAGGAGGAGTTACGACAAGCGCGTTACGCGCCGCATATCGATGAGCGTGTACACCGTAATAGAAAGTCGTACTGGGCACCCTTTGCATGACGACACGCAGACCGAGAGGTGCGTGGCGTGGGTTTAACGCTTGCCGCATTACTTAAGTCTCTATTAACGATTTTCTCGCCTGCGTCTAAAACGCCGTTTTTCTTATTTACTATTTCACTGCACAGAGCCCGCATAGACGTCTTGCTTGCAAGACGTCTTGTATAGACGTCTTGTAAACGTCATACAGACACTTTACTGATGCCCACATAACATTTCCCGCACATAAAAACTTTTAGCCAGTTTTCGACATTTCCGATACTGTTACGAACGGATCTATCCTACTGCGTGTCTATCATTCCGCGCAGAAATCTTCCCACGAACGTTTAATGTTCTTAGCACTAATAATGAAGTGAAATTCCTTGCACGAATATTGGAAAGGAGGCACACACTGAATTGTATACACATGCACATATTCAGGGAAAAAAAAACTTGTGCAGGGTGCTTTGGAATATCATAGCAAGAATGACAGCGTATCTGCTCACTTCGCTGCAAATGTCGTTGAAAGAAGATAGTCTTCTGCCGCAACTGCCACGTAAACGCCTTTCTTTTTCCCGCCCGCTTCTTCCCCTCCCGTCTCGCTCCCCCCACCATAAGCACAGTGGAGGATTACTTAAGTCAATTCAATTTAGCTGCGTTCCACAGCTCGCGCCATCTACCGAAACCCTTTGTTATTGTTGAACGTGTACCACTCCCACAAGGGGGCGCTGCGAGCGCTTTCTGTATTTTGAGATCACAGCATTTTTTTTTTCAAGGCGTATTTCTCTTATTTTGTATCGCAAAAATCAGGCATTCATGCATTGCTAATTAAAATACCAATGCAAATATCCCTCATGCAGTGATGTCTTGCCCCAAATAGGCCTAATGTTTTCCTTCTTGCTCGAGAATGTTGAACATTGTCACACGATTTATTTCTTTGGAAATGTTTTGTCTACGTAAACGTCTCGTTAAGTAATTCTTTGTACTATTGGCAGGGCCGCTCAATCGGGGGATAGACAGGCAGGACGTACAGACAGACCAAAACTTTGGCGTTCAAGTAGCCCAAGAAAGACTATAGTCTTTAAAAATGTTCCCGAGATGACATCACTCGAAACGACATCATTTTAAGTCCTTCTGAAAAGGCACGATATCACCAAACGTCTGCAAAGGAACAAGTTTTGCGCAAGTTATTTCGAAATATAACACTACCCTATTTGCGTGCATCGTGGAGCCTTGTCACAATAGTCATGCCTATGACTGCGCAGATTTTTTATCCTACACGTTCCTGCATTCATCGAACAAAAGTAAGAAAACGATTTGAGCCGGCGCTTTGTAGCATGAATGCTAAACGCCGAATTACGGAATGAACACTTCGTCCCCAAATTCACGTGCAAATGTCATTGGTGTTTTCGCAGGTTTACCATGGTAAAAGCCTTGCTCTCACCCATACGCCCTCACCCACAGACTCCTCAAGTTACCGACGAAGGACCTCAGAAAGGAGGCGATTACAGGTACGACTGGTTCGGCGATGGGCACTCCGAATCCGCATGGAGAGCCAGACAGCACAGAACGCAAGTCGCCTGAAGTTGCAGCCACAACGCGATTGGACAATATATACTTGGGGCAATACTCAGTATTTGGTGGAGAAATGTTTGTCCCTTTACAGTCATCTCTGTCCTTAATATGTTTTTCAGTTATCCGGGAGCGGAGCTCACTGTGCCCTTTAATCCGTCCCTGAATATCTTGAAAATTCTGTGCAGTTAATGGCCATCATTAGGTCCAGAGTACTGCCTCGTTCGATAGAAATAACTTCATCGGATACTAAGTGAGGCTACACTAGGTACCACCATACTAACAATGGTACCGGGACATAAACAAAATACTCTCTCACCAGAAAAAGGTCTGGATATACGCTGGGGTACAGTGATCGGCCAACACCTCCCATGGTCTATTGGAGAGGCCTTCGTCTTGCAATGGACACAAATAGGCTTTTGTGCGTGCGCGCACGCGTGTCTATGGGGGCGATACCCACTGCACACTGAGTAGTCTTCAACGTATCTGGGAGAAGAACGTTAACCGGCTTCCCATTGAACAGATGCTGTGGATAAACGCCCGCCGCAGAAAAAAGGGGTTGCAACCACGACTGTCCAGGCATCACAACCTTGTGTTGTGAATCTAGGTTTTTGTAAGCGAGGCGGAACCTGCGTGTCAAATGGCGGTTCCGGCTCAAATCAAATGCCCGTCATGCACAGACTGCAAAAGCCCTGCTCCCGGGGACAAGTAAAGGAACCTCGCTTGAAGCCCCGGTCTGCAGTAGGGTATGGTGGAATTGGTTTCAGACTCGTATATGGCTAGGTGCATACAGCCCTGTGCATTCATCCCATGACGTGGTGCTCTGCCACATTGTGAAAGAGAGGGTCACGTGCTACTGGCCGATTCATCATCACCACAACCCCCCGCGTTTGAAACCACCGGACGACAAAGGCCTCTCCAAGAGATTTCCAGCCAGTCATCTGGCCGTGTTTTCCCGCTCCATCCTTCGCACCCGCATTTTCGTATTTTCCGCCTCCGTCGGATCTTTGTCTTCCCCTGTTTTCTTTTGCAAGTCCGGCAGACGGATGGTCCAGCAGTAGTCCGTCATTCTTATTACACGATGACCTGGGTCGTCACTGTATACTACCGCTGTCTCCCCACGCCTCTTTCTCAAGCAATGCAGTGGGACACCAGCACTTCTTGGGGCTGTCCGCGACTACCTGGAGAGGATCGGAAGAGGAGCGACTCACCCGTGCTGACGGGCACGTAGGGCGGCGGGCCGTGGGCCTCCGCAGCGGCGGCCGCCCTGAGGCCGTAGCCGCCGTCGGAGTACGCCGAGAAGGCATCACTCCGGGGCGGGGGCGGCGCCGGGTGCGGCGGCGGCGGCGGAGGCTGCGGGGGGGCGCGGCGACCACTCGGTGCTGCTCTTCGCCGCTTGCAGGTACGCGGGCTCGACGACGCGGGCCGCCTGCGGAGCCGGGTACGCGGCCGCCGGGTACGGGCACCAGGCCTGCGAGTACGCCTGGCACGCGTCGGCGGCCGAGGGGCCCAGCTCGTAGCCCTTGGCGGCCGCGGGCCACAGGTTTGAACGGCTTGCGGTCGGCGGCCGGGTAGAAGTAGCTGGCCGAGTCCCGCATGCCCTGCTGGTAGGCGGCGGCGTGGTGCGGCGCGTCGAAGGCGTTCGGCGCCCGGCCAGGGCGAGGCCCACGGCGACTGTCGGATGACGCCTCCGGCGGCGGCCATGGGGTCGCTGCTGCCGCCAGTCCGCCTGGCCGTACGCGAGCCGCTTGGCCGGGATGTGCAGCGGCTGGGGCGCCTCGAGGCTCGAGCGGCTCTCCTCGTACATGCTGCTGGTGCCGCCGACGCCGCCGTTCAATCGCTCGCCTGCGCTTACGGCGACGAAGAGGGGCACGCCGGACCTGCAGGTGCAGGGTGAACGGAGAAGGCCGTCCGTGTAAGGGTAAGCGTATACACCACAGTAAGTGCCAACACACAACGGCAATCGCAACCATGCAGTTGAGGCTATCCAAAGGTCCGATGGCATTACAAATGGTCACTAAAGTTCTTATCCCGCCCTAAGAACATCATCCTGCTCATTACTACAATAATGTACTCTTCTCTCTCTCTCCTCTCCCTCTCTCTCTCTCTTTGGCTAGACTACGGGGCCATTACCATGAGAGAGTAAATCTCTGCCCTGTCGGTCATGTAAAACAGCCAAAATTTCGAGCCGCTACATGCGCGTCAACTTTGCGCTCCCCGAAGAACACAGTTCTAGCGCGGGATGGGATGGCGATTAGCTAAGGAAACAACAAGGAACTGAACACTTATGTTCGCTCCGTACGCTTCAATAGGCAAACATCCCACCGCTTTGAGACTTGATGACGTACTGACGTCGACAATCACGTATATACTCCACTGCATTACAGACACCAAATCGGGGGGCAAGAGAGAACCATGCAATCCCCACTTGTACAGATTCGAAATTGCCCTCGAAGCGAGCTTCAAATCCTCCCAAATAACCGAAGAAATACTTTTTTCTGGTTACTCCCCCGTTGCGTTCACGCGCTCTAAGACAATCCTGTGGTTCAGCTTCACCACTTTGCACTAGAGGGACCAATCCACGCAGAAAACACTGGAACTGAGGCGAAGGACGATGTGGGGCGCATACGACTGGACACAAAAGTTCGGTCTGCGCAGTGGCACCACGCACTGGAAGCGTGGCCTTCTGTGTTGTGTAGTACAACAGTGCGGATCACATTCTTTAGTTTAGTTAAACTGCATGCAAGCTGTTGTCATTCGCCAAATTACTTTGTTGGCGGCATGGATTGGTGCTTCGAATGCATCGTGGTGAAGCTGCACTACGTGATTGGTTGCCTAAAGTGCACGATCAATCGTACATAAACGGGCCGCACACGAATCAGCAATCTCCAACCGGTTCC